>JAPYYX010000033.1:0-180303 GCA_030522605.1 Cremastinae sp. B BG-2022a | reverse complement strand
AATTATTAACTGTTCCAATAATTGAATGTTCAAAATTTTTTTTTTCAAGATTTTGGCCGTTCAAATTATTGATTGTTCTGCATTTCAAACCCCACCCATATCCCGCAGTAAGGTGTGATTTATCGCGTTGAAGGATCATACGGCGTTGAAAGTTCTTGAAGATGTACTCATCGCCGCTCACGTTATTAACGCAAGCTCGTGCTCGTTCTCACGAATTATTCGAGCTAGAGAATAACGTCGATTATTACCGATTTGCAATTGTGGATCATGGCTATCTATTATTACGTTCTATTATTACTCCGTGTGTGCATTAGCGAATTGGCCCCTCTGATTCGCTTGGCACAGATCTCGATAATCTCGGTTACGACGAGTGCCGCGCTCACCGATCCAATGTAAGATAAACTAAACCGATTGCCGATTTGCTTGACTTGGCGCTAATTTACTGTACACGCTGCTCTTGAAATTTAAGTATTTTACTTTTACTCATGAAGTGCGTAAAGATTACGATTTCATACAATAAACGTTAATATTTATTGAGTATAGAATATCGATTGCGAGAAACAAATTTTCTAGGATTAGAAAATATATTTTTCGAAACTCGGAATAAAATTTACCTACCGATCGTATTGATTTTGAATATGGTTATATAAGTATATGCGCGTTGATAAGCAATCATGATCACCGTAGATTTGAACAGTGAGAAGAATCGCACTGGGTGTCGATTACTACGACCGAACGTGGATCCGCTGTGTGTATTCTCGTGCGGTTTTGTACAAGGCCGATCGGCACGAGTCAGCTTCCGCGTTCGCGGAGAGTCTCTCGCTGCTCCGATCGATCCTCGCGATATAGATATTTATTGACACGTAAACCGCACATTCCATTTACGTATTCTGCGCGAGTGAATGATGAAAGATGGAGATAGAGGACAGACGTATATATTTTCGACATTCAATTTTTACGCTCACGTTTCGAATCGGTCTTGACTCTCGAGTCAGAGATAATAAGAGAAATTAGATATACAAAAATAAAAATAAGAAAGTAAAACGAATAATAAAGGGGGATATCTATTTTCAATTTGAATTAAATTTATCAAGAAACTCTTTTCTGTCAATATTATTTGTCAGGCTATTGGATTATTGAACGGGTAATTGTAGTGACGCGTCATGAATTCGAAGATCTGGAGGATCTCTCGAGCGATTCTCGGTGTGTGCCTCTCCGTTTTGCTCTTTCTATATTTACACGTAAGACTCGTCTCGCCTACGCGGGATAGATCTCCGATTTCTTTTGTGGTTCGTTTCCTTTTTACATTTTATTTCACCTTTTTCTATAGCCGCTATCCGTTCGATCGGGACGCTTCGCGAGACGTGACTGGCTTCCGCGTTGGAGCGTCTCACGATCGCGATGCTACACCGGGTGGCACTTTACTCGAGCGTTTCTTTCTCTTTTGCTCTCTCTCTCTCTCTCTATTTTCTATGTGTTTCTTCAAGTCACTCGACTTTTCTATATACTCTTGGTATAGACGAACGATGCATATTCAATCCTCTTTACGGAGATATTTCGAGTATACTCGCGCACGTACCGAATCCGAGTCATCCGCGACGTGTGTACGATCCAGTTTAAAGCGTCTGTACGTGTGCATGCAGCGTACGTGAAAGATCCGCGAGTAAGATCAACGCAAGAAGAGCCCATTAGTCCTTACTCGTTAGTCCCGGGACTCGCGCGCGAGCCAAAGATCCAGTAAATCACGCGTGGAAAGCGAAATCGCGAAAGTTCGAAGGAGAGGAATCGAGAGGCACGAGTGTGCCGGGCCTTATTCTTCGCCGACCTCCGGTCCCTTTTCAACATCAGTCCTTTTATTCAGCTCTTACACGTCCACGTATACATTTAACATTCTCGCGTCCATTGCCGGATTCAATTTCGATTAAAATAATAATAAAAAAAGTATTTTAAATTTCTCTTAGTATAAATTTTGTTTTTCTACAGGAGTTGTTTATATTTTTTTAAAGAGTTTAATCGGGGAAAAAATTGTGTCGATAGTAAGAGCACTCGTGAATTTGGTGCATGCCTTAACCCAGATTTCTCTGGAGTCGCGATTTTTGGTTTTTTTTTCTTTTCGGCATCAGTCCTTTTATTTGGTACTCCTCTATACACATATGAGCGTATACGTCTGAAAATCTTGTGTATCTTGCGGGTTTTAATTTCGTCTGAAATAAAGAGAAAAAAAATTGTAAATCGTGCAAATTTGATTTTTCAATGGAGATTGTCGACACTTAGATTTTATCGTGAGAAAAAATCATTCCGATTGAAAAAGCACCTGTCAATCTGCCTTAACCCAGATTTCTCCGATGTCGCGATTTTTGTTTTTCGAAAAAAGGCCAACGATATCCTGTAAGGCTGATGAATTTCACTTTGGAAACAATCATTAACGCTAGAGATTCGTTTCAACGAGAGGAAAAATCGAAGAAAAAACTTCTAAACCGATGAAAAAAAAATGCGGAAAAGAAATCGAGGACAAATTAAATTTTTATACGTGACAAAACATCGGGCAAGGAAGTCAAGGAAAAATTGATCGATTTTGATGTTTTTTGATTTATTTCTCATTATTATCCGTGGCTGCGGTGTCAAGGAGAAAGCGCCGTTGGAAATTTTTGTTTGCGAAACTTTGCGCCACGTTCTTGCGAACCACCGAGGTGTCTTTGGCAAAAAGTCAGATCGTCATGGTTTCGTGAATCTCCGTTGTATTTTCACCGTGGCGACGCGGAAAAGTGAGTCATTGTGTGTGCGACTTCGGTCATTGCACGCCACTCCGTCTCATTATCCTCGGACTTTGTTTTTCCCAGCGTCAGAGGCGAAAATCTAATCTCGTATATCCACCTCTCGGACTGAAAAAAGAATCCAAAAATATCCCCGATGCCAATTTTTTCACACTCGCGAGGTATTTGTGAACGCAAATATTTAACGTTACGTTACGCTTATAAAATGGAATATTTTTCTGATGCAATTGAAACGAAGAATTGCGTTAAAAACGTGTTTGCTCGATGTAAACGAAAAATACGCTCAACTCTGAAATACCTGGCGAAATGGCCGATAAATATGGTTAAACACGGATGCAATATTCGTCTCGTGCAGAGGATGACGAAAAAAATGTAGTCGAGCGTGAATCGAAGGCGTCAAGAGGCCTGAACCGTTTCTCCAATTTATCGAAATTTTTTCAAAATCCCTAAAAAAAAATCGACAAGCGAAACTCGTCGTGCTTCCTTTTCTCGTTCCATATAATGGAAAACGAAAAATTTTCAGTCAAAAATAGTCGAACTCTGTTTTAAAACGTTGAATCATCGGAGGAGAATAAGAAAGTCCAGAATTTTTCGTCTGGCAAAATAATCGAAACGATAAATTGGAAACGTTATCGTCGAAGTCGTCGCGATCTGACCGATGCATTTATCGTTAATCTGCATACGTTTTGTTGCAAGTTTTCGTGTTCTCTAAATAACACAGAACTAAATAACACCAGACTGCATAACTATGCGGAGAAAAGCTCTCGGGAAGACGATCAGCGATAATTTTACAAGGATCTCGGAAAAAAACGGGTCGATCGAATTTAAGAATGTCTCGAGTCTAAACGAGTCACGACGTCAACTTAGTATATTCGCTATTTTTTTACTTTTTTAACACTTCTTTATCGTTCTTGTTGCTAATGCTGTCGTGAGGTGTCTCGCTGCAATACGAGCGAAAGTATCGCGCGACAGCTGCGCCACCTACAGGATTAGTGGCCTTTCAACTTGTTCTTACCTCTTTTGAGCCTCGCTCACGCTAATTTATCTTCGATGCGTCACCGTTTGCTTTATACTTAATTGCTCGATTTATTCCAACAATGAGAGTATACGTATAATTTTATCAGAAAAACGACGTCGACTGTGAGTGAAAATGTCCTGTCAAACGTTCAAATCCCAAGATCAATTTAATCTCTTGTTTATTGGACACTTCAATAATTACTTATAAACAGCAATGGGAAATCATTAGCGACTTTAGCACATAATTGTTCATTACAAATTAATTAACATCTCAGGTTTTATTAAAAATTAGGAAAAAATTAAATTATTTACCCTTCTTGCTTTCACTTAATAGCGATTATTAAAACGTCTCTTCGTTATTTTCGCAATTCATTAAGGATATCAGTTTTGCTTCGTTATATTTTGCGAATGCCTACGTGCGCGCATTATAATGAAAATGTCAACATACGCGAAATATTTGAATAATTTATTGTTGAGGAGATAATTCCGATATTTCGTTTTAATAAAAACGCCGAGTTGAATTTTACGAAGCTTTAACGCCGACGCGGAAGAAAATTGGCAATATTTCGAACTCTCTCTCTTAAAATATACGTACACGATTCTTATTCCGTGTTGACACATGGACAAACGGTCTTGGCGAAGTGCTCGAAGCACTCCTATGCAGAGTCGATCGAAGTCATGCAGACTTATCGAAGCTTAAACTTTTACAACGCGGACATAAATAATCTCGGCTCGTTCCTTTTATCCATTCACCATAGAGAAGATGGTGAAATTAAATTCGTTTTGTGCCGAGTATTCCAGAATGCGAAACCGTACGTGTGCAATGCAAGAACATTCAGCGCGTATAAAACTTTTGTGCGAACCTTTCCTGCGAATTCTTCCAAATTTGTTCCTCAAAAAAAAACAAAATCACCACTCGTCTGGACATTTGCAAATCGCTTTACGAAAAAAATAGAAGATTTTGAGAATTATTCGCTCTCTGTAACATCCTTGAGAAAAAAGATAGAGAGAAAGTCGCCCGTGGAATAATTTTGTACGATAATGATATTTTTGCAATTCCAGTCGAGTTTAGACCGAAAATATGACAATTTGAATTCAAGGGAGCGCTTTTACGGTCTGAAAATAGAATGACATTATATGATATCTCGGGGTAACGTTTTGTCTGGTCGTCTCCAAGGAATCGTGTGGTCGCGATCGCGTGGCGAAGGAGTCGTGTGGCGAGGAGGAAGACATTTTCAGAACATAACCAGGCTCGGTGGCAGGTATAATCGTTACGGATTCGTGCACTGCGCGGACTCTTTCTCTCGGTAACTGACAGAGATTAGGAAGCGACTGTGAATCCGGGCTCGTAAGTACAACCTCGTGCGTGTACCGTACATAAATACGCGCTGTCTGCACACATATCCTTTCATCGTTATTCCTATATATGTATCTATCTACATATACAATTTTTCTTTTTCTCTTTTCACTCTAGCGGCCTTCTCCTTCTTCGAACGGGTTTCACGTCTCGTTAATACTCGTACAATGAAAGTTTTAGCCTCACACACGAACTCGTTTTGCCGGAAGACGGTCCGGTTATCCACGCAGAGACAGACATCATCGCGCTTCTCGTCTTTTTACGCGGGCACAGTTACGAGAATTGCCGACGAATGACAATATAACGTTCCATTATCAATCGACTATGCGATGTCCACGGAATATAGAAATAATGAAATTAGAATAATAATTTGCTTCGAGCTAGCCTGTTCCACTTGTTTCACTCGTTTCCGGCAAATTTTATACTCTTGATTGAGTTAATCTCGCGCATGCGACAGAGAGCACGTATATATTATACGTATATATACTATATATAGTCTTGGCTACACTGTCCTTGTGATTTTTTTTTTACTCGATACGTACGGTTCTTCTGACATTGTGATTGCGTTTAATGATGTCCTGGCCGCATATTGACTGCATCAGGTCGAATTATAGCAACGACTCTCTGAGTATTTTTAGTACGCGAATCATTCGGTGGAAAATGTACACGCCATGTAAACCTGTTTTCAAGTTCGATAATGAACGATGGTTGAAGCTGATTTGAGAATGCCTCGCGCTATTCGTTCCAGATATGAGTCTCTGATGATATTCTGTTTATAGATTTTTCTCATTTTTTTCCACCTCTGCGTGCCATCATGCGGAGAGATTCGCAAGTAAAATCGTTTAGCACTCTCACATGCGAAATTAGAATAATTATTTTTTTACAAAAACAGTTCTGACATTTCGCGTGAGAAAATTATTTTAACCCAGAACCGATGTGAAAATAAAATACATAATGGAATAAATTGCGGATAGAGCGAAAACGCTAATAGTGAGAAAATGAATGACCATCAATCACCGAAAAAAATGATTAAATTATTACGAGAAGGGAAGAATAATAACAGCAGCACGACTTTTCTGTCAATTATTGTGTATTTTCCATCATAAATATAGCAGTTAACGACTCGTTCGAAAATAAGTCGGAGATAAAGAAAGAGAGGGATAATCTCTTTTCCCTTTATCTCTCTCGAAAAGCGTGCATGACGAAGAGAGAAGAAAATGAACGCGGCGAAGCGAGAAATTGACGAACGCTAGGCCGGTGTACGGTGAATCTCTTCCGTACTTCCACAGAGTTTCTGTAACTTTAGCACCGACGAGAGTAACTCTTAATTCACCGGTTACAAATGCCAATGTTTAGCACCGGTACCGAGTTCGAGAGAGGAAGAAACCGCCGCACCGAGAGTCGTCTTCTGCCTGGGCGGCAGAAAATTCGCGGAGGTTACATCGCGTGGCATGGGAATATCATATTCCATCTTTCCTCCAACCGACTCCAATTTTTCCCAACTCGCGTAATCTCGTCATTTTATGGATCCTCACGGAATTGCAGTTTACATAGGTACGAGAAAAGATTTCGAAGTCGGTGCACAATCGGCGGATTTATTTCCAGTCTACCGGGACTCTATTCTTCGCCACGTTTCTCCTATTTCCGCAACGTGTACACACACACACACCGAGAACTCTCGTCGTCATGACTCGTTATTAACATTTTTTTTCCTTCCGTCAAAGAATATCTCGACGTTCGTGTGAAGAAATCGTTTTGCACGATTGTTAAATGAATTTTTACATTCTTTTCGAGAGTGTCAGGAAAATGAAAGGAAACGAAAATCCATGAATAGCACAAGCGCTGTGAAGTCTTTGACCATTTAATACTTGCCTCGGGCTTGTATTCCTTCTGTGCTAAACTTCGTCCTTGTATGTTTCAGGTTTCATAAACTGCAACGCCAGCACGTTACAATCGCTCGCCCAGTTGCATGGTGAGTTTTATAAAATTACAATAATCATCAACATTATTTTATTTCAACAAAAACAAAACATTTTATTCAATTTTTCGTAAAGGTTCGTATTAAAAAAAAATGCGTTAAAATTTTCTTTCTTCGACATCAAAAAAGAACGTGATTCTGGCTAATTTAGTTGAGACCAGTCCGTGGGTGTAAGAACCGATGTGTAATCTCTATCATCGCGCAGGGCTTCAGTGGCATTCGCATTCGTGTAAGATTTTCGACGTGTCCGCGCGAAAGAAAGCGAGCAAGAAAAAAAAGAGAATCTCGCAGAGAGAAAAAAAGAAGAAAAAGAGGGAAGCAAATTGACCTCGACCGAAATAGCTGATCTGGTACTTTCTATGTAACAGAAGCTATACAGGTAATCTCGTCCTAGCAAGCGCTAATAAACCGTCTGACCAACGAGCCAATCTCAAAGTGATCATATGTGTACATTTGTACATTTTTTTGTACTTTCATAAACACGTGTATCTTTTTTTTTAAGTCTCGATGTCGTAACATATTCACCAGGCTCTATTTGAAGATCTTTTATCGTCCAGACTCAATTCTTCTTTTTCTTTTTTTTTGATTTCTTTGCATTCTCTTTTTTTCGACCATACGTAAAATTACAGACTACCGACCCGTTTTTCGACAAAAGGCACGAGTAATTCTCGAAGAGTCGAGTTTCTCAATTTCACATTTTTATTTTCGTTCCCCTGTACGCACGCCGGATCATGGAGTGTCTGAAGGTAACGGCGCGTCCTTGAATCTTAATTCTTGGACTGGAGAGTACACGGGGACGGATCGAGCGCGCTTACTCCGCGAAGTACTCCCGACGCACTCCAAGCGCCGATTAAGGGTAAAGTTAATTCAGCTCGGTTTGTACGATTCTATATATAAGCGAGTGGTAGAGTCGGTTTCCCTTTGAGAATTTTCTCGTCGGCTTTTCTCTTCTCCGGTAACTTTAATTTCAGTCTACTTTGCCCTGTCTTCCGTGCCCCCCCCCCCGTTCCTGCGGCTTATAATTCCCCGCGCCATCACGGTCACGGGAGCAAAACGCGCACGTTTCACACGGCAAAGATTTCCCCGGTGGTTCGGCGTACATCGCTGAAACCCGCGCTTATTAATTGTCCGGAGCCTCAACCGGCGTGTGCCTGCGCGTTACATTTTATCTATATACGTATAAATATATAAGTATACCCGGGAAAGAGTTTTCACCGACTCCGATATGGCACATGCCCCGAAGGATTGACACGATTCGTTTGATCCTTTGTGTCGCGGTTCTCCGCAGACACCCCGAGCGAGGAGATATCAGGTCGCGGAAAAATAAAAAAAAAACGCGAACCTTTTTTCACTCTACTGTTTCGCGCGATGCTCTTTAATTTCGTATTCGTTTCTC
Source organism: Cremastinae sp. B BG-2022a (assembly GCA_030522605.1). Lineage (NCBI taxonomy): Eukaryota > Metazoa > Arthropoda > Insecta > Hymenoptera > Ichneumonidae > Cremastinae sp. B BG-2022a. The sequence goes on along the minus strand of JAPYYX010000033.1, from coordinate 171,781 downwards.
TTTCAATTCGCTTCTTCATTATTCGAGATTACGGATGAAAATAGGTGACCCAAATTCTCTTAAAATATCCGGAAAAGACTTTTCGAAGAAAAGAAATTATCCCGGACTTTTCGTCCGCTTTGCACTTTGCTCTCGTCGCGGCAGCCCGAGGCTCATCCGTGATGATACGTGATGTATAATATACCTATGTATATATGTATATCGTATTAATGATAAATATTCCGCATCGAAGATTCGCCATACATCGCTTCGCTGACAAAAACGAGCCCTGGGACACGCTACTGAATAATTCATAATGTCAATTTATATAGATTCGGCGATACCTCGAAGGATATATAAGAGAACGAGAGGGAGAACAAAAAAACGGGTGAAAGAAAATTCGTCGTCTTTTCGGTTGTACGCCAAAAGATTCGATCTTTCGTCGACACCTTCCGCCACATTACCATCGAATACATAATCGTCCCCTTTCTCTCTTGTCCTTTCAATTTTTATTAAAATATGTTCTCGAAGCGAGGACAATTTATATGGAGCTAATATGCCAAATTCGACATTTTTACGATGTTCCTTTTTTAATATATTTTCCCTTTTTTATCTGTATTCATTTTTTCAAAGAAATTCTTCGTGCGCTTCATCCAAAACGAATGGATGCCCACACTGGGAGCGAAATTCGCTCCATTCTGTATCAAACTGAATGTGTTTTTTTTGGTGCTTTTGATTCCAAACTTATATATAGCAGCTAATATGTGCCAAATTTGACCTTGAAGTTTTTAAAAAAATTTTCCACGTTTTCTCCTTTTTTTACAAATTCTTTATGCACTTCATCCGAAGCACGTTACTCGATTTAATATGGTTAATTGTGCGTACTATATTCCCATAGTTATTTCCAAATTAATATGTTTATTGAAATATGCTCTCGCATGGAAAACAATTTATCTGGAGCAAATGTGGCGAATTCGACTTTTAAGATGTTTTTGTTCTTTCCGCGTGTCTTTTCCCTCTATTTTTTCAAGAAATCTTCATGCACTTCATTCAAAGCAAATGCATGTTACTCGGGTATATCGTGTGCTCTTCTCCCTCATTTATTCCCGAAACAATACACATGTCGAGAGACTTCTCTTTCTCTCCGCGCGTGCACGATAGTAAAAGTGAGCGTGTGAGAAAATGTCTAGAAGGCTCCATCCGGTTTGACTAAAAGCTTTCGATGCGACTGCCGCTGGTTTTTGGGTTTCGTATTACATACACATTTCGCTATACAGCAAACGGCAAATGCTTCCAGAGTGCTGACTCCAAACGTTTTTTCCTCCTTTTTCCCCTCGAAACGCCTGAGAGTCTCGGATTTCGTCTCTTCCATGTCAGACGTCTACGAACACATCGATACCTCAGTGATGAACGATAAATCATCAACATCGAGAATCCCAGATAAATTGGCCAATTCGAAGGGCATTTTCTTCGAGCTCAATGTACACACACTAACATTTTCGTGACCCTTTTAATAGCTTTCGTCAAATTTTTCCAAACACGTGAAGTAGCTTTTCATTTAATTCCTGAATGAAACAGAACTTCATCCAGGAATTTGATAAATAAATAAAGAACGTAATTATAATTATTTTTTTCATTTTTCTTCATTCTTCATGTGTCATTATTGTTGGATGATTGCGGGCGTTTTTCTTCTTATTACCTCAAAATCCCTCCGATTCTCGGATCTCTTGTTTTCCTTCACAAATTCTGCGAACACATCGATATATCTTGTATAGTGATGAACGATAAATCATCAGCATCCAGAATCTCAAATAAATTGATCAATTCAGAAGACTAATTCAAAATGTATATGCATTCAACTTTTCGAGGCAATTTGACGTACTTTATCCATTTTTTTTCGGCATAGGGCGAAGCAAAAATTTTTTTAACCCCTAAAAGAAACAAAAATCTGATCCAAAATCCGATAAAATGATGAAGAATAATTATTGATAAATTATTCCGAGCAATTATATTCAAATCGGGTTTCTGCCGGCACGGGAGGCAAACGCGAGGCTATTGTTTGTTAGATCGCGCGCCCCGGTATGCACGAGTCAAGCGGCTCTGTTTAAGTGTTTACTCGATAAGATCTCTGTGCCCTGCGCGCATATGTGGGTGCAATCTCGGTGAAACGGTGCGTTATTATTATCGCGTAACTCATTTGCTCTTCTCCGTTTTATAAGAACTCTTCGAGTATCTTTCTCTTGAATCTTCATTATTCTTTTTTTTTGCGAATTAAAACCGGATAATTGCATTTATACCCGCGTACACGCGCGTTTCGCTCTCCTCCCTGTTCACTTTTTTTCCTGTTCACATCCGATTAGGTCTATAACGTCTGGAAAGATTAAATATCTCGTGCGCTGAGACAACGTAATAAAATACACACGGACTGTTATTTCTCACCGAGACCGGAAGTTCGCCGATGGGATTACGAAAATTACGACGAGGATTACGTGAATTCGATGACTCGCTTATTTTCCCTTCACTCAATACCACGCGGTTACAATTTCCGGAAGTATTCTACGTTTGCTGAGAGGAAAGACTCCATTGAAAAAGGATCAGCGCTATTTTTATTTCACCAGGCTGAGCATCGAGCTTGAATATCGAGAAGAAAAAAAATTGTCATTGTCTCTCTTTGTAATTTCTTCCCTCTCAAGAATATAGAATATATAGTAATAATATATGGAACGTAGCAAGAATTCGATATCAAGGAAGTGTGTCAAGTCTCTCGTATTGGAAAAATTGAACAATAAAAACGAGGGAACACATTGAGAAATATCAGGGAAGTTTTTGTTTCGAAGAGTGAGTATGCTCTTGAATGAGAGAGAAAAAAATGCTTGTTATTGTTTCTTTGAGATTATTTATCTCCGGTATACAGGAAAGTAGTGGCAAGAAATAGTCGCGATATCGGAGGAAGTGTGTCAAGTCTCGGATCGAATAAATCTTTCGAGTTGCGTACAAGTACACAGAGGTGGAAATTCAAGTCTGGAAGGCGATCAATGAAAACACTCGCGAATCTTGCAAGAGCACACCCTTCTTGAATTTCGCATGAAAATCACTTCAGGGAATTATTATTAGAGCTTAAGAAAATTATTAATAGAGCGACGATGCTTTCGAGCTCCACTGGGGATCGGGGTCGGACGTGCCAGATCGGGAAATCGTTCTGCCAAAAAATCAATGCGTCTCGTGGAGGATCGTGGTTATTTTGCAGTCGGAATATCTTTGCGTACGGACTATATTCGCCGACGACTCGAATAGCTAGCCATTTAAAATTAGAATTACAGCTAGTTGACCAATTGTTCCTCTTAGCGTCGCGAGGCTTTTAGAGCCACAATAATACACGCTTCGTGAGCCCAAGGTGCGTATACGGGGAGTTAAAATCACTTGGAAAAACTTCACAAAGAAACTGTCTCGAATTCAGCTCGCACTAACAACAGCAATAATGAATTAGTGCGTAATTCAATTACATGTCTGAGCTACAATAAACCGAAATGACTCAATAACGTAAAACTTTTATCAAATTTTAAATCGAATAATAAAAAGGTTTTTTATTGGAATTCTCACATTTATAGGTATATATCAGACGAAAAGGTCAAACAGTTTTTTACCCTTTTTTCTAAATTATTTTCACAAATGGTAATAGTTTCTTCGAATTTTTTTGATACGTGTGTAAGCAAGTCCCTTTTTTTCTCTCTCTCTCTCCCCCTCTTTCCGTTTCTTTTCATCGGTTCTTTTTCAAACGAGTCCGCGTGGCGAATGGTTGAGGCTCAAGCAGTGCAAACGAATTGACACGTTGCCGCTAATGAGACCCCGGGCAAGCAACGCCGAACTACCGTCGGCAAACTCTCGGACTCGTAAATCATCGAGTGTCGGGAGAGCCAACACGAGATATACGCGTCGAGAGTTCTCGCTCGGATCACACTCGTTCCCGCTTTAACCCTCTCTCACCTCTTATTTCTTCACCCCCCCTCCCCTGTCCCCCTCTCGTCCGCGTACCCCTCGAGCCGAATCTACTTGACGAACGTCTAGCTCGGAGATTGAATACGATTTCGTCTACAACGACGTATTATCTCATATTATATCATTACGCGAATCGTTTTATGTATATTGAGCTATTAGGACCACCAATTTTTACCACTTTTACCGCCCATCGTTCCAGCAAACAAAAAATTACGACTTCGCGTGAATTGCTGTTTTTTTAATGCTCCAATCAACCTTCCAACTGATCACAAACCCAATTGCTTAATTGGTTATGGATTGCTTTGAGAGTTGTTGTTTTTTTAACTTTTCGGAAAAGGATGAAAAGCCAATTAGGAAATCGAACATCAACCAGTTTTTAAACTTGTTTCTATACAAAATTTTTAGCTTTACAAGGCTTCTTGGATGTGTTTATTTTTAAAAGAGCAATTCGGAGTATTTTTGCTGACGATAGCTCTTGGAAACAAAAAAATGACGACTGGATAGCACTTTAATTTTTATGATGATTCAATTACCGCGAGGTTGAGATTCTAATTGCTCAATTGTTTATTCTGACGAAGGCTATAATTTATCGACTTTCAAGTCGTTCTATTTATTTTGGGCACAGTTGGAGCCATTCTATGTAGGTCGACAGGATGAAAAACCAATCGGAAAATCGAGTTTTTGCCTTTCTAGGTTGAGTTATTTGCAATCCTTATATCAATGCTGCAATAAAAAGCGCTTTCGATGTCTCTCATCAATTACATTTCGATTAATCGATTTTCGTACTTATTCACAATTCACACTTTTCCTTCATACACATTATCACTAACCATATTTTTTCCTTATTTTTAAATTGTGTCCACTCGGTTCGCAGTAATTTGGATTGTACAATTTTTTAAAATGACAACCAACCGCGGGTCGTTGTAAATATGGAATCACTTGATGTGTATACGAATATAAGCCCCTAAAACTTATCCAACGGTAGCAGAAAAGCTTGATATCTATATAGTTTCCAAAAGCAGGCGACTCAAATGCATTATGCATGTATACTCTCGGTATTATGTATACCCATACACTGTATATACCCATGAGGTTATTAATATGTATAGTATACTAGATGACGTGTAATGGGAGAATTGAAGCTGAGAGCTGTTCTCGGTGTGGTAAGTAGGTGGAAGCCAGCCCACAGAAAGCAAAAAGACGTCTACAGGTTGAGGCAAAACAACATTTCGTCGAAATAGCATTCTTTCCCATTCAGAATAAGATTAGCTTCGTTTTAAAATCTCTTACGTCACAAATCTTTTCTCGTTTCACCTTGAATCAAAAGTATTGCAAAGGCACATCTTTCCATATATATTCTTGCAATTTACTCAAGAATTGAAATTTTTCGTCACCCCAATTGATTTTGTATCTACGATGAAGTTACTTTGAAGTCACTCGTTTTAGTGCGTATCTTAGACTATCATCTGCAGGTTATTATAGTGGCAGTAGTCGTTTTATAAATATTTTAGCTGGCCAATTTGGAATTTTTCAAATGTGAATTGACATTTTTTGTTATTTCAGTTGATTTGCATGTACCCAAGACGAAGTCATTTTAAAATAATTCGTTTTAATATCTTATTTATTTTTCTGATTACAACGATGATAGTGGTAGCTCAAAAAATATTTCAGGTGGGCAATTTGGTAGATTATATGAAACTAAATTTTTGATTATGACTTCAAAATGGAAATAATTAGAAGATTTAATGAGCCGACCGCAGAGGCTGTCAGACTTCAGCACGTCCTGTATGGTGATGAGTTTAGTGAGCCGGTGGAAGCAGGTTTACAGGAAATTCGCGTATACAGCCACAGGAACGTTACTTTAGTCAGGTGATGCGGGCATGGAAGAGACTAGAATCAACTGAACGGATATTCATAGACGAGGAAAGAAAGAGAGAGACAGAGGGAGCTTGAAGAGCGACCGGTAGGTCCGCGACTCGTTTCCTTGCATATTCATGCTGATGCAGATTTCATGCCGCGACCACAGCAGCCGGTGGAACAATACATTAATTAGGTGCCCTTTTGGGTGTTGGGTTCACCAGGTTTTCCTCTGATCCTCCGACCCATCGTCTCTTCTGACCTGCTCTTAACCCTTTCGCCTTTATCCCCTTTTCCTCTTCCTCTTCCTGTCCACAATTCCTCATACCAGGTCTCATTATTAGCTGCTCATTTTTAATGTATCCCTAATTCAGCATTGGGAAAATGAGCCATAATTTTAGTCACTCGTTATTAAAATCACGTATAAATTGAATTTCGAAAAGTTTTCTGTTTCGAGCCCTTGCGGAAGAACGATTCGCTGAAATTAACCATTAGGCTCGGACAAATCTTTGCATGACCGCAGATATGAAATGAGGTATCGAGGGAGAGCGATGAATGAGGATGGAGCTTCGAAAAGTGAGAAAAAAGAATAAAACGAGTTCGCGGGTAGACTCGCGCGATACTGTTAACCTTTTGACCCTTTTACCTTTTTATCCCATCTTTTTCTTTTCTGTGCCCACAATTCCCCGTACCGAGTCTCATTATTAACTGTTCATTTTTAATGGATCACCATTTTATGATAGCAAGAATAATAGTTTTTGTCTCTACTGTGTCTTTTATTGTACAAATGACGTAAAAAATGCAGTCTCGAGAATTTTTCTGTTTCGTAGTCTCGGAAGAACGATTCGCTGGCACGAACCATTAGGCTCAGACGGATCATAGCTTTGTATAACCGAGGATATGAGGCATCGTGGAAAAACGATAGATGAGAATGGAGCATTTTGCTGGAAAGCGAGAAAAAGGGACGAGCGTACCGTGGACGAGTTTGCGGGTATACAGACGCGATGCTGGATCTTCGAAATTGGATAGAACGTACGATACACACGGGAAAAGCGAAAAAAGAGTGATAAAAGTTTTGCGATGCTATACGTCAGTTGAAGAGGCTGAAAAAGAGAAAAAGTATTGGCCGGGACTCGAGAGAACGATGCGGTTCCGACATCAGGAAAAGGAGAGATATCGGCAAAGAATATTGGTTTAGGACGGCTCGTTGGCTGTAGCAGCAAAATCTACCTCCTTCTAGTACCTCCGTCTTTCTCTTCTCTACTGCCGGGCCAAACGTGAAATTTCACACGGGAAACCTTTTTTCTCCAGGAAATTTAGACCCTTGTACGTTATCCGTTGTTTTCCCTTCTGGATTTACTTTTCTCTTTCCTTCCGCCCATCCTCTCGACCCCGTGCACTTCTCTCGAGATCTCGGTGCAGATATACACTAATGTTGAATATCGACTTGTTATTACAAAGTAGTAAGAACAAATAGAGGTTCAAATGTTTGTCAAGTAAATTAACGAGTCAACTTTCGCCTCGAACCGCAGAGAGATTTTTTCCTCACTCATTTATATTATTCGTTTCAACAATTCGTAATCAGGCTACCTTGATATTTCAAAGATCCACTTTTTTTCAAATACTGATAGCAGGGATATTTGCTCCAGAAAAATAGAGCAGAGTCTTTCAACATTAATGAGGTCTGTTTCTCGGAAGATTGCAGGCTTGTTAGTTTTTCCTTTGTCCCTCATTTCTCGCTGTATAAAAAAGTAGAAAGACTCTAAAGAGGCGCGATGGGAGCGAGTAAAAAAAAGGGAACGTGTCGCCTCCATCTACCTCTGCCATTCGGAATAGATGCGAGCGTGGCTCGAGAGACATTATTCAAATGCTGAAGACGGAAATGTCACAAATTGCAGAGAGTCTACCGGAGCTTGCCACCTGGGGACTTGCTCGACCATTACTCTTACTCAAGAACTTTGTATACACTCGTACAATACCCTCAAGTACATGTGTCACGCCGTACAACGCGGGCCAGCGCTTTTGAGATAAAAGCGAAAAATTTCACAAATATCTTTAAAAAATTTCTGAGAAGGAAAAAAAATTCCTCGACGTTCTCAAATAAGAATTTTCACGCGCAAGAGACATAATGAAGAAAATGTCACGACCTTGCAACTAGATCTTTTATTATTCGAAAGTCCGTATCGAACGTATATTTAAGAAGGAAGATATTAAAAAAGAATTATATAGATAGGATAGTCGTGTAATATTTGATTCTTTGGATATTAGTATCAATTGAGAGAAGAGCCGATCGGCGAGGTCGCCTGGATATTCCCGCAGGGCCGTGAAGGCCGAGTTTTCTGTCCGCTCTCGGTGGATTTACGTAAACGCCGCATACATTCGTATAATATACGAGAGCATCAGAAAAATAGAATCTTGGTGAACTTTGCGAGAAGTGGACACGAGCTGGGTCCACTGTGACGACTGTCCAATTAAAATGAACAATTATTCGCGAGTCTGTGTTTGTTTGCACACACGTAGTCCGGGCGAGCCGCTGATGCCGCGCTGCAATTAACGGTAATTACGCTCTATTCGTGTCACGAATCACGTGACACAATCTGCATCGCGAACTACTTTTACCGCATGGGAATACTCGCCCTGACTCTGTCGCGCAAACCCGCTCGAAATACGAAGCTGTATGCGTGCTCTTAATCCTAGCTGATGCACACTATAGAACTGTGCACTATGTTAACATATCCAATTCTCTTGACACCTTCGGTCCATATTATCCCCTCTCTCTTTACATTTTTATTTTTTTCATTCATATTTTTCATTTTCTTTTATTGTTCCTGATTCTACATATAATTCTCTAATCGAAAAGCGCAATTAATGCTTACTATCACCGTGTACTCTTTTAACGCGTCAAGTTCTCTTTTGATACATCCGAACGACCGTTTCCTCTTCTCATTTTTATTTTCTATTTTTTCGATTTATATATTTTTTCTGAGTATCTATTTTTCTTCTCGTTTTGTCGAATATGCGTCGCAATTAGTCGTTTTTTACAGATTTTTTATAATCCTGTATTATTTTTTCTAGTTTTCTTCTATTGTTTCTAACTCGATTGCGCAATTATCCTATCGAAGAGCGTAAAGTCGAAGATAATTATACTCACGACGACGATCGCCGATTTCTCACTTTGAAAAAAGAAAATCCAATCTCCCGTAATGCGATTTTTTTCCTTTTTAACCCGATTATACCGGTTGGGTAAATTAGCGTTTCGTCTTGCGGTCTGGACACGCGATATTGGCTTCTGGAAGAGAAACTCGGAGGATCCTTGACCAGACCTTGGGACAGCCCTTTCGTTCCTCCGTTTATTTTGTGCCGTCAATCACTTTTGCTTAGGGTAAAAAAACAACATTGACCATAATCGCCGGCACGTGCCAGTTTTTTCTTTTTTTTTGAGATACCCAGGAAACCTTCGTTGATACAAAACAGACGAGAAGGGTAAACCGATATATCCGATCAAGGAACACTTCATCGGTCCTACCTCAATATTTTTTCATCTCGAGGTCTTTATCCAGAGTTATCGCGTAACACTCCTCAACCATACATCATTCTAGGAGAACACGTGCTAATTATTAAATGCTACACTGACAATTAAATTCTATACACTCTTAATGCAAGAGAAAAATTTGTTTCGTTCTACCAAGCTACTGGAATTTTTGAGTATTACATTCGATCGAATATCATTGTTATCGCGTTTCAATGTTTCAAGATAAATTGAATGAAACATTCTATCAATTTTAAAATGTATCGCTGCAAACAAGTCATCACTTCTATAACTGTCTAGTTCTGATCATCCTAGTAACCTGGTGAACAGTGAAAACATCAAAAACACGATAATCAATAAGTCCACAACGAAATATCAATAAACTTATCGATCAATCCGATCGATCCTACCGTAATATCGTTTCATCTCGAGGTCATCTCCATACAAAATTATCGTGTATAACTCTGACTTCAACCATGCATCATCCTGATGAGAACGAATACGTACTAATTTCAAAATGCTACCTTTGTAAACAAGTTTTTACTACTGTTACTTTCTATTCCTGATCGTCGATGAAGCGTCACCTCTCCGATGGTTAAAAGTAGAAAAAATCACAAGCCCGATAATTAATAGATCCACAACGAAGTTTCAACACGCGTTATCGTAATCTTATCGTTTACCGTCGCTATAGATCTGCAAATTGTTCCGGTTAACACGGATTTCGAAATCCATATGCGAAGCATCCGGAGCCTGTTAATTTCGAGGAATCGTTGCAGAGCGTGAAATATCTTTTTGTTAAGTCAAGTTTACAAGAACTCTTAGCTCGTAGTCTACACCTGCTTGCTCATAATGAGACTATAGCACATTTAACCATAGCTGGTATGGCCGCGCGACCACTCTCATAACAGACTTTATTGACTTCGAGTGATGAACGGCGCGCAAAATGATGACGTAAAATACCGATAAAACGGTAGGCTACTTCATCGTGATGTCGCTAAATATTAATATATTTCATGGCAATGCAAGCGTAACTCTGAACTCTGCAAAGAAATTGTATCGTGGATTTATGAAAGACACTTGACAGCCTTTAGTCTTAATTGACTTCCCTGGTAGGTGAAAACTTCTCATTCTAGAATCTTCGTCAGGGAGTTACGAAACGAGTCGATCAACGATCGAATCAATCGAGATATCAAAAAGGAATCATGCTTAATTCGCGTGTTGATGAGAAAAAATGTAAATTGTCCGTATCTTTTTTTCCTCGTTCGATTTTTCGTGTCGATGACCTCAATTCCGGACTTATAAAAGATAAATAAGTGTCGAAGATACAAAAGAAGACGAGATGATGGAATCCGAGCGCTCGTTTTCTTGTCGACTATACGCGACCTTCGAAGATTCACGGTCGGACATCCTCTCACATTTCCTTTCACTGTATAATTCATTGGCGCCAGCAACTCATCCAAATATAAATAGATATTTTACCTGCACGATACGGATTTTACGTTCGGAATCTTTCTTTTTTTGCATTCCGATCCACATTCCGGCTTTATTTTTATGCAATTTATTATAAATTCAAGTTTCACTTTTTTTTCGTATAATTCATTCAAAAGGTTTATCCATCATCTTTTCCGGGCTACCGTTTCGCCATTCTCGCTCGAATTGATTGCGCCATTAGAGGTACCGTTGCAGAATTTAATTACAATTAAACATTAAATTCGTTTACGGTCGACGTAAACCCGGGGTCTGAGTTTCTTTTTCGCTTGTTTTTACTTTTAATTGATATCGAGTTATTCTGGTACTCTGGCGCCATTGGAATCGTAAAGTCATCAAGATTTAAGGTGATCATTTTTAACCCTTATTTTACTACGGTCCCAGCAATTGTATAATTTAATACATAATGCCATACGACGAGTACGAAAATACAAGTGAAATTTTTGTCTCAATAAAACAACAGATGAAAGATATTTTAAGGCACGTTGAATTGTAAGAAATTCGGAAAATAATGAAAGACGCAAATAATGTATAAAAACGATGATGAGGAGGAAAATGATTCGAAAGTTACCGTACTAACGTGAATTGATCAAGATCAATTCTTGACCCTTATAATTCCGCTACTCCTGTGATTGTATAACGTTTAGTACATAACGTACGGATGAGATCGGAAAGTAAATTTCTTTTCTTCTGAATGGAATATCCGATAAAAAATATAATAAAGTGACAGTAAATTGTAAGAAATTGGGAAAAGAATGAAGGACGTAAATAATATATAAAAAAGGCGATGAGGAGAAAAATGATCCGAAAGTTATCGTACAATTTGCAGCGGAGAAGGCGGCTCTATAAAATCGCGTGTCGCGAAAAAGGTCCGGTTACTTTCCCCGTGTTAAAACTTCCTGCAGCTTCCACCCGTTCTACGGAACGATAACCAACTGCCCAATTAAGAGAACACGTGCATAAAAAAGCGTTATTTCTTTTGACGATAAAACGAGCTCTCCACGGTGCTCGAGACAGTCGCAGCATTTTTATTTTTGATCCCGAGTGAACGTAAACGTGTATATAGGTGCATGGACGACAATTTGGCGAGAAGCATTTTCAATTTTGGATCTTAAAATTAATTACCACTTCGATTAATAAAAAATTAAGACGATGGATAAATCGACATTGATGTGCGATACATCTCTAGATCGGGAAAAAAAAATTGTCGGATGGGCCCATCAATAAGTATAATAGACTTCAATTTTTTCACCTGATACGACGACGTTACGATTATTTCTGTAATTGTGAATCATACCAAATAATTTTCATGTAGAACATTTTTCCGATTGCCAGTGACTTTTTCAAAGGTGTACAAATTTTCCTAGTACAGATTTTTTATTTGCGTAATTATATTCATCGTGCGCACCTTGCTCGGCGAATTCTCGAGATTTTCGTGCAATTTTACGAGCGAGGTAACATGCAAGTGTAACATGCAAGAGCAAGGGTTACAGCGATTTTGCAGGGGATGTTCGGATTTTTTCCGAGTCCCTCGGAAACGAGCAAGAGTTGACCCTTGAGACGCGTCCTCGTTAATTCGCCGGTAGACATTTTTTCAAGCCGGTAATAAGCCCATAATGATTTTTTAAGCTCATTTTATATATTAAAAGAAAGGGAAAAAAGTTCGCCCCTTTGCAGTTCAACTAATGAAAAACGAGAAAAAATGATTCAGGTTTCTACACGTACCCTACGAAAATATATGCAAAACTCGCGAGTTTAAGAATAAAAACAAAATGAAAAATAAAAGAGCGTAATTGTGAAGAGTGCTTAATGAAAAACAAGCTGAATGAAACGGCGTTAGAAAAGGTGCGCAAAGAAATAATAAAAGAATTACACGGAGGAGAGGCTGCATTTTGGCCTAAGATCGACAAGATCGTGTGCGCGAAGAAGCGAAGGAAAAATTACAGAATTAAGGAGAAAATGAGCAGGGAGAGAAGAAAAAAAGCGATGGCGAAGTGTCGCGTGAGAAGTTGAATTTTAATTGCGGCTTTTCCCTCCAATTACCATTATCATTATCGAGCTCTCCCTTCCACCCATTTTCTCTATTCTCTCTCTCACTCTATCTTTCGCTCATTTTGCGGAAATTTGCGTTATTTACTCGCCACGAGACCTTGCAATAGCTCCGACAACGCTAATGCAAAAATTGCGGAAAGTGTTGGTGACGTGCTTTTTATTAACGGCTCTGTTACGCGTACAGAAAAAATACCCCTTACATTTAGAGAAACGAAGAAATGAATTTTCTTTCGTGATCACGCATTTTCTCACACAAGAAAAACAGGATTTAATAGATTACACAGGTGGAACAAGTCCGTGATAAGGAACAATGCAAAATAAGACGATAAAAGTAACACGTAAGAATACAAAGTTAATTAATCACTTTCTCGTTCGTTAAAATTATAATTTATAATTTCAAATCAGAGGATGAATTTATTTGCAAAAAATAACAAAATTAAGACGGGTCAACTCAGTTTATATTAATTCCTTTTTAATTATAAAAACAAAATATGTTATTCCGCTAAACAGCAAAATGCTTTTACTTAGTAAGAGATAACCTATCGTTTGAATTGAAATTAAAAAATTCCAGAATCTAGTCGCGAGTTGACTGTAGCTTAAAGAATTCTTTATAATGTTTGTGCTCTCTTTGATCCGAACAGCTTCTGTTAGGAAGATACGGAGAAAAATAATTATCATTCAGCGCATGAAGGAAGACTCGAGCTGAGGTCGTTAGCGTGGGAAGTCACGGATATCTATTTAATTAAGAGAGGTGCAACAAGCAATTCTTGCGCGATTTTTAGCCGCGCACAAGCTCTCGCGTGTTCGACCAGATTGGATATCATGCACAAATTTATACATAGAGAGATTACACGTCTGTACACACGTGAATTGATAAATGACGGGATTCCTTCTTCTTCACCTTCTCCGTCGTGTTTTCCATTCGAAAATATGAAAAATTATTCGGAGAAATCTTTTGCGAAATAATGAAGCACGGAAATTTTTCCTCGGAGGCTAATTCGATGCCAGTCATATCGGCTCAAGAAATCCGAATAATTCGTTTTTTCCAGCCTTCAGACTTTACCTTCTCCATAGAATATCATTTCCATCTTATTCCCCCGAAAATAGGTCGTTCCTTCGTGTAAACTTTTCGATGAATTAATATTTAACGATTTTTTTTATTATGCTAATTCTTTCTTCTCATTTTTATTGTTTCAGGTAAGTTCAACATGATGCCATAAAAGTCTCCACGCAGATCGTGCAGAAAGATCTTTTTTGGTGATGTATCCATTATAATTTTTAAATAGATACCATCGAAACGAATTTGTCGATTTTTTATGATTTGAGAGTCGTTAAAAAATTTTTTCTTACATATTTGGTGATGCTTGTATCTGGATTTATATGAAGCTTGATTGTGAAAACGTGTGGCAGCGCTTTCTATCGAGCCAATTCCATTCGCGAGTGCCCACGGATTTCTCGAATGCAACTCGAAACACTTCTCGTTCGACTGGAATGAAAATTGTATTCGAAAAGAAAACTCAGAATTTTTTATCCTGCATAATATAATTCGACGTGGCAAATTCGAATCTCGCGAATCGATATAATATAATTAATCCCATCCACAGAAAATGATTAATTAATAATATTGTAAGCGAGCGTGATTGTATTTTTCTTCCGCTCTCTCCCGGATTTTCGCAGACGTCTCGTTCACCCCCGCCGGAATAATTTGCAAAGCGCGTCTCGAACTACCTCCATCGTAATTTATTTTTCATTGAAAAGAAAATAAATAAAAAACACGAAGTGAATGGTTGGCGTTGAATTCATTTATATATTTCATGGAAAAAAATTCCCTCCGGATAATTAATTCATTCCATTGCATTATTATCGATCTCGTTAACTAACGACCAAACCATAAATTATCGATTCACGTGACGCTGTGCGAATCTTTTTGTGAAAATCCAATCCGCTTTCCATTTTCTCATCTGTTCGTTTTCGTCGCCCTCTCATTTCCTCCTCTGTCTCGTTTCCCATCCGAGTGTCTCCTCTGGCCCTTTTTTGTGCTCGCATCCTCCGCTTTTTTCTATATCCTCACTTTTATTCCATTTTTTTTCGTCGTTTTCCTCCATCCCGTATTATGGGCTCTCTTTTTGCCGCAAAACGTGGAACTCTATCGGCCTGTTTTTACCTATTTTATTTCACGTTCACCGCGCACGCTTTTCGTTCGTTCCAGCAGCGACGCCGTGTCCGACCTGCATTTTACCGTGCGCGAGTTCTCCTCGGCGGTGCTACATCGACCGGTCCACCACCAGGGAGTCGTTCGCTCGTGTGCCTCCCAGCCACGGGAAAAGTCTGTCTTTTTTTCCTCTTCCCTCTTCTTTTTCCCTCCTTCGTTCAACTTGCCCGTATATATACAGCCATTCCCATTCCACTGACGATTCATTGGGATTGCTTTTTTGTAAACCGGAACTACACCAACCCACCGCACACTTCGTAAATTAAGAGAGCGAGAAAAAGCGCACGCTCGTTTCGTGTATTATCTTCAACGTATCTGGGATCGATTCAATTGGGATAGATATAAAAGTAGCTTTTGTCTATCCGCGTTCTTACACCATCCTAAGGTTAAAAAGTAAAACGATTGAGAGTCAAAAGACAACGGCAAATGGCATTATGACAAAAAGTCTGACATTCTGACGACAGATTTCAGTCAAAAGAAATTTTGAAAATCGAAATTCTTGAATAAGTCATTTGTCAAAGCTGACGTCTCGCATATGTATGCACATACTATATTATTTCGAAGAACATATAAAGGGTACTTGCACATGTCGGAACTCCCCCACGGTAATTATTCTAAGGGTGTCGGCAGCTGACTTCGTCGTAAATTCCGGAAATCTCGAATCGTTGATCTGCGAGCATAATTACACAGTGTGCAGCTTTTAAACGTTCAATCGATCCACTTTTGTATCTTATTATATATCACAATTTTTTACAGAATTGTTTAAAAAATGCGATCAACATTTTATTCAGATCGTTTTCTTCTTCAACGATTTCTAAATTTAGAAAGAGATTTCGATAAGAAAACTTTTTGATGTAAAATCTTAGCTCATTCCGATCGCAATGATTTACCGATTAAAAATCTTTCGCGCTCTCGCTATAACATTGCAATTAAGACGTATTTGATTGGCACGCGATCGTTATAATTAATGAATGTCCCGTATATAACGATCTTTGAGTGGAAATAGACCGCATCTCACGTAGTGAACGTGACAATCGCAAGTACGCTTAATTTATCACATCTCCTGATGTAATACGCTGAGATGCTCTACATCTACATATACATACGCGCGTACGGTACACTTATTTAAATTTTCGAAAACACCGGCAGCGAGTTTCGTTACTGCTTTCATCAGATCTTCCCTCTCTCTCTTCGTAATTAAGATAAACTTACTCCGGCTAACAACGGAACATATATTTCGAGAAACTCAATTAAAGGGCTCTTCTATCCTAAATAATGCATCTTCATGAATATTATTCCTTAATGACGGATATTTTGCGGATTAAACATAGCAAAAGTGCGTCCTCATTAGCGTTGGTTTTTCGAACAATTACTTCCAAAAAAATACTCGTTTACATCATGTAACAATTAAATAATAATTGAATATTGTATAAATTTAAAAACAAATTCTGTGTGTAAAAATAAACTTTTCTAATAAGCCGGAAATTAAATGCGTATTTGAGTTATGATTGTAAAGAAGAATTTTAGAAATCTTTGGAGGATTCCAGATATTTTTTCTCTTTTTTGCTTTGTTTCCCCAGACAAGAGTGTAAATTCACAAAAGTGCTCACAAATATTATTCTTTTATGCCTCCTATTGAATAGTATTGTTCAACAATAGTTCATTAATAGAAAAATAGTTGTACAACTTATTATAAATTATGGTATAAAATTTATGATGATAAATTTGAGACAAATATAGTATAAAAATTTTAAATTTTCTGATGAGTCCGGAAATGAATTTCGTATTTGAGTTCTGATTGTAAAGTATAAAACCTATAAGTATATAATCTGATGCAAAGTAAAGCTTCCTGAGGAATCCGGATATTTTTTTTCTCTTTTTCTAATTATCGAACGTAGCGTACGGACGCGGGGAAGAGCGATTGATAAAGCTTCAGCAGAGGTTTATGTACATCGGATGAATCCTTCAATCCAGAGAGGCGGAATCGGTGTTACGAAAGGTAAATTTGTCCTGAAGCTTTTGTACAAACGTAAATAACTGACGTTGATTTCTCGTATATATTCGAAGCTCGATCCTTTAACGGAGTCTCGAATTTTGCTTGGAACCGCAGAGGCCCGGTTTCTCCCAACAGGCTTATCTGAAATTAAATCAGTCGGTGCGGGAATAAGATGCCCACGGGGTCTTTCCGCACCCGCAGCCTAGCGGTGAATTTTCGTGTTCGAGCCTGTGTGTGCGAATTTCTCATTCTCTCTCTTTCTCCCTTTCTTTTCCTCTCCGTTGATGACGGCCTTCGGGGTTTTGCCAAGATGCCGAGTTATACTTGAGAATTCGAGGGTGAAGTAGTGCAAGGGGTTTTAACTTCGAGACAGGAACAAACTCACAGGGCGAAGACGCATTCTCTTCTCTCTAGCGCTAAAAACTCTTATTACACTTCCCCGACAATCGCGTGATTATTATCATAAAGCGCCTCGCACTGTTTTATTTTCTTGAGAAACTTCCCTCCGAACTTTGCTGTTTATTTTTCCCAAAACTAATTTGACGAAAATATATGTAAAGCAAAGATATATCTTCGAGAATAAAAAAGTTACGGCGGGTTATCGCATATTTTTTATACTCTCGTTATATAGAAATGACGGAAATTGAAAGGGATTTTGATCGTCGTCGTTTATCATGTCTCTCGAAAGGATTTTTACTATGATATTATATCGCAATGATAGATCCTTCAACGCTCCGCGCGTATACGATTTTATATATCAAAGCGGGAGAATCGAGGCGAGACCCGAACTATACCTTCCTTTTCCTTTTCGCTGTCACCGGAGACCCCTCTTTCGCAAATTGGATGAAGCCGCAACTTTTTCATGACTACACGGGCACGAGCTATGACACGTGTTTGCTCATGTTCTTCCTTTCAGACCGCTAACACGCTGTATTTTTCATTCTTACCTTCGGTGTAGTCATATGATTTAATAAAAACTATATCCTCAACCCTTTTTTATCTTCCTTCTCCTGGCACACGTGTCCCATTGTGACAACCTCTGTGACAAAATTCTACCTACCCCAAACCAGTTTCTTTTTTCCTAAGGATCTGACTTTGTAATTCTTTTCGTATTATTTTTTCATTTATAATTTTAATATTTATCTTAACTCGTACTTTTTTTATTCTTATTAAAAATGTGATAAGTATGATTTTATTTTAAATAATAGAAAGAGCTCATTTACAAATGTTTCGTATTAAAATTGTATAAATTGTTAGATCTCGTCTTTTATCACAATTCTTATAAAAAAAAATATTGCTCGAAATTTGATGTAGAACATTTTCCTCTCTTCTCTTGATATATTTCTAACAATAAGACATTCTTATCAGCTTATTAATACGACACAAATTGAGCTTATTCTTTCTCGTAGGGTCGTGGATCAGGACCCGTGGGACCTTTTTAGATTGGAATAATAGATATTTCTTTTTTTTATATCTGCCAATCGTTTGTCATCGATTATTCCACTCTTATCAAAGATTATTATGTTCTAATATTGGAAGCTTTTCTCGAGAACGGGAGGTTTTACTGATGAACGATATGGTCTCGTGAACCGATGAAAAACTCGTCGATCGATACTCGTGCCGGTAACACCAGCATGGCAATAAAAAAAATCTACCCTCAAGGGTGACCATTCTCACGACTTAGACCTGGTAACTCGCACAGGATTCTCGTTTAATTTATAACCTCTTATACATATTCATTTTAATCCTATTACTGTCGTATTTTTGAAGGGGCGACTAAATATATTTATTCATCATTATATTTGCCAATTTTCCATAACAGAAATAAATTATGCAGACGGAAGCCTCGATTGACCTTATTTTTTAACGCGGTAATTTTTATTTGACGAGATACAACCTTTATCATAATTTCAGATATTTTATCATGAGACTGTTAATGTTTTTCAAGGGAGAACAAAATAGATTCAATCGTATTAATTATATGTGTGAATTTTCCATAAGAAAAATAAATAATGCGGATGATACTCTTGGTTGATCTTACTTGAATCTTAATGATTTTATTATTTGCCGACACGAAATTTTTTCTCTAGATAAGAGGGTTGACAAATTTACCATAATTTCCCTCTATAAATCATAATAATCCTTTTATCGTATTTTCGGTTAATTGTACAACTAATGTTCACACTTTGTATAGTAAACTCCTTTTGATGATAAGATAAACGTATATTCAACCTCAATACACCCAGGTACAATAACGTAATATTATTTCGAATAAATTTATAGCAATTTTTCAACAGCTCATAAAAACAATGTTGCCGAATGTTTTCTGTTTATTGTTGTTCTCTCTCGATTTTTTTGACGTTCAATATCGCTCAGATCGCAATACGGGGTCTAGAAAGAAAACGGAAATGTCGTTGCGGGCGAGGAACGCGGAGAACGAGAGAGAACCCACAAGGGTAGTCTTATCGGGCATGGACTAGACACACGCAGCATTTGCATGCTGCCGTAATAAAAAGTTGCGTGACCGAACGCTCGCCGCGTCTGACCCTCGAAAATCAAGCACCCTTCTTTACTACAAGACCGTCCTTATTCCATCGAATGTGTACACCACAAATATAACGACTGACCCTTCCTTTTTTATTTCTCTTTTTTATACCGCGCCCTTCATACCCGCCACGCGCTCTGTCCAATGTTGCCACTGACATTTTTTCCTAACGCGGAAAAGAAAAATCACTTTTCCGCATTATGCGCCAAAGGAAAAAATCTCCCAATTCCAAATCCTTATTTGCGGTTGTTATAGGTTTTTTTATTGACGAGGGGTGAAAGAATTAGCGACGAAAGTATTGGAACCATTGAATGAAAATTGTGAGAACTTTTTGTAATGCTTCAGTACCACAATTTCATGCGCATGAAATGCATTATCATGCGTTTTTTACGAGCAGCATCTTAATTCTATTTTTGTACAAATCGGATTTAATTTCTTGAGATATAAAACGAAAAGTCTCTTTAAATGTTAGCACTGACTTTTTTTCAACAAACCTTGCAAAGAAAAACATTTTTTTCTTTTTGTGTACCATAGAAATAATCTCCCAATCTCTAGTCCGTATTTTCGGTTCTCGACTTGTTTTTATCGTTGACGGATGAAAAAATTAGCGACGAAGGTTTTAAAATCCAAACAATAAAAATTGTGAGGCTCTTTTTATTCATCGTGCAATAATTTCACGCTTTCGACCGTACAAAACGCATTATGCGATTTTTTATGGGGAACACTAATTTTATTGTTGTACCGTTAATCAGAGAAAATTTAATGATATCAGCTTGAATTGACTTTTGCTTATCACGCGAACTGTCGTCCCGTTGATATTTTCGTCATAACACTCGTGTACTTTTATGCTTTTCGATCATAAATATATTTACGTACAGAAAATATATTAAATAGCGTTTGTCGCGTGTTTTTGCTCTCTCTCCCTCTCTCTGTTCATCGATAGAGACGACGCAACACGGATTGCGTGTTTGAACAATTTCACACGCGACGAAAAAATAAAAAAAAGGGTTTTTCATGTGAATACGAGAGTCTACCAGATGCGAGAGGGGATGAAAAAAAAATCGACAAAATTTACAGAGCTTGAATGTGGGAAAAAATGATGTGTTTATTTTTTCGCTTGGTTTTTCATGTTTTTCTCGCGTTTTTACATTCGGAAATTGGACAGTTTTACGAGCGCGTAATTGCATATTTTTTCGATATCCCGAAAAATTATGAGACCCTGCATCGGCTACAGATGTTTTGTACTGCGCAAAATATTAATAAGAAAAAATATCGCATGTAGCGGGAAAACTCGACTGGATCCTGTGCTATATTGGAAAAACCGACATACCGGATATGAAATATGCGTTTTTACAAGATTAATGTTTGCTTTATTCAGCAGACAATTTTTTTCAATGAAGATACACGTAATGAAAATGAAAAAAGAATTTGAATTTTTGTACAGTCAAAATACCTAGTTATTCGTGAAAAAATCAGCAAAATATACATCTAAGTTGCATCCAATTTGTGTCAGAAAAAAAAGTAATTCCCTCTTTGATGCTTTTTCATATCCTTTTACATTCGAAAATCGGACAACTTTCTACGAACACGTGTAGTTTCATATTTTTTCGATATTATGGAAAATTATGATGTTCAGCATCAACTAAAATTTTTTTTGCATTGCGCAAAATTTTAGTACTTATAAGAGAAAATATCGCGTGCATCAGAGGAAAACTCCATACTGGATTCGTGCACTACCGGAAAAACATATCGGACAAGAAATAGTCTTTATTTTTCCACGAGAATAATATGTCCGCTCCAGGCAGAACAATTTTTTCAGTGAAGATAAATCGAGTCTTATATTTCAAAGCGATTCTGAAAAAATCAAAAAAGTGTATCTAATATTCATTATAATCGCACAAAACTTTTCGTCGCCTTAAATGATTCTTTTCCGTAATTAACGTTAATATATTCATGCAATTTATGACTCGTGACTTTTTTTTCGCAAGTTTTCGGTGTCTGAATAATTTGTCGAAATTGTGACGTTTATTGCTCCACCTTTTTCTACGTTCATTCATCACGTCCGCAGACGACTTTCTCACCCTGTTCTTTATCCATGCACGCTCGACATTTCTTTCCATTTTTTCCTGTCCTCTTAGCAAGTTTCATGCAAGTATGTATAAAATATTAATGATAGCGAAGTTCAAGACGAGCATTAAGGGGAGATGAAAAAAAGTGGCTCTAAAAATACGTTAATAATAAATTCATCGTGCTTATCATAATGTATGCTAAGGACACGGTACGCAGATCGCGTGCAACGTTTGGAAAATAATGTCGAGAAAAAGTCCACCGCCGAGATACAAAAGTTATTGCATGGATCGACCGGGCTACGTTTTTATTTTCATTTCTTGTTTTTTTTTTTCATTCCCGCACGTCGGGCAACGCCTCATTAACCAAAGCACCAGCAACGTCACGGCGCTTTAGCCACGTTTTTTTTCCTTCCTCTCTCCTCCAGTTTTTTTCCTCCTATCGTCCTGGCACTTTTCCCACTCATTCAGGGGTTGATTTTCCTCCACGTACGCGAGCCCGGATATTATTTACCGAACGATCTCACTCCGCGATAACTTTTTAATTTATTCGACTACATTTTTCTTACCTTTTTTGATTCTAACTTCTCCCGGTTCTTGCGCTGTAGATCGAGCTTCGGACTTAGCAACGAGATTATGGAAATATCTGTCTTTATAAACCGACGAGATTTAGATTTGCATTCGATTATACCAATATCAAATACTTTTTTCGGGAATAATTGATTATCAAACCTTTTTGTATACATTATGCTCTTCTCTGTCGCCTTCAGTAAAAATATTTAAAAAATTATTTTTTCAAATTATTCTTAACTATCTATTTATAAGCAAAAAATGATTTTCCTTATCGTACAAATACATTCAAGAAGAGAAAATGAAGTGAACATTGAGGAAACTCTGTAAACGTTCGCGACGACCACCAAACATAATTGATTGCCCGAAGAATTTTCGAAAGTTTCCTTGAACTTCGCCAAAGACATGAAGCAGTGGTGAGAAGAGCGCTCCAGTAGTGAAGAGAGAACTTATAAGTTCGAAAATTGTTTGTTTCTCCAGGAACCCTCTGAACAGACCTCAAAGACTTTCCGAAGACTTTCAATCTTCATATGTCTTCTCGATTGTTTATTCCTGATGTTTATCGAATTTTTCATTATTTTCAAAACGAAATATATTAACGAAAAATTTCCCAATAATTTATAAAATATACGGTTCGTCTTTTTCTTCCTTCGTGAATTATTCAGAAACTTTTGGTGAATGCATTTTCATCGCTCGTCTCGACTGACCGGCGTTATTAATGAACTTAGACCCGGTCGAGTTGCTCCGAAACGCGAGGGTGGAAATTGATGCGCCCATACAGCCACGAGGCAAGGGAAATATATATAACAACCTCTCCGTGTTTTCCTACGATGAGTGTCAGTCTTCCGAGCTGTTTTCGTGTTTATAACGCGCACCGTACGTACGAGGAGTACGTAAACCTGGTGAGCCAATGGATACGCTCTGGGGATTGTACGTGTCAAGAATTTCGATACTTCGGAACGTGTCGACGCGATCCCTTACTCTTCATGATACTCGTATGAGTATGTGTGTGTGAAACTATCCACCGAGTTCCTTATTCGTTCTTTCGGGTTCAATGAACTTTTTCGTAAAATTGAGCTTCATTTATCCTTGCGATTATGCGTTTCATAGATTTTACGAATTTACGATGATACATCAGTACGGTCCATAATTTTCTTCTTTTTGCATCAAGACAAACTTTTGTTCTTTGTGTAAAATTATTCACGAGAATTTATAGATGCTTTTAACTATAATTTATAAATTCGATTTTCTTTCGAAAACAAAGATTATTGTTGGGAGATGTAACGAATACAAATTTTTATATGGGCAACCAATGACGATGAAGTTTTTCTAGGGCGAAATAAAGAATAACTTCCCTCGCTCCTAGGAAAAATGAAGCGAAAAAAATGTGTTAAGGGATGACAGAACAGTAAGACAGATAATGGCAGCGGATTGTAGATATATACGCACGGTCGAGTGATGGCACGAGATCAAGTTTTGATGGCGAATGCAGCGGTTACGTGTCTTCATTGTATATACAATATCTGGATATATAAATATACGCTCATGGGGGGAAAAGGAAAAATGTAGAAAAGGGCATTCACCCCTGAATCTGTGGATTCAGCGCGCACGCGTGTCCCTCTTTCGTAATACTGCATTTGCGAGTCCCATTGTATTCCAAGGGAGTTGGTCAAAAATTCGGATCCCCATCTCGATGCGCCGGTCACATGCAACCGAAGCCTCGTCATATTTCTCAAGCCCCCAGCTCTCTTCGTCCCCTTTCTCTTTTTCTTCTCTCCTTTTTCCTCTTTTCTCTCCTCTCCCTCGTTTCTTCCACCCCGTTTTCTCGCCAGATCCTCCATGATCCCTCGCCAGCACTTATATACTCGTCTCTCTCTCTCCCTCGTATCCTTTTTGGCCCCCCAAACTCTGACCCCTTACTCTATTTTATTCCACACCTAGGTCTTCCTCTTTCCTCCATCCAATTCGTCATCACCCTTTTCCTACGGTTTTTTAACCCTCCGGCTCCCATAATCGACGAGAAAACATTTTCCCGTGTTCCATACACGTCAGAGGATATAACGAATGTTCTGAGAATGGAGAAAATTGGTAAGTAATGCCGCTACGGAAACAGACCGCACCGAAAGATCGATAAAGTATCGTGTAACGAATAATCAATGGACATTGTGTGTACCAAATGGTAGATTCGCGAGAATAGAGAGAACGTAAGATCGAAAATGTCTGATAATTGTTGATCGTCCCTTCTTTTCAGTGTTTTATCAAGTCATACTGTCCATCAATCTATAACTTTTTTTTTCGTCACTCTCTGAACCTTCCTCTCATCACTCACATCTTGCGACCTGATAAGGAGGAGAGAAAAAATAAGGTCGAACCCCACGGGCGATATCCGCAAGAGCTATTTTCCCCGATCGTCCATTCGGTCTTCACGAAAGACTCGATTGTTCGCCGAATCACGTGGTAAATCTTGCAGTCCCTTCTATACACATCGACGACGATTTATTTCCGCCTCGGGGCCTCGTTCGTAGACCCGCGAACGGAATCATTAATCGAGAGGTACCAAAAAAAAGATCCGGATGACGTTGACGAGTAGCAATTCGCGATATATCCTGGCGAAAAATTGTTGCCGACCTGACCGGTGTTTCCTTTTTTTACCTCGGAGAGTAACTATACAATTTTCTTTTACTTCCTCGTGCAACTTCGATCGTTTTTATCTAACCGACGAATCGCGCCTCCTTCGCCAAACTCCTCGACGAAGATTCGTTCAATCGCTGCTGAGAGTAAGTTCTGCGAAACTTCTTCGAGCAGCTGTGTACAGGATAAATTGTAGTACGTAATGTGCAGCTCCGCAGATGCTAGCACCAAGGCAACTGATGTACCTAGATATATTCCCGGATCGATACATTTTCGCCCTTTTACCGAGTGAAAGTCACGGAGTAACGAAACTACCGTCTCGTTATCGTAAATTTAATGAAACCGATTTAGTCCGGAGTCTATAAAGATTTTCGTCCAGATTAGCAAAAAGTTTAGAGAATCTTATAAATTGTATTACATGCGATTAAAATTTATTTTCTTTTTCTATTAGTGCGTTAATTGAAAAGTAGTAAACGAGGACGGAATTCGACGTGATTTTCCTATGAATTATCGTGCGTTACAACGAATTTTACTTAGGATACGACAGAGCATACGACGCACGTCGACGTGCGAAATATTCGTCGATGTCTAGAGCCGCTCGAATTTAGAATTTAAATTTGTAAAAAGTTTGAGTAAACTCTATCATATCTCGTTGCATATCACAAAAATAATTTTTATTTTATTTTGTAATTAATATTATTTAAAAACCAGCATATATAAACTGGAGAGGAATTGGCAGTGATTTTCAACAGAGAATCCCTTTCCTTACAATGAATTTCATTAAGGATACGAAAGAGCATACACGACGTGTGGAATATTCGTCGATGTCTAGAGCTGCTCGAGTTCAGAAGTCGTAATATACATGCGTGGGGTGCAAAGTTCACGAGCCGAGAGCAATTTCCCGCAGGAAATGCCACACCCCGTTTCTTCTTCCCTTTACCACCCCATTCTCTCGTTGTTAACTACCACTTAGCCATACGAATTCGAAAACTACCCTTCGCATCTTGAGGAATTAAAGTCCTAGCTATATACTTGAGAATGCCGAAAGTGCTGACTCACGTTGAAAATCTCTCACAAAATGCATTCACTGGATTAACACTTTTGCTAGAATGCAATTGCGGCGTCGAGCACATTTTGCGTCGTCTCACGTTACGTTGGGATACAAATTTATAGTCGTTCTTATTTTATGAGAGAATTACAAATTAACCTTAAGAAGGTACAATTCGTTCCTCACAAATAAATAAGATCTTGAATTCTCAAAATGTTGTTTGTGAATTTATCAAATATTTTTACTGATGTCTTCATCTTATTGATGGCTTTTAAATTCCACCATGTTCTTTATGCAACCGATGATTGAAATTGATTGGTGAATCGGAATTATTGTCAATAACGATTTGTTCCAGGATACGAGAATCTCATTCCAATGACGTTTTTTTCAGTGTCACTTAACGCAGTTCCTTTTGTCATCTATCATGCCATGAAAACGATAAGCACCGAAACTCTTTCGCAAACGCTGCGTCAGTTTCGATACTGAATTTTTCCCTCGATGATAAGTCACTGCGATTTTCAAAAAAGCTTCCCCGCTCAGATAAATTTGTTCCACTTGGGATCAACATTTTCTCAATAATGCGTTTCAACCCGTCATGCACATTATTTTACCCAGAATAAAGAGTTTCGAACTTTCGCTAAAGGGGGAGATGAAAAAAATCTATAAATTGCCTCGAGGCTGCATCTCCGCTTAAATTTCGGAAAAAAGTTTCGAATTTCCCGATAGCCATAAGTCATCGTAAGACCCTTTTCGATGTTCAGTCTTTTTTCCGAGCCATTTGGAAAAGAATCCTCCATTTCGCCTATGGTACTTCATCATAATAATAATATAGAAAGTATCGGAAAATTTCTTCCTTATCGATTTTTTTAATAATTTTTTATTTCGTCGGAAACCTCTTGTGTTACAAGTTTTTTTGAAATCCTTTCGACAAAACGTTGCCTCAGTCTGTTCCAATTTTTTTTTTGTATAAATGTAAAATATTCCTTTGTTAACCTCTGGTTTTCTCGTTTGTTACCCTCTCTGATACATCAATGCATAATTAACGAAGGCACACATTACTCTGGATGTATGAACGTAAGTGGGTTCACGTGTTTATATTTCCACCCCTGCATGTTTTATGAAGAGGAGAGAAAAGTATGAGATACAAATTTAACAAGAGATCTGCGAAAATACTCGAAAATTCATAAAGAAATGTATTTATTGTGTTATTTTTCGACACGACTGTCCAGTCTGTATATTGAGGAAAACTCCTGCAATGTATTATTCATTGTCCTTTTCATCATTTTTACGATCCAAAAAAATCAACCGAAACTCGTGATAAATTCTCTCGAATAACTTATTCAAGAAGTAACAAGTTTAACGCAGCTCTTCCTCGTATTTTAGGTAAAAAAAATGAAAAACGCATCGCATAACTTTTTCCATATCCTTTAGCAGATCTCCGCGAGCGTTGTCAAACAAAAATCAAAGTAGGTCGCGGTGATTGAATCAAGCGGACATGGAAAATGAATCGAGAGATGAGAAACTTTTTAACTCGATTATTCCTCTGCTCTTTCTCTCTCTCTTTTTTTCTCTTTCGACTCGTATAAAAAACGTAATAAAACAAGCCAGAAGAAAAAAAGAAACGTTTTTATGAGAAAGAAAGTGTTGGGGATCTGTTACTGCGAAAAAAACAAGGAAAGCGCGTTTCAGTTTTATTCCTTTTTTCGTCCAAACGAAATTTGCCGTTACGGAAACATGAATAAAAAATGAAATGAGGCAGTAAGTAGGGTCGTATGGTTTACGCACATGGTTCGGACGTTTATGAGCGTGAGGATAAGCGATAGGTGCACGGGCGCACAAGGGCTCGCTGCAAGAGAATATATTCCATCTTGAACTTACTTACACGTTGAATTTTCCGTATTATAGATAGAGCACTTGTACCTAAATATACAAGCGAGCATAGACACTGCATGGCTCACGGACGGATACATATTACAAGAGCCGTGCTATATTTGCTCACGTACGATCACGAGAGGCACGTGCTCCAGACACGTGGGGCGCCCGACTCTTAGCCCAACAAGATATCTCGACAGATGTCCGACCTTGCAGATATTCCGACCGTAGATTTTACACGAACTCTTGTACACATATCGCTCTAATAACGCCACGGCCTCATATATATATTTCCAATATTCTATCAGGCAATTACAGTTAATACTTTAACAAGAATAATTTTACCAGAAAAACGTGCTACGAATACCTTTTGTATAATGTTTTTATTCCATATCAAGTCTTTTAGGTATATGTATGAGCTGCTTATGATAGGTGATTTTTGTCTAAATCATGTATTTAACATTTCATTTTTTCAACAATAATTCGGAGTTATTGATAAATTAGAGTTAATATCGCATTCTGCGATTTTTCAGATTTGTCAGACCTTGTAAAAGCAGCTCGAGAAAAGATTTCGCACGAACTCTCCCACATAGCTGTGATGACGTCTTTGGATTCCAGTTCCTGCTAATATTCTGGGAAACAATTATCTTCGTACTTTAATAAGAATTTTAGCAAAAAGAAACGTGGCATGAATATTCATATAGCGTAATAATCACGTAAATAACTTACGAATTAATCGTACACGATTGCTTGTTTCAATCTTGATATAAGAATTTGAAAATAATAATGAAATGGAGCTCTTTTATTGATTAAAATTGAGAGTTGAACTTACTGCCAGTGAACCGATGGAGTTAATTTGCTGTAACTGAAAGTCGAGATATACATTTTTCCACATTTTGTTCGGCCTTACAAATATCTGGATCATAAATTTTAAATGAACTCTCATACACAAATCGCTGTAATAATACCACGAGTTTCCATACCCTTCCAAGATCCTAATAATTATCTTCAATATTTTAACAACAATTTTAAGAGAAAAACGTGATACGAAGATATTACGATATTTTTCATTCATCCAACTATATATAATCGCATAAATAATTTATGGATCTACCTCGCACAATTATAGAGATGGTTCGCATTTTATTTTCAAGATAAAAAATACCGAAACGATGAAATAATATTACGATTGAGACAAAGTTTATATGTACAAAATGAAAATTACGAACTGTCACGGAGCTCAAATCGATTTGCCAGCGAAATGTCGAGTTGTGCGTTTGTGGACATTAGTCCAGGCTTTTCATGTTCCGAAATACGAAAAGTCGGATTGCGGTGTAGGTCCGCGAGTCTGAAGACACGAGAGGGATAAAGGGCGAGGAGGAGAGGGCCGCGGGGAAGGTTGTGCTGCTCGTGAGTGAGAGCTACCTGTAATATTGATCCATGGACGAAGTACCCTCCGCCTTGCTCTTCTCGCGACAAGCTCGTTTCACAGGGAGTTCCATAACTGTCGGTGCTGGGCGCTGAAATGAAAACATCGGCTTTTCGTCCGTCCTTCCGTTCTGTATATCTGTATATTACACGAATTCATCCCTGGTGCTGAGTCTTTTGAGCTTTCCGTGTTCGTACATAAATACAGAGAAAGACGGGCATGCATAGTTAATCCTACGAAGAGACTGATGAAATATTTCCGAGATTCGCTACAGGGATACAATGTAACAAGCTCGGATCTTCATGACACTCCACTAATTTTTCAAAACCGTTGTCAGTCGTTCCTTCAGCGACCGGTGTCCTCGATATTTTTAATTATTTATATCAAGAAATCCAGGAAGATGAAAAAACTTTTCGTGATTATTATACATTGTGTTCCTCGCTTACTTTACTTTGATAAATAAGACAGCATTGTCCTACAGATTTGAATGAGGCTATAAATAAGCATGCACGTCCTAAATAATTGAAACCTGATCCTTGAACTTGGTCACTCGGAACTCTCGGCTCTCGTATGCGAATCAGCATGACACTTTTTTGTACGTGGAAATCGTCTCGGTTAAAAGAGCAAACGCTGGAGTTATTTCTCTCGTCCAGGGAGCGTACAGACGTTTTGATGCAATGTCATTTCAAATGCGCAGACATTTGCGGGGATTGGTGGCATTAGCATACAATGTTTGCTCTCGCGTTTCTCTCCGCTTTGCCATCTTTCTTTTTCCCTGACCCTCTATTCTGCTCTGCATCTCTCTCTCTCTCTCTCTCTCTCTCTCTCTATTTCCATCCATATATACGTATACGTAGATCTGTTCTCTTGAATAGCATCGCTCGCTTTCCCCTTACGCTTCTCACCTGTCTCGGACGATCCCGAGTAGATTGCAAAGCCTCCATCGCTTCGGAGTAATTGACGACACAGTTGTTGCCTGACGTTTCTTTCCTGTGTATCTTCCAACGTGTTTACACTTCAGTTTCCGAAGTGACTACCGCACGATGGCTATGTTCTATGTTCGCTCGCAATCGCAGCAGGATACTCTCTGCTGAACTGATGCTCGCCCGAGCACAAGATCGGTTCTATTCAAACCATTTCGAATGTTAACACTCCTTCCCTTATTTTTCAATGGTATTATATTGATCTTACGCGATGGAAAATCGTATTCAAGTTCAGAAGAAACAGTTCGAAAATGCTCAGAAATTAAGGTTCATCGAGACAAGATAAATTGAAACAAAACTTAATATTGAGATTTCGACAATCTAATTCAATAACTGTGTACAAGTGTACGTATAGTTATTTTGAAAAATAGACTTTTTAATATCTCAATTTCTCCGTCAATTTTCTTCTCAACCATAGAAATGTGAATAAAAAACTGTCTATTGTCGAGAGTCTCACAATTCAAGGTAAAAAGTAGAAAGAAAAAAAAAGTTCATCGTGTTTTAATTGTAGCTCGTAAAGAAAGGACGGAAAAATGGGTTTGACACGTCCGAGTAATCAACGCGGAAAGTCTTGTGTGGGGCTCGGTAACAATAAGGGAGAAACGAGGCGTCTATGGCTGTTTTCCTCGTCGGACGTGTGTACGTATGTATACATTGAACGGAACGAGTGCGCAGGAATGACGTTCCTGGCACCTCATTAATTTAAACCAGGTGGCGAGACGCGAGACACAAGAACGATGATAAACGGACAAGTGGGAGGTGAGAGGCTCGTCGTTGAAGACAAGTAGAGTACTCCGTACACGCGTATATTATACTCTGAGAATATATACACCTCTTATTCGCGAATATGAGAAGATATTACCAGTTTCAAAATAGCATGCAAACAAACTCGTCTCGTTTCTAATCTTATCAAAACCACTTTGAAATTATATTTCAAATGATCATGCAAATAAAGTCGAACTAATTCATTTTCTATTGTTAGCTGAAAATGGTAAATACCATATCGTGCATGAGCTCTTACCGCGATAGAATTTTTCAAAATTCACATTACGTACATCCAGATAATAATAGATATTTATAGACAAAGTTGGAATATTTAACACGTGTCATGATATACCAAAGAACGTGTTTGCGCGATTTTTTTCCTGCAAAGTTTTACTTTTCATCACGTTTGGTAAAAAACATTTTTATAGATTATATTCTAAACACGTGTAAGGAAATATGAGAGTACATCGTATCACGAAAGTAAATTTTATCTAAACTTGCTGTTCCAATATTTATAATTTATACTCCATAATCGATATATAAACTGTTTTTGTAGATATTTTTTGTATATCTTGAAATTAAGAGCGAATATTATTCGGAAAATTTAGAAGGACTTTCGCGATATATCGGTACCTTTAAAATATCTTCAGAAGCCTTTTTTCAATAAAATGCAATAATTTTTTATGTAATTGAACATTCACTTGGAAAGAAAAAATATAAGATGCGCGTGCAATTTGTAAATTGTCAGATATTAGAACATTTTTTATATTCTTTGTATTGGGAAATTGCTTGTGGTCTCAGATCCTTGGAGAAACTGTTGAAGAGAAAATCATGGGTAATTTTGTACCGAATATTCGCTGGATCGCAAATAAGCTCCGTCGTTAGAAAGAACAAAAAAGATTGATTGCCTGGAAGGAAAAAAGTGCGCGTTACGACGATTGATAAAAAGACCACGAGTGAGAAATACTGGCGGTGCCAGGGACGACGAATCGAAAGAAAAGAATCGTCAGGCATCGTTACCACATCAATATTGCCTCTCGTCTCCCAGACTCCACAGGATATACATACATTAGTTTTTACGAACGTACGGATGTCGGAATTTGCATTTTTAAGGCGCGACGTCACATGTGTACAATTTTTTTCGATCCCAACTCTTTCTACGTCCCGTTCGATTAAAATTGCGATTAGAAAATAATTTTATATAACTCGACTCAAAATAATGTGTATATTGAAATTATAATATTTTACAAATCATAAAAAAACTGAAAATTTACCTATATAAATAATTTGTTCACAATTCCTAATCTCCGAAATATTTTTACCGATTGCGTTGAAATTTTGTCAAACTTAAAAAAAATAAGCGGATATTCGAGTGTTTTTACAAAGTTTCATGAAAATTTCTTTGCTCGTGATGAAAAGGGTTAACATCCTTAAATCCATTTATGTGCCCGAATTTCCGGCAGCATTGGCATTATGCCAAATATATAAGTATACATTCACAAGCAACACTCGAGTATTGAAGTTTGATTGAAGTTCAAGCCGAGGTACACTCGATCGAGCGGTTTCGTTCGTGACCTGGAAGTTGTGTTGGATATTAGATTCGTCGATAATTCGGTACATCGACGATCGTGGCTCTTATTCCCCAAGTGTCGAGGTATAGAAAGAGAGACAGATAGAGAAAGAGAGCAAGCGAGAGCCAGGATATTGGCGATGTCAAAAGCTCTCCGGACTGCGCTATAGCTTTGGAAATAGTATAGCAAACCGGAGAAATATATAGAAGCTTTTTCCGTTCTGAAGCACACCGCTGAAAGCAAAGTAGCGATGGGGAGTTGCGATTACCGCGGGAGAGACGGTGAAGGGGTCGCGAGACATGATTGATTGCCTATCGAGGAATCGGGAAGCGCTTGAAGAACCAACGCGAGCGAGCAAGAGAGAGTGAGAGAGAGATAGAAAGAGCCAAAGAGCCTCGCGATCGACCCGGCCTCGCACGGGCTTCGTAACCCCATCGCCACAGCGTCGACTAATCGATAACCGCAACGTTTCCAAAGTCCGTGTTCTCCACCTCGACATATATCCCTGTTATTCATAGTCATGCTTGCGGCCTGGACGTCAACGATGACGTTTCCTGACACCAGCTCCCTCCACGCCGTATATTATCCCCGTTTTTCGCCTCACGCGTCTATCGTGATTCCCTGTAATGCGCGACTAAGTTTAAACAGAGTCCATGAACTTCCGCAATCTATCAAGGACTTTACGATTTAAATAATAAATGACATTTTTTCGACCTTCGACCTTTGGATTCTAATGCGAGATTCGATGCTCTCCGAATGAAATTTACATTTTTTGGGAATCTCTGTGACCGAAGACCTTTGAACCTCGTGCATGTGCAAAATTCTGGCCTTTCGCTGTATTCAATTCCCTCGATATCGTTCCGATACATTATCCAGAAGATCAGAGTTTTCGCGTTGGGATATACGCGATCGAGAGATTATTACGAGAATTAATATAATCTTTATTGGAATCCCCAGCTGTTCGACTATTGAACTTTATTTCCTTTTTGAATGTGCAGCAATCCTGTTAAGATTCACTGTTCCGTTTTTTTTTCTTTTTTTTTGCGACAGCTGACTGCATATTCATGAGGCTCGTGATTATTTATTTTCTTGGATGTTATATGTGCACAGAATGAATGTGTTAATTTAATCAAAAAAGAGAATGCATTTTTTTCATGCAATCTCTCTTGATTCATTCTACCTGGAGAGAGATTTTTATTCCCCTCGATTTTTATTCTGTCGTAAAAACGACGACGTTGCGCATCTCCAACTTTTATCCCGTATTCCACTGTATGGACTCTCGTCTCGGAAATCCCGCGGGTGACGTCACACGTCTTCGGTAAAAGTACGAATGTACGGAGAATCTACAAGAGTAAAAGTCGTCTTGAATTCCATTAGGTGTGTCCGTGTTCGAGTGTCTGTGTATTTTTTGTCATACTCCTTTCACGAGACATCGATTCAATGCGGGAATTGCGTAACGAATAACACGTACACGCCCGCTTTCGGTTTACGGTCCCGAAATGTTGTGACCGGTTTTGCGAGAGTCTGCAAATCGCCGAGAATTTCCAACCGCGAAGTCAAGAAAATATTCACTGACGAATTGTCTGTTCGTTTAATAAAAGAATAATAAAAAAAATACTTTTATGTTATTTTAATATACGATACTTATATTTTTTTTTCATAACGGAGAGCTGTCAAGGGTTGTGAATTTTTGGAAACGTTTAATTAAATTGAGAAATACAGTATTGAATATTTAAATTGACTAAGCCAATTTGAATGGAATCAATCTCTAATTTCAGTTATGTCAAGGAGAAAAGAAATCGGAGTTACACGTTTTCCTCGAGCCTCTCAATTTCGTCCCCCTCAGTTGTCTCGCTTCAGAATCATTTCGAACACCGTCAAGAGACAGAAGATGATATACAATGTACATTATCAATAAAAATAATAAGCGATAGTAGAATACATACACAAAAAATATATAAAACAAAAATTACTAACAAGAGATGGAATTTTCAAATAGATTTTAAGTCAGGTGGAATTGAATTAACCTCTAATTCCAGCTGTACGAAGAAGAAAAGAAATCAGAGTTAAATTTTTCGCTTGAATCCCTCAATTTTGTTCCATCTCCAGTCGTCTCTCTTCATAATTATTTCCAACTCCGTCAAGAGCCAGAAAAGATAACAAGAAAAACGTGCATCGTTTCATATACCGACGCTCCATTTTTTCTCGTATCCAATTTCGCTACGCATTTTCTCTCCGGCGCACACCCACCTCGGCTGAAGGGAGCTAAAAAATCGACAAAAAATGGAGAAAAAAGTGAAAAAAAATTAGGAAAGAGGGAAGATGTCTCGATGAATCTTGGTGGACAGTCTCGACGTTGCAGGGGAGTTTTTTCTCATTTTATCCAATGCGTTCCAAGCGCCTGAGAGACGAAACACGGAGGATACGCGGCGTCGGCTGCATAGAAACTCTAATACACGAGCTCGGAGCTAGACGCACACATGTTTTTCTCGTATATCACTTTTTCCACGAGGATCCCGTCGTCGTTTACCGCAGCCCCCTGGGCCGTAGAGTATACGACAGAAACAGAGTAAATGGCTCTCCTTGGTTTCACCGCGCGCGAAGCCACCCCGGCTTTCGCTGCACGATAAAACCCTCTTAGCCCCGCTTATGGCAACCCCACTGGTGACTGGCAATCAGGCTGAATGCTCGTCATCATCATCATCGTTCGTCCCATCCTTGGCTCAACCGACTCTCTCTCTCGCTTCTCCGAGAGTGTCGTCTTCTCTCGATCCCCTCTTACCTCTCTTCAATCGCCTTACATCCTTCGCTTCTGTCACCCTTATTTCTTCGCATCCTCCTCTCCTGCTCCTCTTTTCCGCCTTCCCAGACATTAACATTTTCCATCTTCCTTTGTCACTTTTGATCTTCTTCATCCAATCTACCTTGCCCAAAGTATCTTATTCTCCCTTTTTTTACTCTTACTTTTCCTCTTTTTTTTCGTAATACACCTCAAGAATGTAGAGTCTCGAGGCTCTCGACGCAATCATCCAAACCGCCCGGCATATCGTAGCCCACCACGCGAAACCAGCAATTACCAAAATCTATTCATCGTCCGTGCGGAGACAAAAAGTCTCCTCGGAATCGCGCAATCTTGGAAATTGAATTGGATCGGATAGAATTTTTACTCGGATAAAAAAATCTGTCGGTAGACTGAAGAAATGAGATTTCTTTGAATTCTTATCGTCTGATTATATTCAGAAAAAATTTCCTAACTTTTTGTTTATTCATCGGAATGCGCGAAATAATTTCAAAATAAAATTTGCAGGAGAGCGAACGAGCACAAATGGAAACAAACGTTTGATTGTATGTAATTGGATATTTTCTGCTGAATGGAAATATTCTTTTCAATGCAAATATATTATTAAAAAATAAGATTGGCACGAGAGAAATAATCTCGAAATATTTTGTCGTCATTGAATTTTTTTGCTGAGTAAAAAGATTCGCCGGTAAAAAAAATGTAGACTTTGACATTTCGTATCCATTGCGCGTAAAGGTCTGACTGTTCGTATTGTACAATCGCAGAAAGAGAAAGTGTAGAAGTATACACGGGGGATTGTAACTTTTCCAAGTGGGAGTCTATGGGACGAGCTCGGAGGGTGACGACGTGAAAACCCTCGTCTCACCCTTGAAGGGTTTCTCATCCACGAGTGTACATCACCAGAGTTCCAAGATCGAGGGGACGGAAGTGATTTTTTACATGCAAATTCACCGTTCTGAAAAAAACCCATACGAAACTCGCTCGTCTGAGACTCATAAGCAGTAAGAAACGCCGAGAGCTTGAATGACGGGAGTCAGAAAATTATGTGTATGCTCGTTACGTTACATCGCCGCTGACTTATCCCTCCGAACACAAAAAATAAGAAAATTCTTTTCGATGGAATGAAAATGTCAAAACACGAACGCTTACAAATAAAAGTAGAAAACCCGGGCACAATTTAATATTCATTTTTCACACGTCACCGTAAGAAGAATGTAAAATATCGACACATCGCAGACGAGGAAAAATGTGAATGTGATGCACGTTGTAACGAGGAAAGAATAATCTCTTCGTGAACCTGCACCTGCAAAATTTATTTCCCTTTTTATAATTATCTCAAGTTTAGTAATTTTTAATCGGTAGAGAAAAGTAGATCAATAAATATAAATGATTATCATGAATCATGACAATAAATTTCAAGAAACCTGAAAATAAAAATTCTTGATTAGGCAGTTGCTCTCATTATTATCAATACAGAATTTTAATGAATAATTCACGTCTTTGAAAACCTGCATCTGAAAAATATTGGATTCTTCTTATAATTATTTCCATTTAAATGAAACTTTTATCGAGCGGGAAAGTACACGGATAAAAATAGATAGGATGAAAAATTTCGAGAAAAGTGAGGTTATAATTGATCTATGGAGAATCAGCATAAAACATACAAGTTGTTTTTCTCAGTATCGCCCGAAGCCGGTTTAGAGACGCGCAAACTGATCTTTATTACACGGAAAAACTACTGCGATGCATGCATGGCTGCAACATTGTTGCACGTGAGTCTGATCTCCTTCCGCGTCACGCCAATAGCGCCGAGCGCACGAGACGGACTACTCCGAGCGAAGAGTCGGGAGAGAGTAGTAGTGGCGAGTGGCGACCGTGGTGGGATGTGAGATCGCCTCGGGAGATGGTCAAAGTAATTTCACTCTCGGACAGATGTCGCTGCGAATCCCCGCGAGACGCGCGAATTTCATTTGTTTTTATTTTCCTCATATTATCGTATACGGGTTTTCATCTCGCCTAGACTTTGTAATTTTTATTCGCGTATTTTTTCTTGTTCGTAGACGATTATTTTTTACCTCCGTCGAATTATTTTTTTTTGCAATTCAGTGAAAAAAGATTTTCACTTCTAATCAGTCCCGTAAATGTTGAGAATTGTTAGCAAAATTAATAGAAAAAAACATGAGACACGAGTATTCATTTTTCGCGACTCGATTGTTTTGTATCTCTCTAAAAACTAATAATGCGCTTAGCTTTTGTTACTAACTCGTTCGCGACTCGCTTCGCGAGTTTTCTCCTCCCTGACAACCAGAAGAAACAGAAGTTCGCCGATCGCGGATTTACGACCAGTTTTACGAAAGTTCAGTTAGAAAAAAATCGCAATTATTCAACAAGATAACAGATAACAAAATATCGTACAGCAACATATATTAAAATGGCCACATCTATCAGAAGGGTTAAATTCCCGATAAAGAAACATTTCAGTGAGTGAATGGAAATAATGATTACGAAATAATTTTAAAAAATCATTTTTTACCAAGATTT
This sequence comes from Cremastinae sp. B BG-2022a, assembly GCA_030522605.1. Classification (NCBI taxonomy): domain Eukaryota; kingdom Metazoa; phylum Arthropoda; class Insecta; order Hymenoptera; family Ichneumonidae; species Cremastinae sp. B BG-2022a. The sequence continues at coordinate 133,851 of JAPYYX010000033.1, read as the reverse complement.
GCATGATTAATTTTTCCTGTTAACCGTAGCTATATTCTCAGTGTTTTTTTTATTTATTTTTCAGGTAAATCTCCATTCTTTCCGGGTTTGGAAGACCAAGGTGGAAATCTTCTGGAGGATCCAAATGCGGCTGGACAGCTCGATGGCGTTGGCGTGGGCGTCGGCGTCGGTGTTGGCGTCGGTGGAGGCATGAATGCACCTCAGGCTGCACCGCTGTCGTCACCAAGCCGCAGTAGCCCTCACAGTCAAGGCAGCGAGACCGGTGAACGATTTTCCAGAAAGGTCTTTGTCGGTGGCTTGCCTCCGGACATCGACGAAGGTACGTCGATATTTTATTGTTTTCGACAAACATCATTATTCGGAACGAAAATATTTATATTTTCAAACCTTTTAAAAAAATATGCAGGGAAAATTAAAAAATTGGAAGTTTTTTCATTGCGATTTTTTGTTGTTCACTTATTTACACAAAACTGTTTAGTTCACCAAAGGTGCACGAGATTTTTTTTTATTCCAACTAAAGGTTTATCGGCTAAAACGTGCTCTTATTCAATAAAAACGATATTATTCGATTATTTATTTCATATTTTTATCACTTCACTTTGTCGATGTCATTATTTCATAACAACGATGATTTTCATTCTATAGACGAAATCACAGCCAGTTTTCGTCGTTTCGGACAGTTAGTCGTCGACTGGCCTCACAAAGCGGAGAGCAAATCGTACTTTCCGCCCAAGGGGTATGCCTTCCTACTATTTCAGGTACGATTATTTCCTAAATTTATTTAATTTAAAAAAAAAGTAAATTCATAAAATAAGTTGAAAACCTGATTTAATTGCAGAAAGATAAAGTTCTTCTGCCAAAATAATTTTAATTATTTTTAATATTTTTCTAAGATAATACGAGAAGAAATCGTTTTATGCATATTGAAAAATATTACATTTGAAAGAGTAATTAATTAAATAAATTGTAGGATGAAGGTTCGGTGCAGCAGTTGATAGACGCATGCATCCAGGACGACGACAAGCTCTACTTGTGCGTAAGTTCGCCAACGATCAAGGACAAGCCGGTACAAATAAGACCGTGGCGTCTGAGCGATGCGGATTTCGTTTTGGACGCCTCGATGCCACTCGATCCACGAAAAACTGTTTTCGTCGGTGGAGTGCCGCGACCCTTGAAGGCCGTCGAGCTAGCCATGATAATGGACCGACTGTACGGCGGCGTTTGTTACGCTGGAATAGACACCGATCCGGAATTGAAATATCCGAAAGGCGCTGGCCGCGTTGCGTTCAGTAATCAGCAAAGCTACATAAGCGCTATTTCAGCGCGTTTCGTTCAGTTACAGCACGGCGACATCGACAAAAGGGTTAGAGAAGAATCAAGAATTTATGTAGAATACAAAAATTATGTCCAATTATTATACTTTATAAAAATTACGTCTAATTATGTCCAGTTTACAGACTTTGAAGGAAGTCTCCTTGAAACAATCAGGCAGAATTCAATCTTGAACGATATTTTCAGGTTGAGGTGAAACCTTATGTGTTGGACGATCAAATGTGCGACGAGTGCCAGGGTCAACGATGCGGTGGAAAATTCGCGCCCTTCTTTTGCGCCAATGTCACGTGTCTTCAGGTAACTCATATCAATACATGAATGAAAAACAATCCAAGAGTATCGGAAATAAACGTTTCCATTTTTGTTTTCAGTACTACTGTGAACACTGCTGGGCAACAATTCATTCGAGGCCTGGCCGAGAATTTCACAAGCCGCTGGTCAAAGAGGGTGCGGACAGGCCTCGCGCCGTACCGTTCCGTTGGTGTTAACCCCAAGTGTTTGGGTTTAACGGCCCAAGCCTCCGTTTGCCACTTTAATTATCTCGCGGCCCTAGCTAATTAACAACCACTCCTATGAGCCCTCTTCTCTCTCTCTCTCTTTCTCTCTCTCTCTCAATCTCTTGCTTTTTCTCTTTCTAATCAACACCTTTCACACTCTCCGCCTCTTAACGAGAAAATCCACGTCCTCTGATTTGAAAAAAAAAATTCCTATACAGATCGTTGCTCCCAAGGGAAGAAAAAAATACGACAGCTTCTATCGCTATTCCCACATTACCCAATACTACTACAAAATAATAATAACTATAAATACTATTACTATTACTAATACTACTACTCGATCGTCACTACTATTCTATTCACTTGCTATTCCACTATTACTCCTACTACTACGTACTCTTCCCTCCAAGTTAGTCGACCCGAATCCTCCGTCGAGTATCCTCAAATTGGGCCATTAAACGAAAAGAACGAAGAAGAAACAGTAACGGATAAAAAAGGAAGACACGAAACAAGCCAGCGTCGATTGTGTCTCCGCTTAATTGCGGGGAAGCATCCTCGAAGCTTGAAGAATTTCGAACGTTGAAGAAATTCTTCTTACGAGTGAACTTCTCAAACTTCTACGAATTCAGTGGACAAAAACAAAACGGAAAAGAAACCAGCTAACAAAACTAAACGTTCTTCGCCAGTCGAACGCTCAAATCTGAAGTTTTCGATCGCGGAAAATTATTTTTCTGCGAGCGGAAAAATATAAAGGAACCGGCAACAATCAATTTGATCATCGCATACGGAAACGTCGAGCTTCGTTCGGCTTTTTGTGCTCCATGGAGGAAGAAGCGTGAAGAAGAAGAAGAAGAAGTGTCAACGACAATCGACGTTCGAGGATCAACACTCATCGCCCAAGATCGTCACCAAGGAACCTTGGGTCATCTCCAACGTCAGGCGGAAAAAAGCATGGAAGAATTCGACTACGTAGAGCAAGAAGTGAGAGAGCGAGAGAGAAAGAGAGGCAAAGCTTTACCGTCAAGTAAGATAGATATGAAAACGAAAAAAAAATACATCGGGGACAAAGGGAGTGGAATGGAATGAGTGTAAATTTAAGTAGGAGGAAAATAGAGAATAAGAGAGAGAGAGAGAGAGAAAAAAGCGTTTTATCGAGTCTAATCGTGCAGAGCCACCAAGGCAGTAGTGCAATTTTTTCATGACTAACATCGTTACTGATCTTAGAATGAAATGAAAGAAAAAAAATCTAAAAGTGACACGTGATAACAGGAAAAAAACGATATTTGGGTAATCGAGGAGCCATGTGCGACTTATGCGTTCAGAGGTTTCGTTTTTTATAACTATCGACGATGCAGAGAGAAAGAAAAACATGAAACAATTCCACGCTTTACCGTGATGTATTAGAGAATTCCTTCATTATCACAGTCTCTAGCCGTAAGCATTCGTTTAAGCTTGAAGAGAATTAGTGTGCGGCACGTATCTGAGAATGAAGAAAAGAACAACAAAAATCTTACGCAAGATACCAAAATTTCGATATAAAGTAGAAAATTTTTGCGGCGAAGTTTTTACCTTTGATGCGACGTACGGAGGATTGCGAGCAAATTTTCGTAATCCATATACGGTTTTGACTGTAAATAACGTTGCATCGAAGGTTGTGCAAAAATAATAACGAAAATAGCTTCGTTGCGAAATTTTTCTGCGTTGTCAACGGAATGGCGATAAGATTAATGATCGGAGGAAAGGAAAAGGGCTCCGGATGTAGAATTAGTAACTATTTACTTCGCTTTTTTTAAAAAGATTTTTTATGTAAAATACGCTAATGTAAATTTGACGTTTCGGCGGAACTCTGAATTCCGTTCGATCCAACAGTCGTCCGTTCCTTTTTTTCGTAATCAAGCGCGTATTCCTTTTTCACTATTTCGATTATTCACTTTCTTTCGTTTTCTATTTTTATACTTGTAAATACACGCGACTCGTGTATAATGTTCGTGGTTTCTCTCATCCCGCGCTCTCGATCGCCATTCTGTCGACTCAGTCGTGTTCCGTTTTGCACATACTAACGAGGCCGAGAACAATAAACATCGAGTGAACTCTGCGATCGAGGAATTAAGATTTCCTCAAAAAAAAAAAAGTAAAAAGATGAAAAAATCGTACGTTCTCGACCGACGAGAACAATGTCCATAGCAAGAAAAATGAAGACAGATGAAAAAATATCGAAGACACCGAATTGTCGCAAAATTAGTACTCGTGATACATTTTTTATTTCTATTTTTTCTAATCGAATTTGTAAGAAATACGAGAGAAAACGAAAATATTATTTTGCTCGTGAGACACTTCGAGACGCGAGAAGAAGAATAAAAATAACGACGATAAAAATTTTGCTGAACGAGGCAACGCGAAGTTGTCGAGGGTTAGGGACGGGAGGGGGGAGGCGAGAATTCGTGCAATGAAAGTGAGAAAAAAAAGTCAATGATAGGAAAATTTTTTGGCCAACTTTCGAAACCTTTCGTTTCATCCCCCGAGTCGAATCGCGCGGAAAAAAACCGTACGAGACTCCGCATGGCCCCTCTTGTAAATACCTAGCAACCTGTAGTTAAAAGAAAAAAATCTCTGTCTCCTGAGGCAAGTAAGCGAAAACGAGAAAGAACGTCGAGCTCCTCGTCCATCTCTCCCTTTGTCCCTGAAGAGAAAACCCAACGTACCTTAAAAATACCCGCAGTAGCAGCGGTCGAATTAAGCAAAGATACACATAAACAAACTTTCACACACGAGACACGTCTACACGAAAAAAAAAATCTTTTTACTCTCAAGTTTTTAATTCTCGGTGTATATAATCAAACGATGCAATCGCGTAGTTTCGAATCGAGGGCCGCGTCGAGATAGCCCCGATACGGGATTCGTCGACTAATTCCAATACGTACGAAGATGCGAATAATTGTTAATTACGATGACTCGGAGAAGAGATAACGAGGGAAAAGAAAGAGAAAAAATTATATATATACCGATTAAAATGACGGACACATACATATGAACACTGTGATAAGAGGAAGAAAGCAAAAAAGAAGAGAAAAAAATTGATACAGTGAAATCGAAATCGTTCGCACGACGTGTGTGTTTTCCCCCAAAAAATAAAAACGAAGAAATTAGCAATGAATTTTATCAGATTTAAGTACGAAAACTTAACAAATGAAAAGAAAAAATAAGATTGTAAACTATAATTTAAAAACAGCCGTATTTACGAAAAAGAATAATATCTCGCAAAAGTTGAGAAATTCTTGTAGTTGATACCGATCACGAATCCAGTCAAAAATCTTGAAAACTCTTAAAAACGAAAGAAATTCTTTCTCGTTCGTCCCTAATGATTTTCAGCATCAGTCGCGTGAAAAGGATTATTCCCGGTATGAATTTTATTGAGGATGATTTTAAGAGCTCGTAAATTTTGCAATTAGCGCCGAAACCTGTCCACGATGAAATTTTTTTATTTTTTATATCTCATAATTAGAAGACAAAATATTAAATCGAACCTGACTAATAAGCACGTAAAAAAAAAGAATTTCGCAATATCCGATCAAGAATGAATTGTTTCTTCGTAAATTCCGATGAGAATATGACATTTACGGTGATGAGAAACACACATAATCTCTCTTTTTAATAATAGTACTAGTGACTAGATAGAAAGAAAGAGGGAGAGAGAGAGAGAGGATGAGAGAATGATAAACCGAGAGAAAGAGAGCGAACGATCGAGAGAGTCAGAGAGAGAAAATGAGAGAATGAAAGAGGACAAATCACAAACCGAAACTTTTCCGAAGATAAAGAAATTCGCAAAACCGACCGTTGCACCGTGCTGAGGAGATAAGTAAACGTGAGGAATAACGAAATGAGGGGAAAAGAGAAAAGAAGAAGAGAAAGAAAAAAAACCAAAAAAAAAGAGAAAGAAGAGATTGCCTCGACAGTTCGTGTATGACGGGGTAACGAAGTAATCTCTACATAATAAATATATAAAAAATATATATATATCTACATATATATATTTATTTTTTTGGTCTCCTTTTTGTATATAACGCTCGTTGCCGACTAGAAACGCCGGCTAATTGTAATAGGTAGATGAAAAGAGAGAGAAAAAAACGAAAAAGCCCAAAAAAGAAAATGAGCAGGAGGAAGACGGACGCGGGCGCGTCTCATCGGCAAAAAAAAAATTATAATCGAGGTGCGCGATTGTGGCCACGAGAATCCCTCGACTCTTTACCTTTCCCGAATTTCTTCATAGTCGTCACCCAACTCCGAACTCGGAAGAGAGACGAGACGATTAAAATCCTCTCTCTGCTGCTCTCTTCCCAATTTGAAAAAAAAGCCTGACCTTAAAATTTCCCCGTTCCTGATAATTCTATCGAGCCAAAGGTTCTCTTTGCGCGCGACTCGCGCCGATTAAATAGTCAAGTTGAAGTGTAATAGCGATGTAAAACGTATTAGCAATTGCGATGCATATATCGATGATAAACAGGCCCCGCACGTGACGAAAATTCTTAGGGGAAAAAATACATATATATAAATATATATATATTTAAAAAATGAAACAACAAATTCAGACACATTCTCATTCACACGAAAACACACAGAAGGACGCGCGATGAAATTTTGACCGTCGATGCTTCGGTGAGGGTTGCCCGTGGGAAAATAATAGGGAAATTACTGTGGGAGCTTGGAAGGGACGCGATCGGTTGACTCATTTGTTAATTGGATTAATCGATTCTTTCGTCCATCGATCGTTGCTTCCAGCGAGCCAGTCAATGATCATTGCAGTTTAGGGAAAATGATCCCGATTCTTGATAAATTTAATGAATTCGATAGCCAATTCAATGAATACGATCGTCAGAAGGTCGCGTTATTGCTTTAGAAATCGAAAATTAAAATCGTGACGAAGAACTGACTCTTTCTTCTTTTGTTTTCTTTTTCTTCCGAAAGGGCTCATACGATCGAACGGGTTCGTTAGACCTTGCGCGAAAACGCGTGCACGATGAGGCAAGAAAAAAATTTGAGGTGGGAAAAACCGAGAGAAAAATGTAAACCTATATGTTCGAGCGTTAGTTAGTACAATTTTGAATATACAAATTTAAACATATATAAAATGAGGAGAAAAAAAATCGAAAAAATGTGGAAAAATTCGTTTCTCGTTCCGCGAGGAAAAATTTCGGAAAAAAATGACCCCGCTACTTCGGTAACGAGGAACGCGGACGGAATATTTATATGTAAAATGTGAATGCGATTCTTTAGATGTGAATTCAAAAATACGAAAGTCAAGACCGCGATTGAAATTCTCTGTACGATAATTCTTTTTTATATTCAAAGATATTACGAGGAAAATTAATAAATTCATTGGAAATCCATCTTTTTTATTGGCCACGCGTGCACCGATGTTGAAGTGAAATTTATCAAACGGTAGATTTGACAGTCTTTTTCTCGACTTGCCAAAAAACAAGAAGAAAAAAAAGACGTTGAATAGTAATACGAAAAAAACGTTCATTAATTAATCTCGGAAGTGTTCGCGTACGTTTGCGTGCGTGCGTGCGTGCCTGTGTATATCTATAGCTTATAATCGAATAATCGTGATATTGCGCAATGCGTGTTCAATTGTATATATTTTTGTCGTAAACATAGTCAATCTGTAAGTCGGAAAAAAATGTGTTTGTGTGTTTTCTTCGAAATTTCACCGCTGCTTGTAATTATCAAATTTTTTTTCACCATCGGTATAGAAAATCTTTTGGCAATTTATGTCCATGAAAAAAGTTGTTCAATGCTTCGGATGACTATAAATCAATTATCAAGAGCATCGATTGTTACGAACTGTGCATGCGTGGCTGAATTTGAAATTGATAGTGCGAAAATTTGTCAGATGCTCCGGTGAGCAGGCAAATTTCTTTTTTATACTTATTTTTAATAAAAAAAAAATGACAAGAAAAAGAGAAAAACAAGAGACGCGTTTTCGTATCGATTATTCGAGATAAAATTGAGGATTACAAAATTTCGATTGATTTTCATAAGTATAAGAGAACAAAAAATTATCTCAATGAGCCTAAAATTGTGATGTCGGTTAAAACTCGATTTTCGACAAAAACGCGGACAAACGAACGATTCAAGCGGAAGTTGAAAAGATCCGATGTACAGAAGAGGAGACTCTTTAAAAATTTCACGTTTCCACGATTGAAAAAAACAAAGAGAAGCGGCAACAACGAGAACTCTTTTGTTATCAACGAAATTTATATTCACCTCCCGTTGTAAAATCGATTAAATTTTTTCGTTAAAGGGAAAAGTAAGAAAAAATATATATATCGCGGGTGGACCAATTTTTCGGGTAGGAAGAAATTTCCGTTTGATCGATGCGTGAGACGAAGAGAGAACAAACATCGTACTTGCACACAATACTTACACACACACACGCATTAACAAAATATTAGACGAAAAGAAAACGCTTCCCATCCTCCGGAGAAAATGAACGTTGAGATTTTTTGAACGAAACATTGCGAAGATCAGATTTTTTTTGGAAAACAGCAGAGGATGGCTGGCTGACGAGGTATAACCGTTTGACACGAAGATGAAAAAAATCACGAGAAAATAACAATAGATATAATAATATTAATATTAATGATAAAATGTTAGGTGTGACTCTTCACCTCCTTTGTAATATGTGTGATAAAAAGCGTTACATATATACATATATTTATATATCGGTGTGTGTATATGGATATATTTATATATGTAATTGTAATGATTCAAATATTTAATATATTCCTTCAAACTTCTGAGGAATGTCATTGAAATTAGGTACTAATTGCACGATACGGAAACAAAAAAAAGAAAAAAAACACTAGCGACATGAAAACGAGTTTTGTCAAACCAACAGATGTAAACGACATTGATGACACTTTACCCGGAGGAATACAAGCATTGACGAGCAAGCAGAAGAAAACGTTGAAGAGAAGAGAGGGATCGAGATTAACAAAAAAGTAACAACGGATTTTGGTGAATGAGAACAAGAGAGAACGATTTTATCAAACGCTTCGTCAACGTGACTTGTCGTTTCGCGATTAATGAATATAAATATTTTAAATATAGAGTGATGAATAACGACTAAACTTGATACCGTTTCGCGCAATTTGTGAAGTCAGAGAGGAGGCGTGAAAGGGTGAAAGAGAGAACAGAAAATGAGAGAGAGAGAGAAGTGGGTGAATAGAGGGAAAAAAGGGGGTTGTAACAATTGTAGTCATTTACGATAGATTTGTATTTTTCAGTGTTGAAAAGTTTTTTATACCGCTGTTATATTCTTATCTAAATATCTTAGTTCAAGTATGCGAGTGCTCGCGAATGGTCGCAAAAAGATATAAACGATAGAAAAAGAAAAGAGAGAATGAGAGTATCGAGAGAACGTCGAGTGCTTGAAAATGTCTGGGTGCCACCGAATGCTTGATAGAAAAGTGAGAACACGTGCGAGTGAATTTCTCTTTTCCGGCATGAAAGATTCGTATGCCGAGAGTTCAAAGTCTCGTGATGAGTTTTACGAAGAATAAACGCATAACGAAGAGACAAAACGGGACGAAAGATTAGTAGAAGAAATTTTTGCATAATGGGAAAATTTTTGTATCATCCGAACCAGAGGAGAAGAGCGAAAAAACGTGTACAGCGGTGTAAGAGGAAGGCGGGTTAGGCGTATTAGCCACCGGGGATTAATTAGCCAATTTAATTAGAAGCACGAACCATAACGAACAGAGTGCGGGTGATCGAATCGAGAGTGTCCAGTCCCAAGAATCGTAAAAATGTTTTTCCCTCGTCTCGGTGTTTTCTTTGTATCTCGCTTTCATCTTTTTTCTCTTTTTTTTTCGTTTCGTACTAATTTTTATTCTCGGTGTTACGTATTCGACGCAACGGCGTTTCTTTTTTTAAAAATATTTTTACGAAAAAAATCGTAAATGTGATATTCGAATATTCAATATTCGACACGAGACAACAAAATAGAGAATCGATCGGAATTCGTGAAATCCTGATTCGAGAATTAACACTTTTGCAGGAACACTGAACACAAGAGACACAAACATACACTCAAACGCAATGCAGACATAATTGTACAATTAACGAGTACACATATTTTTCGTAGTACGGAGTCCGCTGCTACCTTCTCCCACCTCCTGATCCTTTTTAGATTAATAATATACCTGCATATATATACATACACGTATATATATTAATTAAAAAAAATAGAAACATATATTATCTTATCGCTGCGACAATTCAAATGAATTTTTATTTTTTTATATCGAGTTATTGCGTTAAAACTGTAGATAAAATCCTAGCACCTAGCAAGAGTAAAAAATATTGTTTTCTTTTTCATTTAATTTTTCTTTTTTGTTAATATATATATATTATATATAAATATATAGAGGAATACATGTGTTCACAGATATCTGAATATTCCTACGATAAAAAAGAATTGTACAATCTCGTACACATATGAATTTATTTGTCCTCGAGCGTGCGCGATACGCTAGTGGAGGATTGCGCGATGTCTGAAAATACGCGAATATTAAATCTTTTTGTTTCTCTTTTTATTTTCGTCCTGAATTTTTTGTTCATTATTACAATTTTTTTTTTATTTTTACGAAACGAACGTAGTACACTGTGGAATTGCGGGACACACTCACACGGACACGTCACATTATACAGAAGCATACACGAAGATAAAAAAGCCCGAGTCTTTCGCGAAACGTTCGAAGGATGATGTAGAGTGATTTTATTTTATTATAATTATACATATATATTTTTTTTTGTAAAACGGGGGAAAAAGGGATAAGAATTGGAATTTTTGTTCCCTTCCTACAAATTACCACCGCTGTCACTATTATTATATTTTAATACACGTTACTATACTCGTCGATCCGATCGTCGATGTATTTCTAAATATATACACCTATATATTATATATAAAAATATATATTATATTTTTTTTTCGTTTTCTTTTTGTAATTTCTTTGCGAGCATTACGATTTATATAGTTACATGTACGAGACAGTTTTTATGAACTATTTATCGAGCGCTACTACTATTACGAATTTAAGTGAAACATTTTTTATTTCTTACCGTCTTAATTATTCTAATGATATAATTCGCCCTATTTTGCTACTGTTTTATGTCACTATCGTAGAGATCTCTCCACATGCCAAAGAAAAACGCAATCATGCATAAACACACATACGCCGACACGTACACTGAAAATACAAAGAGACACATATATTTGACACTGACAAGTGGCGAAAGGTGAGTGGAGCACGGAATCGAGACAAGAAAGTAACATCGTGCCGAATACACCGAAAACAATTTTTCAATCAACGACAATGAATTACTCAGATACGGATTTTTCAATTTTAACGAGTATACGAGTGCGAGAAATCGACAATTCACTTCAATCGAAAAGTGCAATATACATTATATTCGAAGAATAATCCACTTGATTAAAACGTTCTCGCTGAATGTTTCTCTAATCCTTATTTTTAATTTGATTATTGGGAAAAATATAAACGAATTCGACACAACAGAATATTTAAAAAAAAATCCTGCACTCTTTCGTCACACGTTCGGAATAATTAATCTTTAATGAGATATGATTTTTGTAGATTCGTTTTTTCTTTTTTTAACTTTTACATGTTTTTCACGTTTTTTTTTCGTATATTAACTCTTCCCAAACGACTCTACGATAATCGACTCTAATCTCCTTATCACACAGAGGATGAGTACACTTAGTATGAATTTCGCGAATGATGCGCGAATGTTGTTCTTAGTCAAATTTAACGAGATTGAGGTGAGAAAAGGGAAGAAGGAATGAAAAAAAAAACATAATGTGAGGGCCCCGCGAGCTGCGTGTACGTCGTGATCGTCGCCGTCGTCGGATTCGTGGACTGAGTCGCACGCTTAAATAAGTACACTTTTTAAAAATATATAATTATTCTACCTTGTGGTTTTTCCTTTTTTTTCGTCCTCATTTATAAAATAAAGTAGGGGCTCTTTGTCGCGAAAGAGAGAGAGAGAGAGAGAGAGAGAAAGAAAGAAAAAAAGGGAGAGCGTATTTTGCGCTCTAGCGCAGCGTAGAGACTAGAATTTCTAATAAATAGCTAAGACTTTTATGAAGCAGCTGGGAGTAGTGCAATGTTATAAGGAAAAAGAGGGACTCCGTTGGACGACGGCGAACCGAAACTTCGACGAGATCCGAAAAAGAAATTTTTATCGTCCAGAGTGAATCTGAGGCAAAATATAAAATATCGATTTTTAATTTTTCAACGTCGGATTCGATTTTTACAAATATATCAAACACTTCCTATCCGATCCGAAAGTATTCAACAAGTGTATTTAAGAGAATAACCAAAAAAGGAACGTTTTTTTTCCTATCTCGTCGAAGTCTCTTCGATGATCTCCCGCGAGACCCGCTAGGACTAGATAAAGCGAGCGATAGTTTGGAATAAAGTGTGAAATGTTTAGAAAAGGTCGTTTTTCTTTTTTTAAATTAAAGAAAATTGAAAAAATAATAAGCGAGGAAACGAAGCGACGTCCGTAATCGGGAAAGAGATGAAAATAACTCGCGTTAGGAAAGGATGGATGGAATAAAAAAATTTTTTAATAGCGCGTGTGAGGAAAAAGGGCATAAAAGGCGAATAAGAAACGAGTGTGTTTTCTAGTGAACGAGACGTCAAGTTTGCATCTCGCTCGATTCTCCTGATATTAAAATTCTCGTGTATATCCCAGAATATTTCTCGACTATAAACCAAGCGTAAAGCACATTTTTTAAACGCTGATAAAAATCCATAAATTAACGAACACTCAGGCCGACAAATTTACACCAAATAAACGTACGGGCGAACAATTTTCTCGAGATGAAAATCGCAGCTCGTCAAGTTTTTGTGCGCGTGCTTTTGATTTCTAGGAAAAATGGCAAAAAAAGAATAACTTAAGATTTACGAGAGACAAAATTACCGGAAGGATCTCATTGTGCTAGAGATCTGCAAATGATTTTTGTAATGTGCAGATTGTTAAGTGAAGAAAAAAAAAACGAAAAAAATAAGATATAACAAAAATTGAAAAAAAAAAACAAATGCTTGACGAAGTGTATCGTTGTTGATTACGAAAATTGGTGATGAGATAAGTTTATCCTTTTGTATAATTATTATATATCGTTAGGTCGAGAGAAACGGTGACAAAGGCCAGAGAACCGTGGCCCCATTTATGGATTATCCCTAATGGTATTTATGATAAAGTCGTATCGATATGATGGGATATATATAATGAACGCAAGATGATAACGTCAACGGAAGAGAAAATAACTGAATATGTATAAAAAGAAGAAGAAGAAGTCGAGAGAAAAAAAAAACTTCGCGACCGGAACTCAGCGAAACGCAACGCCGGTCGTACGCTAGCCAATTTGCTCCTAAACAAAAAAAAATCTTTTGTACCATTCTTTTTTCTAAATAATCGAGTAGTTTGTAAAAAAATATGTGTAGTCTGCGTGATGACGTTGATGGATACCAGAAACTAATAAAGACGAAGATAACGTGAGACAGGATGATGATAAAAAAAAAGAAACAACGGATGATCGATCCCACGAGGGAGAAAAGAAAAAAGAGAAAAACGTTATTCATGATACGCTTAGAAAACATTTTTGTATAATCCACACTGGTGCGCGCGTTACACACACGTCTTCGTTAGGTCCTCGGGTCGAGGAACAAGTGTCCTCCTTTTTTGTCTATTGGATGAGAAGAAACGAAAAAAAGTAAGAAAAAAAAGAAAAAAAAAATGAAAATGAAGAAGAAACGTCGATCGCTCTTGTTGTTTATAGATGTGAGAGTGTCGCGTGTGTTTCGGTGTGCGTATGTTCTTTGAAACTATTTTCTCGTTGCAAATTTTACTTGCGATTTGTAAACGTACAAAAAAAAATGAAATCGATCGTATTTATCCTCGGGATATAATAATTATGCGCAGAGAGCGTGAAATTTTGATGATGAAAAATTAAACAAAAGTGGAACAAAAAATAAAGAGTATAAAAAAGTAAAAAAGAGGAGAAAAGGGCGAAATTATCAGATACGGCACTCTGGGTAAGAATCAATGAAATTGATAAGAACCAGACGAATTTTCATCGTGTGTCCAAGTACGTACATATGGAAGAGCGATAATAAAATAAATTTCCCGCGCGTTTTTTCATGAAAAAAAGCGTTTTAGTCTTTTCTTACTTTTAGACTTTGTTAACGATTTTAGAGAGGATCAGGATGAGAGTGAAGAGAGAAGCGAGCTAATCTCGGGAAAATTCGTGCGTGGATGTATCAAATTGTTCCCGTAAATTATGTGGAAAAATTTGTGCGCAAGCCTGTCAAGAGGAAAAGAGAAAAAAGATCAAGAAAGTAGAGGAAACGAATGAAAATCCTTGGACGATGAAAAGAGGGGTGAAAAATAAAAAGAGAGTGAAGACGCTTTGTGGATTCGCAAGTGAAATGTAGCGTAAATTGCATTTCGCGTGTTTGTGAGAAAACAATTTTTGTTTGCGAACTCGTGCGTGCGTGTGCGTCTGTGTCTGCGTGTCAATAGAAGAAATTTGGCGAGACTGGAGAGAGCGAAGAAAAAAGAAGAAAAAAACAAATGAAAAAAAAAAATTACGTGCGAGCGTGAACGCGTGATATGCGGCAATTTTTTACCTTTTTCTAACGAAACTTAAAAACATTTTTGTCATTCGATCGTAAGTTGTTCGTAGCGTGGATTTTTCATATCTCGTGACTCCGACGGACTGATGCCGGAGTTGAAGCTATAGCTTTTTATGGTTCGGCCTCCCTAAAATAGCGTTAAAAATCTCGTGATTTTCACTCGAGTGTCAGTTTGATAAATGAAGATATAAATAAAGAAAAAAAATATATACAAAGAAAAGTAATTAAAAAATAAATAAATAAATAAAAATAACTGCAAAAATACATGATCGAGTCTGTGTTGTACTCGATACTTGGCAAGACGTGAAGGAACGAGGACTCCACGTTGGCTAAGGAACTACAATCGAGAGTTATCAAAAATTGCATTTTTTTAAATCGAGGATATTGCTCTTTGAATCCCCAGAGACAAATAAGATCATTCTTTCATTTTGAATCGACGGGCGAACGCTCCTTGGCCAAGAAAACACAAAGTTGCGAAATATTTTTTGAAACTCGAGTTATAAGCGAAAATTTAGAAAATATTGAAACAAAAAAAACGATAATTAATAGTCGAGTCAAAACATAATTTCGTTATCTTTGCGGATTCTCCTCGCTCCCTTATCGCTCGAAAAATACACACCTTTCTAGAGTAATTTCTAAAAAATAATGGATAATATAATTTTTTCTCGCGCGATACACCAAAACTCTCTCCGTGTATAATTGTCCTGAGGTGCACGAGGACGTACATGCGAGACATCGTATCGCTGGTTTTGTCGCAAAAAAAGGAAAAAAAAATCAAGAAGATGAGTAAAAAAACCGAAAAGTGGTAACATCTGCGCGCCGCACGCGACATGCACGCGAAAACTCGAACGTGCGACCTCGCGCCGTCAACTGCAGACTAATAAATGTAATTGTAAATTGAATGCAAGTGAGGAGGAGATGAAGACGAGGAGGCGAAAAATGAGGAAGATGAAAGAGAAGAAAACAATAAAAATAAACAGAAAACCTTGGAAATAATAATTGCCGGCACGACGAAGAAGAAGAATGAGAAGAAAAAGAAATGAAGAAAAAAAGAGAAAAAAAATGAAGAAGTAGCGAGATCGTTAGACTCTGTCCTCTCACCTCGTTCTCGTGCCGGTTAGTCGAATCTTAGATATATAATAAATATTAATTAGCTGAACGTACAGTATTACCCGAGTACTGGAATGTCAGGTGTTTGTTCGTTCGTATTTTTCATATAATAACGTATAATAAACAAACAAAAATAAAGAGCCCCGTCATCATTTCGTTTCTATTTGAATACTTATTACTCATTATCTGTGCCCTTATATCTTGTAAACCTTTGAATATATATATAAAAATTATATATATATATATACATAATAATACATATATCTCTATATATGTGTGTGTACATATGTATATTTCTGTATACATATTTATGCACGGCATGTGTCATGTGTAGTTTAATTTTGTTTTTTAATTTTATAAAGGAGAAGCGAGGAATAAAAACGAGGAATAAAATAAAATAATCGCGGATTTCGCGTAATCAATGAATTATTCTTTACGACGTCTCGCACATAGGGCCTCGAATTTGAAAAAAAGTTTCATACACACGTACACGTAATACACATACACGTACACACATTCACGACGAGTTTATACATCTTATTCTCCAGGCTAGCAAATACGGTATACGTGTCTCAAAAATGTTATGAATGTACGTCAATGGGTCGAGAGAGTGATTGGGAATGAGTAAGAACGCATGAATTTATAAAATATATACATATATTTTTTTCTTAGACACTCTATTGGAGATGAAAAATAAATTTTAAAAATGTGTAATTGATGTATTCGATATTCGATCGACGAATGTACAAAGTAACGCCATTCTCAATTAACCAAAACTTGACGCTCAACGTCGCAAACTTTTCTTTTTCGTATATACGTCATTTCTTTTTAAAAATTTTTGTTATTTCGGATTGCAAGTATTTCGAGGAGTAGGATGTATCATTGCACTTGACGATTGAGAAACGCGAAAGTGTCGAAACGATCGGTTAGTCTTGCACGATGTTAGGTCAAATTTTTAACGATTTAAGAAGGCTTGGAAAATATTTTACGCTACAATTGACCCGCTGCGATTTCCAATAAAAAGATAGAGGTAAAGGAAGAATCTTTTAGAATAAAATGAAAAATGATTACAACCGCGTTACTACGAAAAGTTTTTACGTGAAAGAAATACCGAAAGAATACTCTCTATTTTTCTTTGGTATTCAGACGAATGACAAACCTGAACAATTTATCGCAAAGCTAAACATCGACTGTACATTTTTTGACGAGATAAATTTTTAAAACAAAATCTGTATGCCGGAAAACGGCGACATAACTTTTATCAATATTATATGCAATAATACGTAAAGAGAAATAATAAAACTATAAACATTTCGAAACTAACAATAAGATCGAGAAAGATGCCTCGAGCAGTTTTTCTTCGATATGTAGAAAAAAAAGTGAATACAGAAATCAATATATTTCTTCCCTCCATACAATCGAATCCGTGTTCCATAATAAACCATCGCGTAATCAATAAAAAAAAGCTCGATATTAACTATTCAATTCCCTCGATATCGTCAATGCCTCCGATAATAAATGTAATGCAAATTTATCAGTAATTTTTACATTACTATACTTACATAAAATACGATAAATAAAAAAATGTGATCTGTAGAGAGAAAAAAGAAAAGAAATACGTGGCAATATAAAGTGTTTAGCAGCGAAATAGTTTTTCTAAATGTAGTCTATAATTATAAAAGTGAATTCGGCTTTTTCTACTTTTCGAGAAACAGCGTATTTGTCGCGTACGCCTCATGCGTGCACATTCACGAGTTAACGAATAGTTTTTTTCTTAAAATTCATCAATTTTCGAAAAGATAATTTTTTACTTATTATAATATATTATTAAATGTAGAATGTTTATCAGATATCCGTTTTTTACTTGGCTTCGTAAAACATTCGGAAATACTGAAACTGATGATACTAGATGTAGGCAAGAAAAAGACGAAAATCAATTTCGGACTTCATTTTTTTAACATCTGAAATCTTTATCAACTGCCCTATTACATTTTTTTACATGCGCAAGAAATATTAATTATTCCGAACCCCGCCACATCCCCTCTATGATCTGCTCAATACATGTATTCGCGTTTTTAACTAAACTCATTTTTTTCGAAATTTTTGTTGTTAGAGAGCAGGACTGAAACTTGTAACGTGAGCTTTCGTTACCCTTGACGATTTACCGACATGTATAGCTTGGAAATAACCTTTCGTACATAAAAATATCATTTAGAGTGAAAACTCAAAAAAAAGGTAGGACAAGGATTGAACGGTTCGAAGATAGAAATAAAGTGTCACGGAATGAAGAAAAACACTTACACGAACACACACACACACACAACAAACACACTTACCCACGATTTGAAGTTGCAATGACGTGCTCGTTTTTTCATTCACTACTATAATTACCTAAAAAAGAGTAATTTGTACTATGTAACTATTACTATTTTTATGAATTTTTGTACATTTTTCTAATTATTTTGTATAATAATCCCTAGCTAAAAGCGATGTTATACGACGATGGAAGTTTGTGGACGATCCTCTTCCCCTCTTTCCCTTTCTCCTCGAGTATTCAAGCGGAAAAATAACGCGAATCCATTCAAGATATTGTCGAGCGAACGGGATGGACCGTTTAACAGAATGGACCAGATCGAATTTACTGGACAGCGAAAAGAAAAAAAAAGAAGAAAATGAAGGAAAGAAATTGAAGACTCGCTATTGACTTTCTCCGCTTGCGCTGTTTTATATTTTTTTCTCGTTGTTTTTTAAGGTGGAAAAAGTTATGGCTTTTGTAAATCCTGATGTAGAGAAGAACAAAGCACGTTGGCGTTAATTTCACGCGAGTATGAAGTACACGATCGATGATTTTTACGTTATATTTTTCTTGTATCGAGACAAAAGAATAACAAAGATGCGACAGAATTAGCCAATTGATGAGAGGAAAAAGTGAGATGGTGAGAGTGGAAAGTTACAAAGTGACAAAAACGGAGCACGGAAAAAAATTGTGCGAATGAAGGAATAGAAATTTGTGAAGGAAAAGAGATGATGAAAGTGACGTTTTTCTCACCACTCTCTTTTCTCTGAAAGTTATCGAAAAAGCAATGATGTTCGTTCATCGACGGAGTTATATACCGGCTGCGTTCGAGTCTCTATGATCGTCGAGGTGATTGTACATGTTCAATTCGTTCATTTTTTTTTTACTTTTCTCTTCGTTTTCTACTAATATATTTATTTATATGAGCGATCCTACGCTCTGTCTCAGAGCGCGGTTCCCAATTGGCCGCTTTCCCTCTCCACCTCTCCTTCCCTTGACCACTTGTACGATTTAACTTTTGAAAATTACTATACGCTATTAAACAAGAGTCGGCATATGTTCATAATTCATATGACTTGGCGCCGTGAAAAGTCGTTTCTCGTTTCGAATTTAACGAGATTCTAGTTATTATATACTACTCGATATTTTTGTGTAATTTTTTCGAATTTTTGTTAAATTGAGAAAAACCCTTTTAGTACTTTAATAAATGAGTTTGTTAAGAATAATTATTTTTTATTATGTTTATTATTTATTCGGAATTTCGATACCTCATTCGATTTTCTGGTGAGCAACATTTCTTACGCTACGGAATCGCACTTCATTTTCCAGTCAAGCCAACGTGGATTTTTTTTATTCTTCTGTATGTACAAAATGAATTACATTATTAACTTCCGATTCGTTACCAACAACGACCGAGAACAATTTTCGCCGTAGGTAAGTAAGTCAATTTTACGAACTAAGATTACAGTTTTGAAACAAAATCAGCATAGACTTTTTTATTAATTAAAATTGTTAAAAATCTTTTTTTCAATTCATCGTTAATAAAAGATTTGAAAAATCTAATTTCCTTAGAGTTCGATATCGCTAATACGGAGTGACTTCAGTTTCCACATGTTTAAATAAGTTTTTCTCAAGTTCTCAAAAGTTAACTATATGAACAATTTTGAAACAATTTTCATTCGATTTTATGGATTTTAACTTTACGTTACCAAAAGTCTTAAATTGACAAACATTCGGGTGTGTAAATTTTCTTTTATATTCCTCACGTAATCGTCTGCAAAATTTTCGAGCGATTTTCATTTCCGACACCAGGATATCAGGAGAAACCTGGGGACGACGATCCCCAGGCTTGTTACCGACATGAACGCGTAGAAATAATCTTCTCACTGGAGGGTAAGTAAATACTTACCGACTGCTATTCTACCATCGAAAGGAAATCGAATTAGCCTTCGTTATAATATCTAATCGATTTCCTTGCTCGCAGTACAAACAAGATTCTCCATATTAAATTAGTGGCAGTGAATAAAAAACAAGGAGACAATTTAGGCAAGATTCGTTTGTTTATTACAATAGGTTGATCTTGTACAAATTGATTTTTAGCCTTATTATTAATAACAAGTTAAGTTTCTCATTTTCTGACGATTCTCGTTATCGATATGTAGTTACTATGTTAGGGGTTCTAACTCGGGATCATTATCGGGGATAATTTAGAAATTGTACCCATTTTGCCATTTATAATTTACCTAACGACACGATAATCTGTGTTTCGTCATTCTATTGTTTGAATTATATTTTCGTCTTAGGAAAATCATTTGTGAACATTTTCATCGAGAAGACTTATCGTTTTTTGGATGAAATCATATATACATGCGCTTACAAATATATTATTCCACTTTCGTGCATTACAAAGATTTCTTTTCGCGCTTCGAGACGCGCTGTCAGTTGAAGTAAAAAATGTGTACATCATTTTAAAAAAAAGTTACGAAGTTGCCTAAGCTCAGTTAAAAGTATAGGAAGATTTTATTCGCTAACGTCGTAGCTTCAAATTCCTTTTTTAAATTTTCTTTTAGAAATATTCACGCCCTGTTCCGAGGAACACTTATGCTCGGTTGCGTCTGAATATTTCGTCACTATTCATATTCCAATACATTTCTTTAAATAAACTGTACACTTTTAATCAATCCGCATTCTAATGTAGAATAAATAATCTATGATCAATTGTATCCACGTGTTTGGCGCAGCTTTGAAGGATCGGAAAGTGGAGCGCGATTATCAAACATTATTGATATTGCGTTGCCCCGTCGACAACCCACCGATTAGCAAAATAAATGAAGAAAAATAATAAAAATTAAAAAATGAGACCCTGCTGGTACGTTAATGCGATTTCACTAATTTACGAAGTGCTCATTACAGAACAGGATCAACGGTTTTCCTCTATGAAATAGGAACATAAATCGCAATTCGTCAAGAAAGAAAAAAAAACGTTCTACGCGTACAAAACATCAATGTCCACACCCAGTAAAGCTGCCGTTTTACAATTAATTTTCACACGCACTGTTATCCTACAAAGTCAGATGGGAAGTATTTTCAGGGCTGTCATACGAGAAGCTCCGTTTTCTTTATACGAGAAAAAATACATCGTTATTGAGTAAAACTTACAAAGTTAGTCGCGGAAAAATGCATTGCTTTTATATGGCATTTTGAAATAAATTGGCAGTTAATAGTCATTTCTTAATCGCTATAATGTTACGCTCGTGAATAGAAAAAAAAATAATGATTCAATGAAAAATTGTGAATTCAATTTACACAGCGTTCTCTGTGCTCTTTAAAAAATATTGTTCAAAAAATGGCGATGTGATGAGAGTATACGAACAGCGAAATGCTCTTATCGCTGTGCAGTCTTATCGTATTTATACAATTCACGCTTAGTCGATTTTTATTTTTTATCGGGCGTAGTAGCACCGTTATTGCAATAACGTTGAATATGCTAATAATGAACGTTTTTATGATATTTATATATATAATATATATATATATACTTTTTATATGTATGCGGGAATGGAAGGAACGGAACTTTGACTTAATTTATCATAATAACAGGAGGAACTACGTCCACCGTGATCTTCCAATCTGCTTATCAACCGTTGCATAATTAACATTGCGATTATTGTTATTATCATTATAACTAATATAATACAAGTTATAGCATTTGATCATTGTATAAACATTATTATCATCACAGTAAAAATATTATTTCTTGTTTATCCTTCATCATATTTATATTTACTTTATATCTTTTAACTAATAACTTATGAACTTGCGCTTGTTTCGCATGACGTTACAATCGTTTGAATCGTCAAGAAAAGCAACGCGATCTTCCTCTATACGATTATTTAGTGCGTTTACTCGTCGATTATTATTTCTACACAATCGTATTGTTAATTATCGCACTCGCGTGTTATCGCCGATTCATTTACACGTATTGAAAATAAAATCAGTTGTCGTTTGTAAAAAATACGTAAACATACATACTATGCTTATTCCTTTGAAAGGGGAATAATCATGTGCGAACAGTTTCACATTCAGACGATACACGCTCTTCTTTGTGATAAATAATAATTATATTGGTCTGCTCGACGCGATCATGATTTCTTACAGTTTTCATTGATATTTAACGTTCGGGAAGCTTTTCTACTTTGCTCTCTTTTTCACCGACCAAAAAAGATTCTGCAAATGTCTCTTATCTTTCGAAATTGTCACGGGTGTGGCGTTTGTTCGAAAAAAAATCCGTCCAATTTTACGATACATGATTTTGATAATTCGGAGATAAATCTGTTTTTTTAAACTAATATTCACAGAGTATGAAAATAAAATGATACTCGTGAAAATTTCCGGATTAAGTACGACTTTGGATCTCCTTTTTCCATCAACCGCGACAGAATTTTTTTTACAGTGTTCGTAACGCTTAGAGTGATACAACACCAAGTGATTGGAGCTTCGCGACTCTCGATCGCGCTAAAAATCCGACCGAGGTTCGCATCCTAGAAATTCAGTCTCTCGTTAAATTAGCTGCCTGTCACAAAGACTTCCCTCGTTTACAGTAATTATTAAAATTATATTTACAAAAATCGTAATATCGACGCGGGTAGACCCTTTTTCATCGTCGATACCGAGTACGACTCGAAATTCGATAATACGCAGAGTGAACGAAACTCCGACGAGTCACGACTTTCGTCAAACCGAAGTTTGCGTTATACTGTTACCGGAGAGCCACATTCTGCCGTTCGATTTTTGCTCATTTATTTCGTACTCAGAATCGTCGATCTCACACAAATTCGTCGAGAGGTCGCTGTTGCTCGTAGCGCCTCCTAGCAATGAATTTCTTTCCTCCAGGGTCGTTATTACCGAGCCAATCTCGTCGATGTCATCGCCCTTGTGGCATCTGTTGCGTCGGCTACTCGGAAAACCGTAAGGCACTACGTCGTCTTCGTCCTCTTCCGCTTCCTCCTCCTCGGACTCGAGGGTCCCGAGACGCCCATTCAGTGGATTCGTCTCGTTCTCCGTGTCCGTGTGAATATTGTAATGCGGAAGATAAGAATTCGGGTGTCTAAGATAGCTGTTCGAGTCTTTGTACTTGTACTCTCCCTCACCACCGCTGTCCAACGGATTTAACCTCTGCGTCTCGGGACAGTGATAGTGCTCCGAAAATTCCGTACCACACTCCGAATCTCCCACGTACTCGGATTCTTGATCCTCATTCAGGGTCTCGATGTCCCTCGTCGGATCTATAGGACCGTGCACTGTGAACAATTTTTTATAACGTTTATCTTTAATTCTTTTTATTATTACATTTTTATAGGGATTTTTTCATAAGTTTGGCACAATTTATAAAAATTCATTATCCATTTTTTTTATTCTGAAATAAATATTCTTGTAAATATCTTTTTTCAGAAAAGTTTCGATACTGACTTGTTGGTAATTGATGAGTGTTGGATTCGTTACTCTCATTGCTGTGGAAGCTCGATGAGTCCGGAACTTCGCTGCCAGGTACTTCCGTGATGTTTGGAAGAGGATTCTGACTTGGCCTGACCCAGTCTGAGCAGTCCCAGTGATACCCTAAAAACATTGCAGACAACGAACGTCAATGTGACACGACAGAAATCCGCCACCTTCCTTTGTTACACTCGACGCTGAGACGGCTATTTCTCGTATTCATTGTTAGATAAAAACTGTCGTCAAATCAAAAAAATTGTCTTTAGGGACATTGAAAATTAAATAATTAAAAACTGATGAATTGTTGTAATTTTAATTTTTAAGTTGCTCTTTTTAGCATTCTTTTTACTCGATATTTATTCAAAAAATACAAAAACGAGAAACATTCCTCTCTGACTGGCTGTGCTCAAGAAAATAAAAATAATTTCTTCGTTTGGGACTGTGTACAAAGGAAGGATCAGAATTTTTGCTCTGAGGAAATATTGCTGTCAGGAATAAGCGACCCTCGAGAAAAAAAAGAATGACAGATGGAGAGAAAGAAAGTTTTAGGCTTGTCCATCGACTTACCACCGACGATGCGAGGATCATCCTCGATGGACGATAAGGAGGCAACGGAGGTCCCACCTCCGTGAGGAGTCCGCCGGGTAGAGTTTAATAGAAGTCCTCCAGTGGTCAGCTCTGGTACCACTGGACTCGCTCGTTTCAGGTCTGTTAGTACACACACGGACGAGACACAGCCGTTTTGTTAATAAATTCAATTTCGCTACTCTCTGTGCTCAGTACCAAGCTTCTATTTCTAAATTTCAACTTAATTACTATATCTATTCGTAGATATCGATAATATGTATAAGACAACGAATTGCGGAATTGTGGGAGTATAATCGCCGTAGTGTGAAAAAAATGAAAGAAAAAAAAAACGAAAAAAAAGAAGCTGTGTCGGCGAGACCCTGGCATGCGGCAAGCGAGAAAAAACTCAGACGAAATGAAATGAAGAAGCTTGTTCGAGCTTGCAGGGCTTTATGCATTATTAAAATCCGAAACGAGAGTGAATCCTCAACTCGGAATCTTCGTGCTCAGGGACGTCCCTCGATCCCTCATTCGCTGCGAGAGAGATTTGTTTGTTCTGCTTTCTCAAGGCTTGCTTTTTTCAGACTTACCGTTCTTTATCTTGGCCGTATCGGTGATAAAGGAAGCGAGATGCATCTGTTCCTGCCACATGGGTTTGTGAAGACTGTCCGTATCGCTTCCGGTCGGATTAGTGCCCACCGGATTACCGATTGTCAATGTTCCAGCTGGCACTGGGGTGCTTCGATTGAGATTTCTCAGATAATCGGGCGGAAAATTTTCAAGCTCGTCCCCAGCGCTCCCGTAACTTCGCAGCGTGTCGAGATTGTTGAGCGCTACGGCCGCTGCGGTTCCATAATTAGCGGGCTCGTTGTTCGAGCTCGGTGTATAGGAAGCGGGTCGGGGAGGACATTGGGGAGGTTCTCTCTGCAATTTAAATCACACAACACTCTTCATAATCTCCGGATAAAAAGCCTCAGGCAACATCCAAACGGTCACCAAGGTCTTTGGGGTGTTCTTTTTTTTATATCTCGTTTCGTTTTCAAAATCATTCTTCAGCTGTGCTTTCGTTTCTATCTCTCGCTCTCAAGGAGTTCCGAGGCGTCGGCGCGTATATTCAGCAAAAAAAAAATAGAGCGTAATAACGAGATGATCGTAAGAGAAGGAAAAAAATATGAAAATAAAAACGTAACACGCTAGTAAAAAAAAGTACGCCAATCGAATAAAATTCATGCTCGAAAATGAAAGAAGAACACTAAAAACAGCGCTCAGAAACACTTGGTGCAAGAGCAATGCGCTATTGTTTTATTTTTACCTGTATAACTTCAAGATTGCTCAATTTGGAGCTTCGCTTGAACTCGTGCTCGTGGGGCCTCGCTGAGTTCAGAACGATCTGCTTCCTCGTTTCGTTGTTGATGTTGTTCGCACGGGCGCGAGTGCGTTTCTGTCGTATCTTCCGATAGCAAATGAAGATGATCAGGAGAATAATATTTGCGATGAGGGCGACGCCAACCCACATCAGTTGCTCCGCAGTGATGTTGAAGGGATCAGAAATAATTGGTGTCGAATAAACAGGATTTCCACAATTTGTTCCTGTCATGTTGGGCGGGCAAGTGCACCGATAGCTTCCAATCTCGTTGACGCAAGTCCCGCCGTTCGCGCAAGGATTATTTTCGCACTCGTTGATGTCGAGCTCGCACCTTTCGCCCGTGAAGCCCTGACATTTGCAAATCGGCCCGTTGTTTCCCTCCTCGCAGACTCCTCCGTGGATGCAAGGATTCGGGCCACAGTATCGTCCAAATTCGCAGCGTTTACCGCTGAGACTCGTCCCGACGCACTCGCACTTGTAATCGCCGCCTCCGGGGACGATCTTGCACCTTCCACCGTAAAGACAGGGCGACGAGGCGCAAGGGTCACTGTCGATTTCGCAAGTTATTCCGTTGAATCGACCGTGACACTGACACTCGTACGTTTCGTCGTCGATCTCTCTGCAAGTTCCTCCATTCTGACAGGGCTGCGATCCGCAAACTCCCGGTGGAACGAGAATCGTCGCGGTGTCGCAGCTGAAAGCGACATTCGCAAAGAGCTTCAAAACGGCGACGCTACTCGCTCCGCTCATGTGAAGAGGAACCGAGACTGTGGCGATTTTGACGTCATCCATACATCCGTGAAATCCTCGTTGGACGTCCTCGAAGCCGAGAATCGTTGGATGTTGTCTTACCTCAGCACCGAGGTACAGATCGTCGGATTGTAGATTCAAGATGTCGTTTATTCCAGGTGCCGAACCGTGAGCGACGTGTTTCCCGTCGACCGTCAATCTCGCGCTGTTACTCTCTCGTTCCAACTGGATCTCGTGCCACTGGCCATCGCTGATGTAAACGCTGCTCACCCGCACGAGACCCTCTCCGCTTCCGAGATCGAATTTGTACTGAGCGACGCCGTTCACGATCTCGAGGATATTGTAATCGATTTTCCCCGAGGCGTACATGAGATTTCCAGTCGGTTGCACGGTTCTCACTCTCAGAGACAGACTGAGTCGATCTTCGATCGTCTGACGGAGTTTCGTCTTGTCGATTTTGTAACGAGCGTAACTCTTGCCGCTGAAGGAGATCGGATTTCGTGGATAGTAGCACGACTCGTCGTGACACTTGGAAATGTCGATGTCACAAATTTTACCGGCAAAACCCTCGGGACACTGGCAAGTATATCCCTGAATCGAGGAGTCAGGTACGCAGACTTTGAATTTTGGACAAGGATCG
Source organism: Cremastinae sp. B BG-2022a (assembly GCA_030522605.1). Taxonomy (NCBI): domain Eukaryota; kingdom Metazoa; phylum Arthropoda; class Insecta; order Hymenoptera; family Ichneumonidae; species Cremastinae sp. B BG-2022a. The sequence continues at coordinate 107,075 of JAPYYX010000033.1, read as the reverse complement.
GTCGCGCACTCGTTTACGACGATCTCGCAATTGTTTCCGGCGTAGCCCTCTTTGCAGGTGCATTCGATTTTGTGCCGATGTCGAGGCGACACGAAGCTCATCATGTCGGTAGCTACTGGAGTTAGTACCGACTGATCTAGAACGACGCGATCGACGCAGTCTCCGTAAACACAGTGAGCTTTGTTACACTTGAATCTTACAATTTCCTCGACAACGAGCTTCGTCGTTTCCTCGAGCTCTTCGATGTTCTGATTCAGAGCCTCTCGGATGCTGTCGGAGGAGTAAAACCCGGCTTGTCCAACAGGCGACGCGGTTTTTCTCACCGCGAAGAGAAGATCGAGATCGTTGTGCACAGCCTGTCGACTCGCTCGCGATTTTATCATATTCACAGAGTCGTCCGATGATGGTTGAACGCTTATTATCACAACGTCTTTGAGTCTGCAATTCATCGTGTTTCGTACAGCTCTGACAAAACCTTTTCGGTAACTCATTATGAAATCGTCAGGGCTGACCTCGCGGAAACGTATTATTACCGCATTAGCGAGCATTTTTTCTGTTATAAGCTCGACAGTGACTTTGACAACGGCGTAAGGCGTGAATTTTCCGTCCGACACGGTGACATTGACTCGGTATTCCCCGACGTCGAGTCTCGGCAACGCTACGAGCGTTCCATCATTTTGGTCGATCTGGAAAAGATCGGTATTTAGATGTGGAATGGAAGGAACGAGGCCGAAACGCAGAGTATCGTACTGGTCGCGATCGCTCGCGTGTACACGACCGACTATTCCTCCAGGATATTCATCGAGGTAAGAATTGATGACAACTTCGAGTGGCGTTATCACAGGCGGATATTGAGATTCCTCTATGATTTTGATGGTCACCCAGGCGTCGGAATAAAGAGGTCGACTCCCATTGTCGAACACTCGGATGTGCAAAACATATTTATCGCGGACTCTGTTATTAAATTTCGTAGCAGTAAGTAACGAGCCATCTTGCTCCAATTTGAAAGCGTCGTTCTCGTTGCCAGATCGGAAGTCGAAGGTGTAGGGTTCCGCATTGGGAACGGTGTCAGCATCATTGACAACGAATTTCAATATTGTATGGCCGGGTGCTTTGTCCTCTTGAACGACAGCGGTGTAATTCAGTTGAGAGAACAACGGAGGGTTGTCGTTAGCGTCGAGAATCTCGATCTCCACCATCACGAAGCTCTGGAGCATTGGCTGTCCGCTGTCGCGGGCGTGAACCTCGAGGATGTAATTCGCTATTGTTTCACGATCCAAGGGCGCCGCCACGGAAATAACTCCCGTTTTGTCATCAATCGCAAATTGCTTGAGTCTGTCTCCACGTTCAATGTGATACGTGACGATTCCGTTTTCCTCGCTGTCAAAATCGTTCGCCAGTACCTGAGCGACTTCCGTGCCGATTTCAGCGTCCTCGCGAATGGAAGCTCGATAGGAGACCTCGTTGAAAATTGGCGCATTGTCATTGCAGTCTGTAACAGTTATGTTGACGGTTGCGTGATTGCTCAACGGTGGAATTCCACCGTCGATCGCTTGTATCGTCAAGAAATAGTCCTTGGCCCTTTCGTAATCCAATTGCTCCGCAATTTTTATCACTCCTGATTGCGTGTCGATCTGGAATTTTTTATGCTCGTTGCCGCCAACTATCGAGTAATAAACGTCCGCGTTGACCCCAGTATCCTTCGAGGTCGCGAGAACTCGGGCGACCTCCGTGCCGATCGCGTCGATCTCGGGCACACGAGCGAAATAATATTTGGACGTGAATTCTGGAGGATTGTCGTTTATGTCCTGAACGTTGACTATGAGAACAGCCACGCTCGCCAATTGAGGAGTACCCTGGTCGATCGCCTGGATCGTCACGTTGTACATCGCTTTCGTTTCGCGATCCAGAGGCTTTCCCAGAGTGATTATTCCACTGTCAGCTGCGATGAAAAAGTGCCCATCCGCCGAGTCGATGAACTCGTATCGCACTTTACGATTTATTCCGATGTCATCGTCAGTCGCGTGGACCTTGGTCACCAGAGTGCCGACTTCAACGTCCTCCGGTAGCGTCGCACTGTACGCTGTCATTGTGAATTTCGGAGCGTTGTCGTTCAAATCCGAAATTATAATCTCCAGCTGCGACGAACACTCCCAAACCGGCTTGTCACGATCCTGAACGTGAGCGATCAACGAATATTTCGCTTGAGTCTCCCGATCCAGCTGTCCTACGGTTTTCAATACTCCGGTATCTTTGTCGAGAGCGAATTTATCGTTATTGTCACCCGTGAGATAAAAACGCAATTTTGCATTCGGTTCGTCATCGTAGTCAGTGGCCAGAACCGCGAGGACGTAAGTTCCCGGGTGTGAGCCTTCCGAGAGAATCTCTCGATAACGATAACGAAGGCAATACGGTGGATTGTCATTAACATCGAGGATATCAACGCTGACCTTCGTATCGAAAACGTATTTCCCATCGGTACCGACCACATTTAACTCGTAATGGTCTATCGTTTCACGATCGAGAGATTTGGCAACGTAAACCTCACCGGTTGCTCGAACTTGAAACTGAGATCCGGGATCACCGTCGGTGATGTAAAATTCGACAGGAGTATTCAGATCCGTATCCCGATCCTTCGTTTCCAATTTCACGACCACTGTTCCCGGCAAAGCGTCCTCGTTGACTTTCGCATCGTACTGTTCATCGACGAAAGTCGGTGCGTTGTCGTTATAATCGACGAGCTTCACATGCAATGAAGTTCTCGCGAAATGCTTCGGATTTCCATTATCCGTTGCGACAATCTGGAACTTGTAATCCGATTGTTTTTCCTTGTCCAATTGTACCAGAGTCGATACCCAGCCGGTATACGCGTCCACGGTGAAAACGTTAGCCAGTTCGTTGATATCAGAGCCGAAGGAATAACGGACTTCACCATTACTACCGAGATCCGCGTCATGAGCGATTACCTTGAGAATCGAAGTTCCCTCTTCTACATTTTCCGCCAAATTTAGCACATAAGGATTGCTCTCGAACTTCGGAGGATGATCGTTCTCATCGAGGACTTGCAGAGAAATTTCAGCGAGAGCTGTTAACGGTGGACTCGAGTCTGTTTCAGCTAGAACGGCAATCAGGTGATTGTCTTTTGTCTCACGATCCAGGGGACGAGCCAAAGTTATATGGCCGCTCGTGTCTACAGAGAAAAATTGAGATTCCTCGTCCCCGGATACTATTCTGTAAGATACCGTTGTGTTTGTCACAGTCTTGACTCTCGTTATGGGACTGCCCACCGGTGAGGCCTCGCGCATGAAAAATTTAACTTCTTTACGCTCGAACAGCGGAGGAATGTCTTGGGGTGACATTATGTAAACGCTCATGGGAACATCGGAGTGATGGGGCTTGAGGCCCTTGTCTGTGGCACGGATGAAAAATTCAAATAATTGATTTTCTGGAACAAAAAGAAGAAAGTTCAATTTTTGCAAGGAAAAAAATACAGAACGGTTTTTAAAATTTGACACTTTTTGTTATAATTCTTACCCCAAGGGACTGCGCTCTTCGTTAAAAAGAGAGACCCCGTCGTCGGATTGATACCGAATAGGTTGTTCGTTGCTGAGTTTTGTGGCTCGAAGATTGAATATTCGATTTTAGCAGCCTCGTCCTCGTCGTCGTCGTGAGCTTTCACTTTCATGAAGGAAGCGTTTATCGTCAGATTACTGTGAATGGAAGCCTTGTATTCGTGAACGAGGAAAATCGGGCTGTTGTCATTCTCATCACCGACTTTGACACGAACGATCACAAAACCGGATCGTCCTCCGCCATCTGTCGCCATGACAGGAATCTCGTACAATTTTTGAGCTTCGCGATTCAGTTTCTTCTTCGTTATTATTTCCCCCGTTATCCTGTTGATGTCAAAAGTCTCGCGTATGAGAGTGGACGGAATGGTGTAAACGATCGTCCCGTAATCTCCGAAATCGTCGTCCGTTGCCAAAACGCTGGTTACGAGCCTTCCGGCCAATTGATTTTCCATAACGGTGACCTCAACGAGAGGATTCGGAAATTTCGGATTATGGCGATTGGCTGGCAAGATTTCGATCTTTACTCTCGTGAAGCTAGTGTAAACTCCATCCGTAACGGAGACATTTAACATTCGAAGTTTTTGTTCGCCAAAATTTTGCATATTTATGAGCGATATTATTCCTGTACTTTGATCGATGTTGTAAGTTTGTTGCTCGTTACCACCGACGATCGTGTAAGTCAACTTTTCGTCGACGTAATCAGGATCGCTGGCTGAAACTACCGTCACGAATTGTCCGCGCTCAGCGTGCTCTGACAGGAAGCACGTGTATGAGGGCTGCTCGAATTTCGGTGGATTGTCGTTCATGTCGATGACACTGACCCACACGTGCGCCGTGCTCGACAAACTAGGCCTACCCCGATCCATTGCTATCACCGTGAAATGATGAGAATCTCGTGATTCGTGATCAAGGGATCGCTTCAAAAAGATCACACCCTCCTCCGGGTCTATGTGGAACAATTCATTGCTGTTTTCCGTGTCGTTCTGAATCGCGTATCGGACTTGCTGATTTATTCCTGGGGAAAAAAAAACAAAAGAGTCGTTCGTATATTTATTTTCTCTTTGAAAAAACAAACGGAAATGTTTTTACGGCAGAAAGGAAAAAAAAATTATTAACAAAAATACGCACCGGTGTCATTGTCTCTTGAGGCAACTTTCAGAATCGACGTCCCGAACGAGGCAGCCTCGGAGACCGAGATGTTGTACGAATCTTGAGTAAATTCAGGTGGACAATCATTGACGTCCAGGACTAGAATGCTGACGAGAACTTCGGCGTAGACGCCGGAAACGCTGTCGGTCGCTCTTACGGTCAACTCGTACTGCTTCTTTTGCTCATAATCCAGTTCATCGACCACATAGAATACACCTAATTTATTGAAGAGAATGTTGTAGACCCAAAGCGCTATCCAGCTGCAGTATCGACGAATCCGATTATTTTATTTGATATTTTCTCGTTCATTGAAGATACGTTCGAAGCCTGTACATTGTTCTTTTTTTTCAACGTCATTCGTGCAAAAAAAATTGTCGCAACGAGTTATCTCGATGCAATCGAGATAATCGGATTCGTCGATGCCATAGACACTAATGAATGCAGTCGTGTGATTAAAATGTACGTGTCTATACAAAAAGAAAAAAAAAGTTTGGGTGGAATTCGCGAATGGGTGACTGTGATCGATGCTTCTGTGAACACCCAAAATCTCTATTGGATGAGGACACAGACAAATATCATGCAATGGAGGTAAAAAACAAGTACGACCGTGTGTGATTCTTTTTTTTTGATTTGCATGAAACGAAAGCCATTGAGTTGTAAAATCCATTTGTATGCAATTTGTGCTGTGAGAATTGAACATGTAACGATTTTTGCTCAATGGTTTCGTCGAAATGAATTAATGCGAAAAAATTAAATTCTGTAGGTCTCGATGGAATAAACAGATAGCGTTAAAAATTATTCAAAAGTATAAATCAGAATATCGATCGATGCCTTAAAACAATTTACAATCAGTGGAAAGTGTCGGTATGAAGGACTTGATGAAACGATGAAAGTGGCATTCCCGAAATGACTGAGTGATCGAATTGATGTGATAGAAAAAAAGCCACTTTTATCGGTTAGTTACAAAGATTTAGAGTCTACGTGAGTAAGGATATCATGCAGAGCGTGCTTGCACGAATAATATTTCTTTTTCGAAAAAACAGAAAATAAAAATAAAAACAAATAAATTAATGTCAACCCGACTAAAATGAAAAATTGTACCGCGAAGCATGTATGTACACTACGCTTAGTTTCACACTGGAAGGTATGTGCAATAAAGTTACAGGAATATGTTTTTTTTTCGTTCTAAAAAATTAAAAAATTGTTTACTTGATTCGACCGTACAAATCGAATACCGAGGCAAGAACGAACGTTCGAAGAATTTGTAAGAAACTCGGAAAGGGAATAAAATGGAAAAGGGTAAAAGAGGAGAAGAAAAAATACCAATAAAACAGTACATAACAGCTCCTTCGTGCTTCGGTTTTTCTATTCGCTTCTTTCATTTTTTCCTTCAGTGTGCTCGATGTCGTGCATACACGGGAATGCGAAACAGCTATTGAAAATGTAAAAAAAAAACAGCGACACAGCAGGCCGATACATCTAAATTCTGTTTGCTTTAATTTTTTTATTTGATTTTATACTCACAAGGACCATTGTTATTGTCGGGGGCTGCGAAACAGGGAGATACAACAAAACTTTAATTTTTAATCTCTCAGTCAAGCATTATCGAAGGAACGTGGTGGGAAAAAATTTTTATGTGACATTTTGGGATTTTTACTCATTTTTTTCAACTCATTGGAAATACTTTGAACGCGTGTTAGGACAAACCCTACTATTGAAAATAAAATAAAAACATAGCGATTCTAATTTGCTTTTTGCCATTCATCTCTCCGATTGAAAGCTAAACACGGAAATCAAGAAACGGCGAAGCTGAGTCGGCGACAATTTACAATATATTCGCACAAAAACCAACGTAATACTTTTTTGCTGACATGTTATTCGTACGGGATTTTTCCACAGAATCACTTCATCATTGAGGAAGAATATAAAGAATTTTTTTACTGTCAATTTTTAATAAGTACGTCATGCCGAACGTTAGATATGAAAAGTGGGATTATTTTCTTACCTGTGTTGAAATCCAGAGCAAACTCTTCGAAGTCGTTGCCTTTCGTAATACTGTAGATTAATTTTCGACCGAGCGGCGATTGAGCTTGAATCGAAAGACTTAATGGCGAATGAATCTCGATACTCTCGAGAACATTGTCCGTGTAAAACTGTTTGTCGAAGACGGGCATCGACCGATCGATTACTTTCACATTGACAGGAACCTCGATGGAGCACGGAGTTTGCCCTTAGAAAATAAAAATTTTAGAAATGAAAATTTTTATCAAATTATGATAATTAAAGGTACACATGATTAACGTTTCACTCATTAATAATTAGAATAAAAACTGTATGAATCTTTTATTTTCGAATTCGCTGTGAAAAGAGTTTTTGCTTGTTTTTCACTTACCACCGTCGTACGCTGCTATCGTTAGCTGATATTCTCGATTATGTCCCTCGAGATTTTGACGCAGCGAAATTTCTCCCGTTTTTCTGCACACTTTGAATAATTCGCCATTGCCTTTTTTCAATTCGTACCTCACCTCGCCATTTTCCCCGCTATCCATATCGATCGCGTGAACCTAATTTTTATAAAAATTGCATTTTTTATCAATTTGACCGAGCGAAACCGAGATTCATAACAAAAAAAATTATTTCGAAAAAATGTATTTACCTTGGAAATAACGTCGCCTTTTTGAGCCTCGATAGAAACAACTGCATAGTATGGAAGATTCACAAACATGGGACAATTGTCGTTGATGTCGAGAATCGTAACGTTTACGATAACGTGAGCAACACGTGGTTTTTCTCGCTCGTTCAATTGACTCTTAGCCTCGACGATGAGTTCGTAATGATCGGAAACTTCGCGATCGAAGCGGATACCGGTCGTTCTTATCGCACCGGAAGTTGGTCCTATGACGAACATGTCCGTCGGATTGAGTATTCGAAAGACGATATGTTCGTTCAGTGCGCTACCCAGAACATTGACAACAGCTACCGTTGTTACTCTCGTCGAATTTTCAATTATGGTTCCTTCGTAAACAGCCTCCTGAAAAACGAGACCCGAATTTTCCGACTTCTCCACGTTGACGTTGACTTGCGTCACGCTGGAGTATTTTCCATCAGAAACACGAACATGGAGCAAATAATGTTTCTTCATTCTCTCCGGATTCTGTACTGTTATAAATCCAGTTTGGGAATCAATATCGAAAGTCGCTGCCTGATTGCCATCAATTATGTCATACCGAAGCGGGACGCCCTCGGTGTTGTCAGGATCGAAAGCGGTCACGCGAGTAACCGCGACATTTTTGTAAGTTGGCAATAAAAGAGTCGTATTGTAATCATTCTGTAAAAATTTCGGCGGACAGTCGTTAACGTCGGTCACGGTGATGACAACCTTCGCTGTGGTTTCCGAGGAGAGTTTAGGCTTTCCGAGATCAGAAACTTTAACATGAAAGACAAAAGTCGGAATGGTCTCGTGATCGTGTATCATCACGGTTCTGATCGCACCGGTACTCGAGTCTATGTGAAAATATTTCCTCGGCAGGTCCTCGACTATGTCGTAATTCAGAAGGGCGTTCAACTCGGAATCGGCGTCCTCGGCTTTGATAACGAGAGGAGTGCTCGAATTCGTCAGGACGAAGGAACCAATATTTCCTCCCTCGCTTATCTCCCCGCTGTAGAGAGCTTGAAGGAACCTCGGCGCGTTGTCATTGCGATCGAGAACGTGAACGATCACGTTGCACTGAGCTGTTGAGCCTGCCATGTTTGTCGCCGATACGGTGAGGTTGTAAAATTTCACTTTCTCGTAATCCAGCGGATTTTTCGTAACGATAACCCCCGTGCTTGGATTTATGAAAAAGCTGTCGTCCTTGTTGCCTCGTCCGAGCTCGAATTGCAAGGAGGACGTGCTACGAGCTTCGACGTGTTTAACGTAAGCGCCGATCTGCTGGTTTTCGTAAATTTCCGCAGCCAATTCTCGCTCGATAAAACGAGGCGGTGCATTGTCAGCCATTGTTACCACAACGTGTACAGGGACCGTACTGGAGAGAGGCGGCGTTCCGTGGTCGGTAGCCTTAACCAGGAGAATGTATTCTGAGGTCGAGCCGATATCGAGCTCCCGAGCGACTCGGATAAATCCAAGATCGCTATCGATCGTGAATGCGTTTCCAACGTTCCCGGAAGTAATCGAGTACGTTATTCTCGCGTTTTCGCCCCGATCACGATCGATAGCGTAAACTTGAACGATCGCTGTGCCGATCGGCGAGGTCTCGTACACTTTTCCTTGAATTATTTCGCTTATGAATTCAGGCGAGTGGTCGTTGTGGTCGTGTACCGTCACGACGACACGGGCGTAATTTCGCTTTGCTGGAGTTCCCTGGTCGCGCACCATCACCGTCAACACGTGTTCCTCGATTGTTTCGCGATCGAGATAATCGTTCAGCGTTATCGTCCCGCTCACCGAGTCCACGTGAAATATTCTCAATGAATCTTGGGACTGGGCCGCGTGCAGGCTGTAGAATACTTTTTTATCCTCATCCTTGTCCGTCGCGTGTAATTGCAAAACTGTTTCGCCTTTTTCCACGTTCTCGGAAATATCGACCCTGTAAGACGGCTCCGTAAATTCGGGCCTATGATCGTTAATGTCGATCACATTCACGAGCAATTGCGTCAGGGTTTTGTGAACACCGTCCGTCACCGATATCGTCAGGTTGTAAAAATTCTGAAGCTCCCAGTCGAGTTTTTTCGCCAGTAAAACGTTTCCGTTGTCACGTCCGATGAAGAATTCGTCTCGTTTATCTCCATCTAGCGAATCGAATATAAGAAAATAAAAAATTTCATCAGACTCTTTTTTCAGTTAAAATGTGAATAAAAATTATTTTCTGATACGATCTCAACTATTTCTTGGTACGCCCTTCATGAATGAAATAGTATGGAAAATATTTGATAGAGAAATGTTTGTGATGAAATGAAATTGATTCAACGATGACCCACCTACGATATCGTACCAAACCGCGTCGCCGTCTTTATCGGTCGCTTGTACAAGTGCAACCAGAAATCCAACGTCATCGTTTTCGGTAATTTCAGCTGTTTGATTGTTTGTTCGAAATATCGGAGGATGCTCGGACTCCTTTGGCGCTTCGACAACCTGAACGGAAACTCGGGTCTGATGACTTCGCTGTGGGTCTCCATTATCCGCTGCTTTGATCTACGCGGGACAAAAGGGTTTCGTTAAAACGAGGAAATTCAACGAGAGATACCATTTCGGTGGTAGTCGCGTAATACTAAGATTATTCAGGCGGGTGTAGAACTTAATTGAAGATATTCTCTGAACAAGATCAAAGAAGAGTAAGTAATTTCGCGTCTCTCGTCGTTTCTCACCATCATTTCGTATTCCTGGCCAGCTTCGAATCCACGTTGCGAGTAAACCATACCGGTTGTCGGATGGATCTTGAATTTTCCTTTCCCTCGTCCACCTTTTATGCTGTACTGGATCTCACCGTTAGCGCCGATGTCCTTGTCACTAGCCAGGACCTGCGGAAATAGTCATTATTAATTTCCAACCGTCTCAACTTTAATTGGAAAGAGACAAAAAATTAAGACAAATAAATTTTATGTCAACGAATTCCCAAATACTGTTTCTCTTTCTCCTCCTCTTTCCTTTTGTACTACTCCAAATTTTATGCGTGAGCATAAATAAAAAACAACTGTAACGTTAGTAGCCCGCAGCCTATGGCCCATGTTCACAGGTAACTAGATATTATATTTTATTCGATTTCTTTTTAATCTTCCACCTTGCGGGAATTCTGTCGATAAAAAAAGAATTACGCCGGAGCAATAAGGTGTGTCCCGGCGCGAGGGATATAGAGAGATCGGGATTTCGAGTTATATGGACGAGAATACGAGAAGAAAGGGAAGCGCAAAACTTTTTCATTTGTTGGAAAATAGAAGGGCGGGAGCTCGTGATACTCTCGGCTAACACTGAGACAAGCAATTCGCCGAACAATCTTCCTGGACTTTTAGGGAGCATTGAATCATCGGGATTGGAACTCCCGTCGTATTTTCGCGTACGTAGCTATTACGTAATATTGCCAGACAAAAACTTTCTATCCCGATTCTTTGGGATTCTCAAAAAAAAAAACGAGAATCCCACGTTATTATTACGTGCATCAACATCCGGACGGGCGTTTTAATCCCGTTTTTTATTTCCTCCTCGCATTCTTCTCGATATTTTCTATATGTTTTTCTTCCTCCCGTTCTCTCGGTATTCTCCTCGTTATCCGGCGAACGTCATAATATGAGTAATAAATAACAAATATTTCTTGTAGTACAAACATTCAGCAAATTGTTTTTTAGTTTATTTCTTTTTTCTTCAATCGTAGCGTCTTGCGATCAGCAAGCATCGTCATTCCCATTCTCATTTCATGCATCGCAGTATTATAACATTAATGGATGCAGTGTAATTTCGGTATAAAACATTCATACAACGTTAAATATGTTTTGCAGTGTGAAAATTTGGGCTGCGATAAAAAAAACGTTTTCTAGTCCAGATTAATTTAATTTATATAATTCGATGTCATTTTAATTACGTTGCCAATTATCTTTATGCACGAATAATACAGTCTTTATTTTGAGTTTTGATAGAAAAAAATTAGAGGAGCGACGAAAGTATGAAAAGGCAAGTCTGGAACGTCGTACTCGATCTCTCATTTTCTCCTTTACCCGAAACCCTGTAAATACCTCAACGAACGATACTTCACGATTGTTCAAGGGTTGGTTTCCAGTATTCCGCATGTGCGGGACGGTATCGCGTGCACACGTGTGCGCCACTCTATGTCGTGACAAAATTAATAACGCCGCGAAATGGGAACATTCTTAGACCGCTCGCTCGTGTGACAAGATTTACAACATATAAATATATACGTATGAATAAAATACACATACCTACGGTAACGTGTGACATTCAGGGGGTGCGGATAATATAAAGGCGCATACGCGTGGGCAATTAATATAAGAGATGACGCGAGCGAGGTTGCGAGAGAGGAGAGACGAACGTCGTGGTAATTGAATATAGGAACGAGGATATAGCGGAGATAACAGGGTGATGGGTAAATTGGCGGAATTATTAGTTGTGAATATACACGTAAAAGGAACACGAGGACTTGCACGAGGAATACGGAGATTCAGCCAGCTGATTATGAATGCAAGGACTCTCCCTAACGGACATTTTACAAGGATATACACGTAACATTGGGATTTGCATCAAATTATAATGACTATTATAATAATTAATGCACGGATAATAAATACGCTCGAGTATTCAAACATGTAAAATATATATGTAACATAAAGCGTTTCGTGTATCTCATCCGTTTGTTTGACATTTCTAATAGAAATATGCTCGATTTGTATGCCGTATGTGCATATACGACATACAAGAAAATTGGCAAGGCTCTGAGCAAGTCCCGAAAGGACGCAAGTACTACCCGCCCAATCATTAATTCGTATGCAGAGATTATTCATTAAACAATGAATCAGTGAATTAATTGTGGATTAATCATTGTTATGCGAGTATTGTTAACGTTATACAATTTGCTGTTTTGTTGTTGCTTTTTTGCGCTTGCGAGGTTTGTGTTGCTTTCGTTTTTTTTTCGTGTTTCGCTTTTCATCCTCATTTTTTTTTTAAATTGACGTGCCGAAGTTCCTTACCCTGAAGCAACGATCTCCTGACACGCTGTCGGGGCTAAATGTCTCCCAAGTCCCATTCTCGAGTAAGGTATCGATCGAGAGGTCGAAAGCCCGCGAGCGGTTCCTCGATTTCTGTCGAGAACGAGATTAGAACTTTTTTTTAATCTTTTGTCCAAGTACGAAACGAAAGAACGTTGTTCCCCATTGTTTCTTGTCAACGCTCTCGTTTTTTTCGATTCGGCTTCGTGTTCTCTGATAAATTCGTATATCTTCGTGTGTATGTGCATGTGTCGTCGAATTTATGTGATACCAATAAATTCAAATTCACGATTCTTCGCACTTTTCCTGTCAAAAAAACTCCGGCGCGTTCGACTATTTTCAACAATGTACAGAACTCGAAAACTTTATCGTAACTTCATAAAACAAAGATAAACAATATAATTCGTAAGTCGATTCGTCATCAGAATGTAAATTATAAAATCACATACGCAAATAAAATAATCTAAAAAAAGAGTAATGGTGATATATTCAGTAAGAGTAAAAATGATAACGAACAATACTGTGAATGGCAAGATTGGTGCATTTTGGTGTTTTGTGGGGGTGACTTACACGTAATACGTTCCACGTGATATTCGCACGTGCTTCACTGTACATATATTATAGTGGATTTGAATGATGCTACGGGTAATGGACCGTGTTTAATTGAATCAACAAGTATGTACCTCGAATGGTATTTTCTCTGATACAAAAATCTCGTAGCGAGTCAACGATAATGTCTGATTTCACAGAGATTTTGTAAGCGAAATAACAGCCTTGATTTTATTTACAGATAATGAAGAAATATGTTGTACATTTTTTCTGCTTTTACGCACGTATTTTTTGTTTTCTAGCGCTGCTGATCTCTTGTGCAGTTTTCATTATAAAAATAGACTATGAAGAGGGACAGATTTAGGCTGCATGTGCAAATGTGCCGCAATTGACAGCTACAGTCTCGTGGATTATTTCAAACTCTTTTTTTTTCTCGAAGCTACTGGCCAGATTCGCACACACATCTCGAGGGAAAGATATTTTATGATTAAATCGGAAAATAGCAATAAATTTATGGCATTATTCGATCAATTCTCGTGGGATCGAGACGGTGCAAGCCTATTGCAAATTTGTCAGGCTCACAGAGGGGAGACCAGTTCGATCGTATTTTTCTCGTTTCTTTTTTTGTCTGCGATGCCAATTAAATTCATAGGGAAATCGAGCCACGCGCTACACAATTGTTCAGAAGATGAGATTTTATTCATTACGAAGTTGCGTTTTTTCTACTATTGTTACCTGAAACAGTGGCTTCTCATTGTCCTCCGTAGCTGGAATCCTGACCATATAAAATTTCTCCTCGAATTCCGGGCCGTGGTCGTTGACGTCCTCGACCTGCACGACCACACGTGTCGTCGAGGCCAGTGGAGGTCTTCCATCGTCTCTCACAGTAACCTGAAATTAATTAATTAAAAAATATAAATTAAAAACTTTTGTACAGAATTTCGTAAAAATATAGAAGAATTAATTTTATCATATACCATTAACAAATGTAATATTATGAAAATTCAAAAAATATGAAGGAGTGGAATTGTAAATTACATTCCCTTGCACTGATTAAATTATACGAATTAAAAACTCTTGTTCGCTTTTGAAAAATTTCACGAGTAAACGTCATTATTGGAAAAGTATTTCATATTATTTCATACGCTTTTAAATTTATATAAAAATGTAACAAATTTGAGTGAACGAAAATTGGTAGAAAATTGAATTTTTGAAAAGGAAAGTTTGAAGATGTAAACTAATCGCATATCACATTCCCCTCCGCGGATTTCTAACACCTGCACTAGATTATAGTTAGTCAAAGTTTCATCCGAAAGAGTATTCCAAGCGTAAGCGGTCCGGTTTGCCCTCTTTTCGTCTCCCGCTCCTCATTGCGGTATTTCTGGGTGATAGACGTGCACACGGATGCATCCTTTTTGCCGGAAACCCGATGTGGAAGTGCTATTAGTCTTGGTTACATGTGAGCGTGCGTGTGCGCGATGGGGGCCAAAGTTTCGCGAGGCTACGAAAGTGATGCCCGGTGCTCGAGAGCGTGCGGGGGATGCTTAAACTTTTACTCACGTGAGCCTTTCCTCTTTCCACTACGATAAATATATGTCTGCACGTGCATGTACACGCGGGCACACATAATACATATAATTTTCTAACGGAGTGTTTACCGGCTTCCTCGCAGAGATTAAACTGCTGCTTTCGGAGTTTGAACGGGGGTTTATGTAACTCGTTCGAATGATTCTGGATAGGTTGTCTCGTGTATCGCGCATATATATCTGCACCCTGTACTTTGAAATACGCTTTGAAAGCTCTATGGGGAACATCTACGATTTATTAACCGTCTCTCTGACGATGCTGCAAAATTTAAATGAGAAAGGCAACACCGATTCATCCGTAGTCGCTCTTTCCATCTCGGTTTTTTCACTACAAAATAACTACAGCCCTCTGCTTTCATTTTTCTCGTATCCTCAGGATATTCGCGATTATAACTGCTTTTAGAACATATTTTTAGACCCGACGGAGCGAAATAAGCGCCTTCGCAAACATACTTTTACGAGCATTTTATGGTGAGAGAATCCTCATCCTCCGAGAGCAAAAAATTAACTTCGGCCTGGATTTGTACACACGCTACCGGCATTTATCCCCCCAGAGGTTCGAGAATTGAGCTCTGACCCTTCGAATACGCGCCGAGAACTGTATAATTCGCCGGAGAACGACCACAAAGAAGAAAATACATATCGAGACAGCTGTCGAACAAAAGGGCAGAGTGTAGATCGAGTCTCTTTTGCTCTCGCGAGAGAAGAAAAATACCGCGGAGATCGAAAAGTGTCCAAGGTCTCGCGAATATAATACACAGATCCACATCCTGGACTTCTGGAATATGCGCTGCAATTTCGTCCGACCCCGGAGGTAACAATTTCGTTCGATTTCTAACAGAGTGCCGCTCTCTCTCCCTCCCTCTTTTTTCCCGTTTTATATACATACATATACTGTACACATTGAACTTTTTTTTCTTCTTTGCAAGAAATTACGAAGACAGGACTCCGTACCACCTGCCTTCTCAAATTATAGAGACTGAATCCGGTATATCTATATTAAGGTGCAAAAACATTGTTACATCGAATTATTGATAATGAGGCTTTATTCTTTTTCCGCTCATCCTCCCTCTCGGATGCGTAAGTGCACGTTATTTCACCCTTTACACAAGAGTACCAATTTTTTTCAAATTTTTTTTCTCTCCTCTTCTCTTCTTCACGTCCTCTACTCTTAACTGTTTTCGGCGATCGAGAGCGAAACGAGTCTAACAGCCGTTCCAGCTCAAAAGAGGGAAAGCTCCGTTATCGTATCTCGATCATATGCGGAAGAACGATTTTAAAAAGTAATTTAATAATAAATTGAAAAGATATTTCGAGGAGTGAAAATTCTCGGAGAATCCGTGCGCAATAATCGGATATTCATAAAATTTGAATGAAATTTTCACGTAGAGGTGAATCTGACATTTCCGAAGGTGATAAAAATGGCGTATTTTCCGATGGGAGAATTTCAGCGAGATGGATAGAATCTGCCTCGCGAGAACTCTTCTCGGAGACAACCCTTTGGCGATATCGCAAAGCTTCGAGAGCGCAGATAAAAGCGTACGTGTGTCATTGGTATGCAGATTTTTCGTATAGAAGACAAATACAGGGTGAAAAGACCACTCGATCTTCTCTCCGACTGTCGTTGGGGATCGCCATCGGCTATGGCGATTGGAAAACGCTTATGGTGAGTCTCAGCACTCGCTCTCTCTCTCTCGGTCGTTCAAGCTCGGTTTTATAGATAAACGTTATATCCCGTCGCAAACGTTCGTAGAGTTGCCCGTAGGGTCAACTGCGTCGTGTGCATACGGAGTGACCAAAAAGAAAGAAAAATAAGGTCCATGTAGCTCCGCGGCGCAACGAGAATGCCGGAGTAATGGAAGTTACGCCCTTGCGATTTGTTGATGCATTTTATCCGTATAGTTTGCAACCGGAGAGACAGGAGGAAGAATGCTCGATAAAATAAAGTGTATACGGTGGACACCGATCCGAAAGATTAGCCCGGAGGCAGAGCTGTCAGATCTCATTCCCCCTGTTTTCTTCGCGTTTCGTAAAGTCGCGATTTTATTATGTACATACATGTATCGAACGATGGGACGCCGTTACGGGTTACAGCGTGTCATTTTTCGTATCACTCGCGGAGTGTAGGTATTAATACGATTCTCGCTCGATCTGGTTTCTGTGTGCGTATCAATTTACCCGAGATATTTCGAAGTGAATTGAAAATCGATGGCAAATAACGAATAGGGTTACGCTCAAACGATCTCGTAACAAAGCAGGAAAATAATGGAAAGGGAATATAAAAGTGGATATAACAGTGTAAGAGAGGACAGAGAAAGATTGCAGAAATAATTTAAGAAAAGTGTGGCTCAGATTTTCGATTAAATATCGATCGAGCCCACGAGCGTATTCAAGAGATTCCGGATGAATGGAAAAAGCTCTTCTGTTCATCCCCGCTAGCTCCGTCATTATTTTCCTTTCAGTTTTATTCGCTCGTCGGAGTTTCCATAGAGATCGAAGATGGAAAACTTTTTTCCCTCAAGACGGGATAATGCACTTCAATATCAATGAGAAAAGGAAAGAGAGCGAGAGAGGACAGGAGAGAGGAGAAAATTTATGGAACAAAAGTTTGCTTGTTTATGCAGCAATAAAAGTTAAATGAAATGTATAATAATAATGAGTGCTAACAATGATGACTTTGGCTTGAGGCTCTCGTGAAAGTTGAGACACATCGTGCAATTGGGAGAACAAAAAATATTGTACTTGTTATTAAAGTATCGTTAAAAGTAGGAGAAATCGGTGAGTGCTTTGACATAATCGCGTTTTTATTGTCGTTAACTTTCGAATTAAAGATCAAAACAATTTTTTCGTGGGAAAAGAAAAATGTATCACGTGGAAAAATATTGGAACTATATGTATAGATGGATAAAGTATATATGTATAATGAAGGGGAATACGGCACGACAGTGGACATTAACGAATATAACCTCGTTTTTCCTTGCCCCATTCGCTGACCTGAACGCATTAGAGCTCTAGAACTTCCATTTCTTCGGCGATTCACCGAGCCGCTGACTAAGCTCGATATTTTTCCCGAGGCTCGTTCCTTCTCCCCAAAAGGCGAAGAAATTTGCGTGGAATTCTCACGAGAAAACATATATTACGAACGTGCAAAGTGTGTAATATGCGAGAATAGGAAAAATTTCCGGCTCGCGGTGGAATGGCGAAAAGCCCCCTCGGAAGGAACGGGGGGAAAAGAACTCTGCAGCGTTATTAATGTATGCAGCAAAAGCGTTGCGGGGAAAACGCCTCTCGCAAACGGAGTAGGATTTTATCCAGGTAACGCATCCCCGCCAGGAATATAGATATACGCCGCATTAGACTCGAATTTACACATATACGTACGATGCCGGGCCTCGTAAGAATTTGAAAAATCGTTGCGATTAATATGAGACTTGGCGGCGGTGGCAGTGGATGCTAGAGGCAACTTTAAGGTGGCTTTCCTGGTTAGCCGCGCCATATACTCAGACCCGCAATAGGGATGGACCTCTATATTTTTCTCGACCGCCGCAACTTCGTTTGTTTTATTCAGCTGAATAAAAATAATATATATTTACATAATGCGTATACCTATAAATCTAGTAGAATAAAGTGGTGCAATATCATCGCACTTTTGAGAAAATCAAAATTTAGATATTTTACTGTATGGTAACTTTGTTTCCGTCAGGAAAATGAGTTCAGACAACGCTTTTGTTTTGTTATTTGTCGTTGATTTATTTTTCCTATATATTTCCTCAGGAGCTTATATACATGAGGAAAAGGCGAGGAAATCCAGTTTTGTCGGAAACTTTTTTCCGTCTCTGAATTTTTTTGTTTCTCCGTTTTTTTTTTAAAAATATGTAAATAAATGGCGAAGTGATCTGGTCCCTGGCGAGATAGCTCTCTCCAGGCGCCATCGACTCTTATTTCCATACACACGCGAGCCAAGAATTCAGGGCTCGTTACTGAAAGATATGGACGGTGTAAAAGCGGCTAGCTCCGGAAAATATAGGTATATATGCTGTGCCCGAGCACATGTTACGGCGACTTTGCACGTGTGCGCTTGGATGTTACAGTACGATGGTCGCGGCTGGTTTGCGACTTCTTCCATGAATGTAAGCACGATTTCTCCCAGGAAAAGAAAGAGGGAAGGCATATACCTGAGATCTATGCTATTTAGTTTTACATATTTATATAAATATCTACGTATAGAGTATATTGTATAGGCAATGCGAACAGCTTTTCTCTCGCTGAATAAAACCTCGGGCCAAAAATTTATTTTTTAATTTTCATAGTACTGTCATGTTTTTATTCCATTAGAGATCATCGTCGATTTTCCAAAGTGACTAGAGATTTTGATAACAAAGAGAGGAGAGCTGAAATTGATAGAAAACAGAAATACACGCACTCTCTATGAAATTGTTGCCCGAATTTACGACGCGAAATGGAAAAACTCGTCGAACCGAATAAAGTGAATTTTAGACTTAATTGTCATTCCAATCTTTCGTTTCGCGGGCGCTCATGTGTTATACGCACATTGTTTACAGATAGGAGCATCGGTTTTCTCGGGTCGTGTCTTTTCGTTCGTTTTGCAACTGTAACGCGATCGAGACGCTCTGTTTCACTCGAAACAATGCCAATTTGCATATGGCAAAGTTTCTGCGTTCCCTCCATCTCTGTCATCTCCGTTTTCTCCTTCTTCCAAAGCTTCTCTCGTAGGATGAGGATGAAAGAGAAGTAATATGATATCAGGTCGTGAATATAATGGTTATATAGTTTCTCGACGATATTATCGGTGCGTAAAGAGTAACAGGGAGACTTAGGAGACTCGTAATATAAGGTAACCGTCCGAGACAAGGAGATCTCTCTCCTCCATACGTTCGTGTTTGCAGAGACGGAAATAAGGTGAATATTTCCACGCACTACCTGATGCTCTACACGGATTGTCGAGTATTTCGCTTTCACGATTGAAATATTCATGTACCGCGTATAAGTACAATGTGAGGATCGCTCATACACGTGTTGAATACAATCTCTTCGAGCTAACGTCTCGAGACTTTGAAGCTTCCTCTCTCTTATATCGCAAAGTAGCCGGCATGTATTATGTATTTTCGTATGCGAATATAAACGTTTGCAGAGCTCTTCAAGATTTTCGGTGCTTTATTGTACGTTCGCTATTTACTTGCGAATAAGTTTTTAAAATAATTTTTGTTTCACATTTTTCTGTACAATACTTATATTATGAATTTTTTCATTCCTAAGAAATTGACTTGTAATAACGCTAGCCATTTTTTTGATAAGAATAAATTCGATCGCTATTGACGGTATTCATTATAATGAAGCGATGAAATAAATAAATCAATTGACACAATGAGTTTGGCAAACAGTAGAAACGGATATGCGATTCGAGAGAAAAAGGAAGGAAACGTTTTGAGAGACAAAAGAAGAGGTGCCGAGTTTCCTCTCTTACTTGAATTACAAGAGAACTTGGAGGGAAGAAGAAAAAAAAATACAAGATTGTGCTCGGAAATGTATGTGCATGGGCTAAGGAAGTGAGTTCTCGGTTGAGAGAGCTTCGATCGAAGAAAAATCCTTGGCGTGAAATTCGTTGGAAACTCCTCTCGTAGGCCCTCGAAGATTGCAGAAGAGCTGACGCGTTCAGTACTTTCCGTACGAGAGGGAAACTTTTGTGATCGGAATTCTAGTCTTTCTCTCTTGAGGGCATCTTCGCAAGTACCTACATGAGTGTAAATATATAAATATATTTCTTTTCAAATGCACCTAATTTGATCAGAAATTGAAAAAGTAAATACTTAATGCTGGGCATTTTTTAATATATTTTAACTGAGCAAAGTTTTTTTTTTGATCGTGGGTACAAAATTTTTTCAACTTTTATTGATAAAATACTTGAAATACGTTTTCGGTAGAAAAAACAATACAGATTTTGTTTTCAATTACGCAAGTAGTCGCAAGAGTATATACGGTATATGTTTAACTCTGGCTAGTTTTATAAGCAACATATATTTGAAGAAAAGAGGCGGTGCTGAGATTGTCCCATTTGGTAACCCTCTTCAACGTCATGTCTGCGAGAAACGACGTATTTACGAGTGCTGGCAACAATGTTCCAAATTTGTAACATTTATTATATTCTGGGAAAATAACTGTTGTCAGCCAATCTTGTTTTCCATGGGCGACGAAGTAACAGCAACGACGGTAACTCGAGCGTCGCCGCTTCCATTCTTAACTCCCCGGTGCGGAACACTCAAATGCCCTCCAGAGCTTTTTCGTTCTCTCTCTCTCTCTTTCTCGCTCATTTTTTATTCCAGTGCTTATTCGCGTTTCTCATTTTACTTTTCAATCTCAGCGAGGACGATGCGATTTTCTTTCTCATTTCAAGAGGAAATAGGGTTAAGGGTATGAGGTTTGAGACGAAGCTAATGCTGATGCGGACTCGAGTTAAGACGGGAGTTAAAGATTTCGCCCGGTGCAGGAGCAAAAGTTTTCGCTTCGCAGCAAAACCGAGCTGGCCAATTAGTTGAAACCCAAGCAAATTTAATTATACTTTGAATGACGTTAGCATGGAAAATTAAAATAAAAAATCGGAAAATTTTTTCATTACCCGGTTTCGATGAAAACGCGAATGATTATTGACGGACATCATAAAAAAAAAGGTTTTAGCTATTAAAAAATGCCTAAAAATTTCGTAATGAAGAAACGAATTAAGAGAAATAAATTACAATCTTCGGATAATATAGTAGAACGAAAAAGCGAGTGTTGCGGATGTTAATGAGCGAGCACGGACGTTTCGTCCTGCGATCTGGCCGGAGAGGCTCCAGGAAGAATCTTCGGGTCATATGAAACGTGAGGTGAGGTATATAAGGGAAGATTATTTTTTTTTTCGTGTTCACAGGCCGAAGTGGTCGTAATGGCAACATAACGGTAAGAATAATGTACGCCGAGGTCTCTCGCAGACTCTAGTTCAAGTGACGATGCTATCGAGCACTTTAGCCCAAACATTCTTCGTCTCTCGTTCTGCTGTCGTCTCGGTTGGTTTATGATAATTGAGCTCGTAGATAATATGGATTTATAATTAGTGTCTTTCGTGACCGAGAATGGTCTAAACACAGCGAAAATTACGCATACCGGTCGCCTCGTGCAAAATCGACCGAGCAAAGGAGGGAGAGAGAGAGACGGGAATGAACGTTTATTAACTGGACTGTAAAACGATTCGATTTGTCCGTGTGGAACTTTATTCGCGCGCACATCCGCGTTCAGTCGTATATTTTACGGCATATATCGCGTCTCGATTAGCGACCGAGCTCATAATTATTTTCTCGTCTATGTTCTTCGATCAGAGGCGAAACCAATGAAAGCCTGTTATTAAATGAATGAGAAATGGCACACCCAGAACAAGGCGGGGAAAAAAAGTTAATTTCATTGACAGAAAAAAACTTTTTTTGTCATGCGGAAGGCGCACGTTCATTCATAAAAATACAAAAT
The DNA here is from genome assembly GCA_030522605.1 of Cremastinae sp. B BG-2022a. NCBI lineage: Eukaryota > Metazoa > Arthropoda > Insecta > Hymenoptera > Ichneumonidae > Cremastinae sp. B BG-2022a. Next base: position 84,994 of record JAPYYX010000033.1, on the reverse strand, counting down.
TAATTAATGAAACTTATGAGCAACTCGTCAATTGAAAAATGATTTATTATTAATTATCATTCGTTAATGTCTTGAGCTTTTTCATAATAATACATTTACGTCGCACCACGTGAGACCGATTAACGACGAGGAGAGACTGCTCTAAATAAATTTCCTGCGAAGCAAAGCGGGCATGCAAAGAGCTCCGGAAATTGCACAACATACTTTGATCACATTTGAACAGAGTAAATGGAAGCACGAGCGCCTAGTACCAGCAGCTCGGAAAACATCATCGAAACGTCAGACTGTCTCGCGGTTTGTCGATCTAATTAGTCGAGGTTTCTGAATTACGACAAGTGCGAGGATTTAGTTACACCCGCTGGCAACCTTTGTGCACAGCACATGAGCGTCTCCCACCTTGTTATGGAAATGAAACGTCGTTCGTTCATTTTGCACACGAAGTAGCAACTTTCTCACCCTCGCTCGCAATTCCATCTTCTCGTCCTTAATGTTTTCTTCGGAACTCTGAAAATCGGTTCTTCCTCTAGTCTCTGAATTATATACGAGAACAAAAAGTCTTAACCCACTTTACGTTTCGCGCATTAGTTACGAGAGAGTTACGCCCATGAATTTTCCGAGGAGACATGTGAGTACCTTCGTATCTTACCCAACACGAATACCAGAAGTAGAAGAAGAAGAAGAAGGAGAAGCAACGACGTGAAAAATATTTCCGGTTACTTAGAGACAGAACTCGATTTACTACACAGAATCGAGTAGGATTTACTTTATAACTTATTTCAGTGAAATATGAATTATAATATTATTGCGAATACAAGTAAAATTATGGTTGCTTCATTCCGCGAATAGTTTGAACTTTACTTGGTCAATTTTTCTTATATAATCAGGTTTATCCTCTCGGTCCGCTGAAATTATAAAATACGCTCACCTCGAGTACGTGCTCGGCTTGATTCTCACGATCGAGCTTCCGTCCGCTTGTCGTGATCAACCCTGAAAAGAGAGAAAAAAAGTGAGAATTGCGCAAACGAGTATCGATGATGCAGGAAGATTTTAACGGCGATAAATATTCGTTAGCATTGTCATTGTCTGTAAAGTAAAAATTAAGGAAACTCGTGACGGAAAAATGTTGAGCTCACAAAAATTAATTTCAATTCTACGGTTGGTACTTTTCAAACTTTGCGAAGCCGTTCAAGGCTCGCCATCGCAAAAGGAGGGTATGACAACGCGCTTAGCGAGAAAATGAAAAAAAATTTTCAATTGATCTGGCTTCCATTTACCCCGGTTCGATAACATCGTAGCCCAGATTTGGCATGGATTTAGGTCTTCTTAAACATATTCTATCGGCTTAAGAGTAGAACCGTGCCATTCTCCGTATACTTTTTGTAATCACATCATTTTCTTTTTTCAAGTTTTTTTTTAACGGATCAACTATTTAAAAAATACGAGCTTATGAGATTTTCCTTCATCGTTATTTATCGTGCTGATGCTCGGAACACTTAACAAGTTTAACCTCTCCGCGACTTCATTGTATAGCACATCAGGTAAGTCTCGTTAGTCGGAAAATGTTGATAAGAGGGATTCGTGGGTGTAACCGGGCGTTGAGCTTTGCATAGCTTGATTTAGTGTACAAACCTGTACAGACGGGCCGATTTCGCTCTCGAGAGGAAACCACGAGTAGAAGCTCGCGAACTGGGTGCAGAACTAATATGCGTTAACGATCTTACCGTCTTGTAACTTTAACGATCCCATGCACGCCGGTATCGAGATCGCGGATGTTGCGATATTGTGATTTATTATTGAAAAAATTGTGAATACTCCGCACACCTGGTGCAATAACTGGATTAACGTTTTTTCCTATCTTTTTCGATCCGTATAATCGAATTAAAAATGGCGCTGACCTATAGAGTCAAAGAAATTGAAAAAATAGATTGCAGCAAAGTCACGGAACGCAGTATGAAAAAAATGTGGAATCTTGGTCGATGCAGCGATCTGGTTTCATATCAAAATGAATTTCCCACCGGCATGACCGCAGAAAACTTGATCGTATCGTAGATTGTATTATATCATCGTATACGGGAGCGATGGAAACTTTGTCTCTCTGCGGGAAAAAGAGGAATGGCGCGCTGTATATCGTCACGGAGGATGCGTGTTATTTTGTCGTCGCTATCGTGGATTTTTTCATTCCGATGATATTACATCGTACGAGAGTACGTCCCCCGTGAATTTCTTCACCACGAGTTTGGTAAATCCGCCGGCGAACATTCCTGTAATATCGAGATTAGTTTTGCAGAGATTCCCGCTTTGATTTCCAATAACCGTATACACTCTTTTTGTTCTTTTCGAACACCCTCGCGAGCGTTTTTTCCTACCCTTTTTAATTTGTGTGCTTGTAAATGTATAAGTGTCCATATAGTTTTTTTTTGAATTTGGTTTGCAATCTCTCGTTCTCACGTAGAGTGCACGTTCGGAGAAATAGGCGATTGTATGTTGTGACGGTTCGCCGGCGGCGAAAAGCAATTATTTAAATGCGCCCAGCACTCACTCAGAGCTTCGATCGCGGTGTCGCTATTTTTTTTTGTTTTTTTGGGCTTCTATCGTCGGAGGATCGAAAACGAGATTTCGTTGGTGCGCCATTATCCGAGTACATCCACGTGCTTCGGTACGTGAACCCGTCGATTTTATTTTCGGTGTGTCTCTCTCTCTCTCTCTCTCTCTTCCACAGCCTCGTACCCAAACCTTCGCGTCGCATTTTTGTGCGGTCTATTTGTTCAATCCAACAACTGCGCGTGATCACATTATTTTATGCAAGAAGTTTCAATTTAATTAGCTTTTATTTTAAAACACTTTAATAAATTTTTTTAAAAGTAACTACATTCGAACATATGAGATTAAGCAATTTTCTGTGAAAATCTTCCTTTTCCCATTTCCCTTCGTATGCACGACTATTTCAGATTCAGACGATGGTGCTTTTGTATACTCTATTCACACAAAATATCCCCCCGGATAATGGAAAACATAGTTCGAACAACATCTTAACGTAAAAGTGAAGATGATTCTGTATGAATATTTAAAGCTCATTATTTTTTTATTGAGTTGAAAACAGTTGACTAAAATATTTGCAAAAAATAACCTGTAACTATCGAGTAGAGAAAAAAGGAACGAAAGGAAAAAAAATCTCCTCGTGCTCAGTAGACCGAAGCTAGACCATTGTTTATATATCACGATGAGAGCTTGCGAACGTGAAAAAATCTCGAAGGAGAATCGTGCCTGTAACTCGTCCCTGTCGTGTTCTCGCACCTTTCCGCGGCATACTATATATACACACGATGCGCTCTCGAGTCACGCCTCGCTATTATAGTAGCGATCCTAGCGTCTCACGTTTTTCTCCGTTTGCACTCTCAACCACGTACACATCCCTGTCGCTAACTCGTTTTCTCTCTCTATCAGGGAGATTGGCTCGCTCTTATGTACGTACAATCGAACTTTCGTATACCGATTTTCGAAATAACAATATTCAAATAAATATTACCCTTCGCTCTTGAATTATTTTTAAATGTTTGAGAGACTGCAAAAAGTTATGGTGAGAGTATTTAACTCTATCATTTGTTCGTAACTGTACCTTCGAGTAAAATTTTGGATAAGAAATTTAAAATAAGCAGAGAGCATGTTACGTGTCGTATTGTTCGAAACTTCAAAAGGTTCATTTAAATATAAAGTGTTTTGGTTTGAACAAATTTTTTTTATTAAACTGGAAAATTTGCATATATTTTTCTATAATCATCTGCGAAAAAATGTGTAGAAAGTGTGAAATTATCAGAGAGGATGAATATCACGTATATAGTTGTCGCCGATTTGCCTTTTAAACGTCCTATTTAATTGACAGCGGCTTGAATTGATTTTTTTTATAAAACTCCAATTTTTATATTCATCTATATATGTATTTTATGGCAGGACATATATGTACAATTATCAGAGCGTATAAAAATCACCCAGTTGTCAACCATCAAGGGCCCTTTAACCGATCAATCCGATTGCGCGGGGGTTTCAAAAAGTGAAAAAAAAATGTTTTCATGTACTCTTAACTTATTCTGGTCATTTTTTTGATCTGTAATCCCATTTTCAGTTGCGAAAGAGTGACTGACGATTGACTTTTTTTCAAGAGTCGTTTGATCGTTTGAAAAACAAAAAGGGTTTATCGAATCGCGAATCCGAGCATGGTCGATTACGTTTCCACGCGTTAAATTTCCTTAAGCGGATGTATCGGATAGAGTGTGTATACGCGTGAACATCGAGAGTGCAACGAGAGGGAGTCATAAAAACTGAGCAAAGAAGGACTAAAAAGAAAGAGAGGGAGAGAAAAAAAAGAAAATATTGTGACCAGAATCGACTAAGCGGCTGCTCACAATCCGCGACTATCTACAACCGGATACGTATTAATTTTGCAAAAGGGATTTCTCTCTTTTCCTTCTCCTCCTCCTCTGTCCCTCTCTGAATAAAAGTGCACACGGAGCAAGGCGTGACGCGCCCACGCACGGACGAGACAATAACGTATTTATGCTTTAACGAGTTTAGAATGGGACTTGTGTGCGTAAGAAACACAGTTTGTATCAATCGTAGATATTTAACTGTATCGATGCACGCATAAGATCTGTGAAAATATGTCCGTGCGATATAAGCTGTGAATATACACACTGCGGACATATCAGCTCGTTGAATCTCCGACCGGTAGTTTAATAAACGCTCCGAGCGGTAGCACGTGTGTTCGAATTTGTCTCGTGCAAGAATCAAACTCAGGATCTTTGTCGTCTCTATTTTTGGTTTATTTTAGTGTACGAAAATTGAAAGAAATGAACGAAAATAATTGTTGAGACACGTTTAAGGATTCGCCATAAATATATGATTCATTTTTTCAAGGCATTTACGATTTAGGCTAATATCAGAATGATGATTGATGAATCACGAAAATGAATTAGAGATCGCGCGACCTGATTGCTCTGTTTGATCAATCGTAGAGTTTGCTTGTTCAAGAAATAGTAATTATTCATGCTTTTCAGGTGAATTTGATTATTTTCTCTGTAACGATCGATAGAAATCAGAGAAAAGCGTGAGCTTCGGGTTGTTCCATTTGAATTAAAGAATTGATGAGGATGAATTAATAAATATTACGCTTGAGTTCGATCAAGATTATATTTGCATGGTCATATAAGATGCTTATAATAAACTCGATAGTAAAGCAAGGTTAGACTGTGTAACCCCGTGACGAGAAAATGGTCTCCATTAGCTTGCAAATTGAATGCCGAACGAGAAAGCTCACGCTTGAAAAGTCGCGTTCGATCGATTTAGAATCTCAGCCTTGCGATGAACACATACGCATACATCGCGTCCGACGATAACATTTCTCACACGCACTTCTGTCATTATTTTTATCGTTCCTTGATTTTTAATTTAACGACACACAAATTATAGTGAGAGCCGATTGAAAAGCGTAAATTAATGGAAATAAAAAAATCGGTACTCACCCGTGGTGGAATTGATGAGAAAGTAACCCTCCGGGTTTCCACTCGTTATCGTATACGTGAATTCTTGGGGAGTCACGTCACGATCGAAAGCTGGAATACGAAGAACGCTAACGCCGGCCGGTGAATTTTCCGGCACCGAGGGGTAATAGACAGGTTCCTCCGTCAACGGGGTATTGTCATTCTCGTCCAGAACTTCGACGTACATCTGATAATGGAAGAAAAAAAGAAGAACATACAAATCTGATGACCATCAATAATAAAATTATTTAGATAATTTCCCGATTTTCGTCAGCTTCGTTACGAAAAAGGCAATACATTTCGTTATCAGAATGTGATTAAATTGATCAATGAATTGTAATTTCGTGCCTGGCATGCTTTATCGTCCACTTTGACTAATTGCCGAACGTGATACTAATTGGTAAACAAGTTAATTAATTTATCTCCGCGCCGTAGTTTGATGAAAGAGGCGTATCTTCTAATTAGGCATTTTACGAAATGAGCAGAGGTAATTTAAAATAACATTTTAATTGCCAAGGCGTATCCTGTGTGCAGGGAGGTGAATTTTATTTTTCGATCTTTGCTTACCTCCAGCTTCGAATTCAACGGAACAACGCCGTGGTCCTGGGCGTATATCGTCAACCAGTAACCACTTTTCGTTTCCACATCGAGAATTGCCTTCGTTCTCACGTTTCCTGAAAAAAAGTAAAAAATCAAAACGTTAAGAGTGCTTCGAAAAATTATTAAAAAACGGAGAAAGTGAGGGTAAGATCGTTAAGTCGAAGCAATTTGCAATCTCGCTAGTTATTTGTGTACCGAAGAGATATACGGCGGAAAAATTGAACTGAATTCTCGAAGCGGTCGAGCTCGTTATAAAAGCAACGTTCAGAATTTTCCTTCTCGCATGTGCATCTACGTGCACTCTCGCGATAACACAAACGGTTTCTTCTCTCTCGAAGTTGAGCGAAGAAAAAAAAACGACGAAAATAGAGATCATGCAAGAATATCCGCGTGCACCTGGTTTCAGCCTTCCTCTATGCGCTCTGATAGAGCAATAACTTGTGGCAAGTTATACCACGCGGTCGACGAAAAAACGAGGATAGAAGAAAGCGTAGAAGCAGAACGTCCGGGGAATCCCGGCGCCATGCTTGGGCTTGGTCTCCTGCGACGATTAATGAAAATCTTATCGGTTAGGATGTACACGAGTAGTGTGCGTTTATCGATGTGAATACATTTCATTTAATGCATGCTCGGGAGTGTTTGTCTTATCTGGAGAGGAAGTGCCTGCGGATTCTTTCTCTATTAACCTGTGCACTCAAGGAATAATATTTTTTTTATTCACCTTTTTTTTTCTTATGAACAATGGAACAATAGCTTCAATACGGAGTCATATAGAATTTAATTCCCGAAGATTTACTCCTCTTTCGTCAAAATAAAGTTTTTTTTTATTTAAGAAATGATCATCACTTTTGTAGTTTTAATTGTAGTAAAAACTTTAGTCAGGATTATGCATAAATTGATCAAATTAATGGAACGATAAGTCTTGATGAATATTTCGCGGCAGGAAGGAGCTTACCCGCTTTGTCTTAATTTTCTGATAACTTGGTAATGTTTAATCACTTGAAATCTTCGGATAATGTTGTTGAGATAATGCCGATGTGGAAGCAAGCGGCTTAAATTTCTATACACCCTGGAGTCTAATTAAATGGAAGTTAAGCTAGCGAGAAAGTTATTATAGAAATTCAGGACATGAGAAATTTGAGAGATCGCGGGGGACGTCGATTCATATTAGCGTAAATCATTCTCAAGAGGCAGACTGCGTGCTACATTCTGGTCTAGTGTGATATTAAAATATTAATACGACGGTGTTCTACGGTAATTTGAAATTTGTAAAAACGATGAAATGAGCTTGAAAATATGCTTCAAGTGTACTACCCATCGTAAAGAATTTGTATAGAGTGTTTTTTTTTCGTTCTCGGTATAATAACGACGCAGTTATACGAAATATTAAGTTTTAATCGTATTTGCTGAGGATCGTTTTTCCATATGGTATCGGTAAATAGATCCTAAACAAATCCATGCGGTGTATAATTTTCGAACGTAAAATACGAAGCTTCCGCGAGAGTGGTGTATTTCGTGAACTTTGGCACGACGGAAAATTCGAAATAACGGGGAATTAGAGTAATGGAGATTCAGTAATTTTCGAAAGGGTTGATTAAGGTCCTGCGAGGGCATAATTTATTTGTCGTCAAACTAGACGTTACGATCATCGCTGTCTCGTCCCGTCCGTGTATAAATATGTACTCCGGGCGTACGTAGAGACGTGAGCGTGCGAGAGAATGAGGTTTATGCACACTTTCATGCTCGGACCGTTTGAGCCTTTTTATATAGGATAATACATAAACACACGCGCTAATTTAAAGCTCGCACGCAGACGTAGTCTGGAAAAATGAATGGTTTATAAGTTGAAGTTCGAGCGAGTCTGCCGGACGTTCCTTTCGCAAACAAGGTGTGCCGTAAAAAAATGAGAGAGGAAACAAGAAGAACAGAAAGAGTTATAGAGAGAGAAAGAGAGCAGGAAGAAAACTAGGGATAAAAAAGGAAAAAAATCGGTAAGATTATACCGTCGTTATGTATGTATTAGACTTCCCGTGCTTTTAATACGAGGGAAGTTTGCGCGTTCATGGCCGTAAAGTGTATGTCGAAATGTATAATAACGAAGGAGAAAGAGGGATAGATCGTCATTCTGAGCCTTTTTCCGCGTCGAAACGAGCCTCCGCTCCATATGTTTATTGGCCGCCGATCTTCGTAACGAGTAAAAACAAATTGAATATACTCCTCTCGTAATGTAAGTCCATAATGGTGGGCTTCGCCGAGGTTCCGCGACTTGTATACTTATAACCTTACGAGTTATACACACTCCGATAATTACTTGACAAGTTGAATGAATGCGCGCGATAGAGTTTTCGAGTAGTCTATTTCGCGTGTATTTGTGTGTTCTAAATCAAACAAATCCGCGGAAAGCCTCTGAGAGGAGAAAATCTGTTGAAGATATATATGCGTTCAGGGGAGTGAAATACGCTGGAATAGTCCATCGTATTTCTGTAAATCTTGTATATAAATTTACGGTAAAAGGGGGAAGAGTGACGTCTCGACTGTATAAGAACGTTAAGGCAAAGACGAGAATCTCGTAGATTTAGTGGCACTATACTCTCGCCAACTCGATATGAGATCAACTCCAGCTTCCTCCGCGATGTACGTGAGCGAGTGCGCGCCCATGTTCCGAACTGTATAAGTGGAACGAAACTGGTGAAAACCTCATTTGCATTAATCTCAAGCCCGCCTGCCACCTCGTCGCCTGCTCACGATCCTTTTTCATTCAACTTCGAAAAGTTGCCTCGCCCCCTTTACTCCTTTGATCCATAGTGTTATTAATTGCTCGACTGATACAATATCTGTGCTAAATTGTCGATGTATAGTGAGCCACGGATTATGCAGTATTTTACCACAAACCCCGTGGATTTCAATTTGAACGCCGTAAATTTCATTCAAATTGAATTTTCCCTCTCAGCATGGATTTATTCCGCAACTCAATTGTTTCGACTTCTTTTTTAACGCGGGGAAGCATCATTGATGCGATTCTTCTCACTCGAAATTTCGAACTCTTGTTGCTCATTTTTTTGTGCTCTTGAAAATCTTGATTCTATTTTCATTCTTCAGAATCACCTGGCAAACGGTTACGATAATTTCTTTAGCTCATCGCAGTTGGATTATCTCTTCGGACAGGTATCACTGTATTTAATTTCTTTTCTCTTCATCATCCGTTGCCATTCTCCGACTCGTTAGATTTCGCTGAAGGAGAGCGAACTGAAGGATTTTGTATGATCGTTAACCCAGATTCCGGTGGGTGAGTTTTCTCGTGGCAAAGGGGATTGGTTACGAACGTTCCACGGTCAAAAGAAAATCGAGAATGGAGAAAGGGAGAACAGTGTACTTGGAAGAAGACTCCGCACCCTGACTCCGTCTCCGGTGAGATTTCCAAAGATCCTAATGAGCAAAAGCTTCGGTACTCACGGACTTTATGACTTCGAACGAGAAAACTTTTGCAAACCACTTCAAACGGAAAAAATGCATTCATCGGATTTTGTAAAAAAAACTATTTATCAACAGAGTGCGCATATATAAATATTCAGCATAATTACCGACAAATGCCAATACAGACTATAATGTAATATGATATTTATTCCAAAAAATTTGAACGTAATTTTACTTTACCGATAAAAAATGTATATTTATTGGACTTTTTATAATATTAGAAATAGATATCGACATATAAAAATGCATGCAAGAATGTTTAATATATTAAAACAATCGAAAGTGGCGAGAAGGAAACATATTTTTTGGATTTTTGTCTTATTACTCGTCTTATTTTCTCGTTACTCTAGTTAAATTCGAAAAAGAAAACACTTTTTGTTGTATTATTAAATCATTTATTTTGGAGGAGGTAATATTTGTCGAGGATATAAGTCAGATGAATGCGCACGGGATATCTGTAAATATGAAAATGGATGATAAGCAATAACGTACTACGAGGAATTGATTGCGCCTGAATGCTTTGAGGTAGAGCTTATGCTGGGGAATCGTGATAGCTCTCGCGCCTATGTAGACTGTCATTAATATGAGCTCACTTGGCCCTCTCGTTCTGTAATATCCCATGTTCTTTCGAACCTCTAAACCACATGAATCTCGGTTTCCCTTCCCGAAATATATTATTCCCTCTCGTTAAATTCTCGGCTCGCTTGCAAATGGCCACGCCAGTGTGCGGAATCGATGAATGTGCAATTCCATCACTCGCGCTTCTCCGATCTCGTCACGCGTTCATTATAATCCCGCGAAAGCCGCCGATTAATAATTCCCTGTAGAAATCTCTCGGTACGCTGTGTTCTCTCATTCCACGACGCTCCGATTCAATTCTCCCCTTTTTTTCTCTTCTGTTAAATAATTTTCAGCTGACCGAAATATAAACTCAAACGCGGGCTTTAGACTTTTATAGTTAATAAAAAATGTTTTTAATTTCACGATTCCAAAATACGCCATCAAGTGGAAATTCGAAATATCAATATTTAGTGAAATAAAAGTTTACGATTTGAATCAAATGGTATTAGTAAAAACTTTTCAAATACGTGTACTCTTTTTGAGGATTTTTTAAAATGTATTCAATCGTAACCATAATATAATATCACTTTGGACGATAACTGTGCAAAGTTGAATGATATATAAAATGACAGTTTCGGGGATATCGCAATTGTAGACATCATTAGCCAGATTTCGGTGAATTTTGGCGGAGCGGAAAATTTGAGGATATCGCGGGCAGGGAAAAGTAGGATGTGGCAAGAGAGCACAGTTTCGAATAGAAGATGGCGAAAATGCCGGCAAGAGCGAGCCAGTTAGCTCAAGAGTTATGTTGACGTTAAAGACCTCCTGGATCCGCCCTGGTCGTGTACTCTCCGCGTCGCGTTGTCGTCGTTCTCGCCGTTGGTTCTTTCCTTCCTACTTCCTTCCTCCTCTACCCACGTCTCGGGATCTTCCGCACAACCTACGAGAAGTTTTGCTCACTGGCACCTCTTAGCGCACCGCATGTCGCACCGAATATAAAGCATACGGCGTCCTGCGAGAGTAAAATTTCTTTTTTCTATTTCGCTTACGGGCTTAAAGAGAGGGAAAAAAAGAAAATTAAGTAGGACAGTAAAGCAGTGACTCCGGTTTTGCGGACTTGTGTTATAAAACTGGCAATCCTAGATTCGCTTTCCTTCGAGTTTTTCTTCACTGTTACTTTCCGAAACAATTTTCTCTGCGTAAAATCGAATGTCTCGCAAAACTTTCGATAGTACACCTCTACATTGGGTCAGGACTGTAAAAGAACGGCGACGAAAAGCTTTTTACCCGAGCAACTTCCTCTTTGTGACATGAGAAATTTTATGTCTCCATGAAAGGGATCCCTTTATACATCATGGGAGTAAAATGTCTTCTTTATTATGTGCCTTTGGGTAACACTCACGTCAGATCCAACGTGTGGATACGTGGCACATGTGCGTGTCTGTACATCGTAGGACAAGGGACTCGGGTTTATAGGCACTACGAACTAGAACACTCTGCATATTCGCTAGGTCAGCGCATATATGAATGAACCAACGCAATATGCTCGAGGCGTAGATTACACTGGAGTAAACGTGACCGAAACATCTTTACTTTATTATTATTACTGCGAGGATCATCGTAAAGGGATAATCGATCCGGATGAGCCGGGATGGATAAAAAGACCTATATACTCTGATCTAAACAACATCGTAAACGTCTTCGCCAATATTCCATATATTTGGTCACCTTTTTATATATCACATCTTTAAAAAAATTATATACACACTTCAAGACGTCCTCGAAATCATGTTTTTTTTTCAAAATTCAACCTTTTCGGCCCCTGTTCGATAAACACCATCGTAAACGTCTTCAACAATATTTCTGAACTCTAATAACGTATTTAACATACGTTTTACATCCTATACAATAAATAACACATACATATATTAAAAATACAGTACGCATGGATTTAATAAAAATGAAGACGTCTTCGAGATGATGTTGAAATTTTTATTTTCCTGAGTACGTGTAGAGTTTTGGCACGTGAACCGAAGCCTGGAATGAACAAGGGACAGACAAGCGTCGGAGTGCCTCGGTACACACTGAGAAACATGGCTCAAGACAAAATCCTATGTACGAAACCAGCTCGTGATTGATAGCCAGGCTCACAGTGACACGTGCATTACACGCTACCTGAGTATTATAATACCGTGAGCAAAGCGAGCTATGGAGGGGACAGAGGAACATGGAGCGACGAATTGTAAGCTACACGACAGAAATTCAACTCCGCCGAGTGTGCGGACGCTCCGTAATTCTGTCCTGCACCACGAGAACGATCGTCAATCATGTCCCACGCGAGATCTATACAAACTTCCCGGAATCGAGAATAAAAATTTACTTCGCGTCAAAACTTTGTCAGAGTGCACGCTGTGGCTCTAAAAAAATCAATTTGCTTATTGATTACTTTTCTTACGTATATGCTCAGTTTGTTATTAATCTCGATTTTTCCATTACGCAACCTTGATTAAATTTCAATCGGAGTCACAGAGGTTTTGAATTATTCACTTTTTTTTATGAAACTAAAATATTGTTAGAGTAAATAGCGAGACATTAATCCTTCTGGGCTCGTCAATGATAAATTTGATTCCCAGGTCCCCGCGATATCTGATGTGCACTGTATATTGGTACGCATGGAATTTGACGGCAGATATAAATTAAAGTGACCAATTTCATCGGTCAGCGTAGCGAGTAATACACTTGATGGAGAAAATCAACATTATATATCTCTATCTATATATATTTTCAATGGTTGGGTGGATGAAAGCCTTTTGAACAATTGCAGAGGTCGATAGAATGCAAATATACATGGATACAAAGAGATGAGAGGGAGACTCTCGCGATGCATTTATCATTTGACGTTGATTACATTGGAAGTTCAGAGGGGTTTTGGTGTGGTTCATCTATTTCTGGGTCAACGAGAGAGCAAATGAGAGAACGGAGATGCTCAGAGTGCAGCATCAGAGTGTCTCGGGAATCGCGTTAGGGGATTTATGAGATAACGTAATCGTTCGTTCCGTTTCTTTTGTCTAACGGTTATGTCATCAGTACACTCCATTTGAAAACAACGAGGCTGAATCAACTGCGGGCGCAACATCAAAAAAAAAGTTTTTTTTTATTCTTGCAAATGAGATTTCGCCTTGACTGCGTGAAATCAAAGCGACCGATAACTCTTTTTTCAAATTTTCCTATTTCGTTTCTCAATTCAGTTAACATTTGTCTGAACTCTTTTGAGAGCGCACCAACAGCATTCTATTGCATCCGAATAATGGGAAAAATTGACCGTGGAGGGTGCATTGAAAATAAAGTATTTTCTCTATTTCGCTTCAGGGAACACATTTTGTTGAAAATCGCATGAAAAATCACGGAAGTTTTTTATTTCTCTTTATACACAGTGAATATATCGTTGTTCACTTCTTGTCGAAACAAAACGTAATAAATTCGTGAACATTAGAGAATGATGTTCCTGTTAAATCGCTATAGCGACTTTTTACTAAAAAGAACCGTGATATTTCTTGCCCAGTGTAGTTAGCGTCGCTCGCTCTCGACGGTCCTTTTTAACGTTTTCTTGTTTTACCAGTCCCCACTATATCGTACTCTGTTTCGTGTGTTTGCCCGAAGCGAAAAACTCGCCGCTGCTCTCTTCCTCTCTCATTTTTTTCTCCTACCCCGGTTCTATCCCCCCTTGTACGCCGTTTTTGCGCAGTAAAGATTTTTTATAGTTTTCAGTCTCGAGGAAAACTGTGTCTTCCGAAGGAACAATTCCAGGAGGATCTCTCAAAAGTGTTCGGAGCCTCTTTCTCTTTTCATTTCTCTCTCCAGTCATGGTGAATAACCGTTTTTCTCCGGAGATGCAGGGTGGATACGAGAGTGAAGAAGACGCAGGTTTATACGAGTTTTATCTCTGCGTTAGAGGAAATGATTTCTAAATCCTCGTGACGAATCCTTTTCCGCTTGTAAATTGTTCTTCTGCGTTTGAAAAAAAGTTTGAAAAACAGTATTGGTTTTTAGAATTTTTCGGTCTTATAGCGCGCAGAAAATTCAATCGGGTTACGTGACACATGAGAAATCTGTGCATGCGCATAAATTCTGACAGCTTTCAGATCTGAGACGTTCTCTTCGATTGAAGCACAAGAATGCGGAGATGAAACACGAAAGATGGTTTAAACTGACATACAAAAGAGATCACGTATTTTTTCGCTACAATGCGCCACTCCTCTGTTTTTTTACCCTGGGTGGCCTCTTTGTCATCAAGAAATGCCAATTGCTCGATGACCATCTTCGAAATGTCCGATTTCGCAATAAATCTCTTTTGCCCACAGGCACGTATCGTGGAGCGATTTATCAACGGAATTACCGTTTTCGCAGATGTAATGATGCGAATATGGCGATAATAAATCTTATCAACATCGACCAACATCCCGAGTGATCGACGAAGTAAATTAAAGATGATGGAGCAAGAAAATCGATTTAAAAAAAAATTGTGTGAGATCTTTATCGTATGACAGAGAGGTTATATTTGAGTAACCGCGCCATTGAAATTGCTCATTTTTTATTTAAATTATTTTTCAAACAAGGAATGAAAGAGTATGAAGTAGAGTATTTTGAAAGCGTTGCATCAAGTTTGAAGATTTTCTGTTACTCTCGGAGAGAGCGTAAGGGAACGCGAACGGACGGATGTTGTAACACAATTGTAGAGAGATACGCGCGGGCTGCTACGATGTTGTGTAACGGAGACACTCTCGCCGTTGACATTATTGTCTTGCTTCGGTTGAATCCTTGCCCCGTGTCGGAGAGAGCTACACGGCGGGTATCGAGGGAAAACGGAATGCTATGGAGGGTCAAAAACGAGCCAGAGCATTCACTGAGAATGGGAAAGACACACCAAGCGACGCCGAAGCCCATGCGGAGGCCAACAGCAGTAACGGCAGGAGGACAGGGTGCCGCTACAACTATTAATTGCTTTGGGTACACTCCAGAATTTCTATTCGCTATATTCTCATGTACGAGTCTCCGAATACCGGATCTACCAATTACACGCCAGAAACAACATCCAAATTTTCTTAGTCGTTTCACTTCGCATCTTATTATCGAATTTGGAAAAATTTGATACGAGAAAAATTTAATAAACATATAACATTAGTATAATTATTGCAATATGGAATCAAAATACTTTAAAGTAAAAGTATTTTTCTAGCAATACTTATATACCTAAAAAAATTAACCTTATGAAGATCATCACAACTTTATAAGGTATATATATGAGATTCATATTGTCATGACCTGCTCAGAACAAGATACGAATTTTAAATCGATTTACTGTTTTTCTTGCGTTCTTGAAGTTTTTTTCCTATGCTACGTCTCCAAATAACGCGACGGAAGAAATAAATTTAGAATGGGGGATATGTATGTTTGCATAAACACACATAAAGGTATACATAGATTCGTATCAATAGTACCAGACAAGAAATACGAACGATATAATGTATTTAGAGGGGTAAATAGACGTATTCGACGATCGGGGGAAGAATTTGTGTATCTTTCTCGTCTTCCTTTTCTCCGAGCAGAAAAAAAGAGTAGAAACATGCATATTCGAGGTACAGCGGAGCGACGCAGGGAAAATGATATAAAAGGGAAAATGTACGTGAACGCGGGAGAGAGAGAAAAGTCTAAGTCGGAAAAAAGACGGAAGCTCGAATGCATTTACTCGTTGTGAATGAAACGGGTGGACGATTTTTCGTAATTTATTTTTATCCTCGAGAAAATCCGTCACGTAGTAAAAAATACAAGTAGACGGAGGCTCGGCTATATTTCTGGGTTTTCTAGTTGCGATACGCGAACGTTCGCACTCCGAGGTAGAAATACGGATCGGTAACACACTGCGCGGGACGAAACATTCCTCGCGATACGACACGATACGTCGAGTTATACCCGTATTTTCTTCGTACGTATTTTTTCGTACACCAGCCTGTTGGTGTGCATTTGCCGACCTGGAAGCTTCGTGTGCGAGACTTGAGGCCGGGCTGTAGCGTAAAAAATGCGAAAAAATGAGAGAAGACACTTTGCCGAGGTACTCGCCCGGGATAGTGTCGTTGGCAACGTGTTACAGCGCAGAATGTATATCTACGCGCACGTAAGTGGTACATAGAGTATCTATATACGATATAAAACGAAAGGAAACAGAAAAGAGTGTGGAACACAAAGTGTATATACGTAAGCCAGGATCGGCGGTGCATGCACGAGTCGTTTGCGTGCTGAGAATAAATCTCAATGGGATGACATCGAAATACGCGAATACACGTAGATCTTCACGGTCATACATACTAATCCATGGAAAAAACGTATTCCAAAATGTAGACGGATTGTGACTTTCGTAAAAACGTCGTCTTAGTACTGATCCTGTATGACTTTGGAGGTTTTTTTTCTCGAATCGGTATTTTTTTCGCAAAATTTCAAAAGTTGTGTAGCGACTTTTCACCCTCAAAAAAATTTGATTGTAAAGATATTGTATCATAAAAAATTATCTGTAGCCTGTTACGAGAGCTTAGCCAAAACTTGCAAACGCTCAAGGGAGTGAGAACTTGAGAGTAGGAGTGGACCAGAAAGCAAGACCATAATGGTTGTATACGGGGGGGATGAACTTTCTCGGTCGGCACACAGCCTGAGTATCTTCTCTGTTAGGATTTAACTTAATTACTAACTCTGCTTCGCCGCTGTCCCGCAAACGGGCACTCTCCTTCTCGTCCTACCACGGATTCCTATCGATGATCCTAACGATACCGAATTTTCGAATCTATACTGATTCATATAGACCTTTCGCACTAGTGGATTAATAGACGTGTGATTAATTACACGTCTAATTAGTAGATTAATAGACACGTAATTAATCACACGTCTATTAATCCAATAATTTTATGTAGTGAAAGAGACATGCATATTGTTGAAATCTATATCGGAATTCAATTTTTTTCCTTTCATTAAGATCATCTTAATTAATACACGTTTAACAAACACGCGTAAAAAAATATTGTCTTGTTTCCTTGTGAGCTCGATTGCGAGATTTAATTTTCCATTTTTATCTCGTCTCAGTGAATTCTGTCAGCGCGTATCTATACTAAAAAAATTCATCTCATCATACTCTTCCGTTATTTTTTTCATGCAGTAAATAAAATGAAAAAACTTCATCAGCGTGTGACGTTTGGCTTTTCTTCGATAAGCCTCAACTCGTCAAGTCGGGAGCTCAATATTTCGAGAATCAAGAAGACTTTCACAGTGACGGGAGATGCATGGGATGAAAGAAAGCGAGCGAGCAAAGTTCCCGGTAGCTCGTAAAATAATTACGTGGGTAACACTGTCTTCGGGGTGCAAAGGCATTTTCGTCTCTCACGTCGGAAACAGAGGCTCGAGAATGCGGCATGGCTCTCTTGCCAGGCAGAGGGAAAGAGCGAAAGGCCGAGAAGGAGAGAAAGATAGAAAAGGACACGAATTCGTGCGGAGGCGGAATATTTGCATATCAAACGACGTGACGTAGGAAACTGGGGAGAGCCCGCAGCATCTCTCGCTTTATGGATGCAGCTTTTTCTACTCGACGGAGGGCGGCCCTACCACCCGAGAAGACTGTGAGGTGGAACAAGGAGAGCGAGAGAGAAAAGCCAGAGACACATGGAACTAGACTGGGGCTAGAGGTCGTTTAAATGACTTTGTGAAAAGTGCCAGCGGCCCCGGGTAATTTCATTTTCAGTTCAAGATAGACGTGTAAGTCTATATACAAGCATTAAATGGGAACGACGAATTAATACCATATTCGCGGTTCATTTAACTCGTTTTGACGGCACGGATATTAAAAAAGAGATGAAGGCTGTACGTATATATTTGATTCTTCCGGGCACGATTTAGATTTGCGCACTTGTGTGTTTTATGGTGAAGGGAAAACGAGGAAAAAGGGAGAGACAAAATGGAGTGTCAAACGATAAAGGAATGTTATTGGCTCCACATATAACGAAGGCAATAAAACATAAAGTGAAAAAAAGAACATTTTTGTATCGTCCAACGGATATACGTGCGATGGCCGATCGCCAGATTTTTTCGAGCTCTCTGTGCACGAGTGGAAAAGGAGCAACGAGAAAAAGATACATTTCTCAGAGACAAAGAAGATCGAATAAGGAGAAATAAACGGGAGATGTATATAATCGAATGGTATTCGAATTTGTGAATATGTTCCAGCATCTTGCACCGATATCATCCAAGATGATTTACCGTCGTTTTCCTCATGGATAACCTTACTCCCGGTGTGTCTCCCGGATACGAGGTCGACCGAGATGTTCGGCAGGTGGCCAATACGATTCTCGAAAATATCATTGCCGTAGAATGTATTCATTGCTTTTTCCCAGAATCTCTTTTCTACATCGACACGCAGGAGGTCAGTGAGAAATTCGTGAACGAAAATATCGTAAGAATATACAAAAAAACAAGGATGAAGCGAAGGGACAGAATGAGAAAGAGGCGTACTTCCTCAACTTCTCGTCTTCATGCGGTCGCGTTGATTGTAAAAGAGCTGAATTACCACTTCCGGCCGACGCGAACCGGGGAGAGTTTTACGACGCCGGTAACATCAGCCTCGACGAGTATAGCTGAGTGCAGCTTTCAAGTATACAAGTACCTTCGTTTTTTTTTTCTTCTCCTCTCATTGTATGAGAACATTACAGTAATGGTGTAAGCCTGTGGTGTTACAGGACGAGTAATTTCGGCGTTGAGCCGTTCCTCGCTTCGTGAGCCAGCTCTCTCGGAGCTTCGGGTTTGATAAAAGTGGAAAACAATTGCAGGAACCTGTGGGGATTACAACTTTGAAAGGTACGACCGTTGTTAATGAGCGCACTAGATGCTTACAAGTGTTCCGGGTTCGAAATTCACTTCGCCGCAAGCCTATGCTATAAAAAAGGTCTCTAATCCAACGAATGTGATGCGAGAAAGAACGTTATTCGCTCCATTTTTATTTAGGTCACAAATGTAAGGGTCATTCCGGCTGGAAAATTCTTTCCTGGATGAAGACTAAACAATTTTCAAGCCAATAATATTGTAATTCCTCATATCGCATGTAGGAGAGATCAATTGGATTAATAGAAATAATTGTTTTTTTCGCAGAAAATGATATTCGCCATACTGATGGACGAAATGAATTTGGAAATAAATTGAGGACCATTTAGATTCTGAATTCTGATCAAGTTATAATAAAGTTATCGAAAAAGTTTCTTGATATCCAGACATAAAGACGTGATGAGATCTCGTTCATCATCATTCCTGAGAAAAAGGAAGATAAAATTGCAAGGTATTTTAAATTTAGGCACCGTATACCGAACATGAAATATTTTACGGATGCAAGTATAATCACTTTTGAAAGATATACGTATACGATGGCAATACAACGAAGAGTTTGTTCACCACGGGGTCGGTGCTTCCGTTTTATGGGTTCAACGAGTAATTCTCCGGAAGCTGCTTCGCGTCCAGGTGCTTCTCAGAGGTTGCCATCGTGCCACGTTGTTCGTCGAAGACAGGACAGAGAAAGAGTACGAGCATCACCGATGAACGTCGTTACTTCTGCCATCGAACTTTACGGCAGGCACAGCCGTATATCAGTGAAGCCTGCTCCTGTGCCTTCGACGATGTTGAGTTAGCGGTTACTACCTCCCGACCAAAATTAAATTTTTTTCCTGCTTCCGCCTGGATGGGCCTACGTGTACTGCTTTCCGGATATCTCAACTTTCATTGATCCATTTTGCCCAACTTGCAGGAAACGAAGACCCTATCCAAACTACATTCCTATCGCAATTTTGTATTTTTTTTTCACAACGCTGAACGTTCATGAGGAACGGAAATCGAATTTTACTCGAGAGAAATTTGGATAAATCGTCCAAATTGCAGGGTAGATTATTCACACCGAAAAAAATTAACGAGATATTTTACTGCAACAAATTATAGGTCTCCTTTTTGTAAGCGACTCGAGTAATTTACGAACAGTCAAGATAGCCGAAAATTGCTGTTGTTATAGGCCGATAAATCAAAGCAAACAGCCTAATTCTTGAATAATACAACGCAAATATAAATCGATTGTTTTAAAAAAAGACTGACAGGAGTGACGTGCCGGGGTAACTAATTTATTCAAAGCCGTGTTTGCGTTGTCTACTCTCGGTCTATTATGTGGAGCCATTTTTCTCTGATGGGCTAGGGATTTCTGGTCAGCACGAAGATAAAAGCAAAAGAAAAGAGAGAAACGGAAAAGACCCTTCGTAAACGCAGGCAACTTAAATCATCCGGCAATCTCGGCGATGTTACCTCCGCGTGTGCCCAGACAAAGTTCCGCCAGAGCTTAGTATATATCCGTACGAATCCATAATTAATGAACGATCTATTTCATCAATGGACGTGTGAAGAGCAGGTTCGAAGGTGTGTGGCTCTCGTGCATCGTATACCTGCATGTGAAATGAAAATCCTATAAGCATACATTTAGCTCTTATATCTTCAGGATTCTACTCATACGTATCTAGAAAAAATACGTATATGTACGTACACACACACACACACACACACATTTTATACAAACTCAGACGCCTATCCTCGCGGTAGTTAAGACTCTCACCGCGGAAGTGTTTCGTTCGCGTGCCGATTCGAACAGCACGCGATCTAACCCGCGATCGACCCGGCCCATTTTCAGGGAAGCCTCGTAATGTCCGCCCGGCCGATATTTTCTTGCAATTACACAGGCACGCGTGTACCACTCAGTATTTATAGGCCGCCAGGAAAGTTGGAAGACCGCGGGACTGAGAGATAAAGAGTCCATGGATGAAACACGGTATCAACCGAAGATTTCTCGAATCTCTAATGTGGTCTCTCGCTTATCATTGATATGAAAATTGAATATTCAATTGAATTGCAGCTGGAAGGTTCCAAAAGAGGCTCGGAAAATCATAAAAGCTCAAGTATTTATAGAACACAAGATACACGAAGACTTCGGGATTGAGATTGAACCCATTTCCTCACGCCAGCTGAAGACTTCCTAAGCTCGAAGAAATTTCTTCAGTAAAGCTCACCGAGATTAAAAAAGATTCGTTGAAGGAGACATTTTGTGGCAAGGTAATTGCGCGGAAAAAATAAATTGAGAAGATAACTTTTTGGCCTTTGATTGCAAGATCTATGATTCTTATTTGACCCATAAAATGAGCGAGAATCGATTTTAAGTAGAACGAATGAGATTTCTCGGAGTCTCGGTTGCTCTTTGGTCTCCGTTTCTAGGACATGAACCGAATTAAGGTATATATAGAACACACATCTTTTCACTGGAGAAATTCATGTTTTTTTTATATTTCTCTGGGTTTGAAAATATCAGAAAGATGGAGAAAGATTGAGCCTCAAAGGGTAATGAAATTAGAGAGGTGGTCTCTTTGGTGGTTCTCTATGCTGTATGGATGGTTTAACAGCGGTCTTTACCAATACCACTGTTGGTCACCGAGGATATATCCGGGGTAAAAGTGAAACGAGAATCAAGCATGGTCGAGTTCGTTCTGCCAGTTTCCTTCTAATCATGGTGCTCTTCTGTTCCGCCCTTTTCTTAGTCTCGCTTATAAAGATCTTGCCTTGGTCAGGGCGTTCGCGTTGAGCTTTGCCATTCCCAAGCCACTAGGTTGTGGTCCCTCGTTCTGTCGGCCATTTCCTCTCAGTAGGAGACTAGAAAATTGCTGGAGGAAAAGCCTTGAAACAGTCGCAACGTGTTATAAAGAAAAGAGCGCAAGAAGCTTTTGCAGGTAACGCATAAAAGGCATCACGGGCTGTGAAAAAACTCTTTCATCTCCTTTGCACGTTAACCGATTAACGGCGAAGTCGTGGTTAGTGCGGAAAAGCTACGAAATTCGGGCGCTTTTCACCGTACCGTTATCGCGTAACTAGCACCCGAGAGCCTCTCTGTGGTCACCGTTACGACGTAACCATCCGATCTGATTACGCCAACCTTAGCCAACGGATCGATAAAATAATTATCCATTAGGGAAATGTGGCTTGCGAAAATTCTGATGAAGCTAACGATTATAAATGGAATTTGTGTTGATTTTCATAATGAAAATAATCGAGAAAAGGTTTTAACTTTCATCAAACATTTATGTTGAAAAACAAAGTTCTTCACCTGGTTTATTAAAATTTATTCTCTGTTATTTTCTAATATTGGTTTATTGTTTTTTAATTACAGTGAAATTTCCTTACACATGCGTGCACGTGTTCAAACCAATCGATCAACGGAGAAAGATGAAATGAGAAATTGATGTACACGCGAAGTCGTATAACGAAACATCACGCTGCACTACTCGACTCGATTTCCACTATTGCGATTATTTGAGATACAAGTTTATACATATGTACGTGTATACAGAAATAATGTCGCTTTCGCATGATAGCACCTCTGACCGCATAGTTTTTTATTATTCATAATTGAAACGGAGTTGCCAACATTTTCTTTGATTACATATCCAAAGCTGACGATGAGCGATTCGTAATTACGAGCAGGGAGAAGAGTAGAAGTAATAAAAATTTAATAAAAGAAAACTTAAAAATACAATGACGTCTTACAAATGAGCTTTTCACGTACATTGACAGTTTTTCTATAGAAAATAGCTTGAAAATAACGATAATGGCAAATAAAAAAATGTATTGCGTTCAGGTCATCATATATAATCTGAAACGATGTTCAACACGAGCGATTTTCTTTCGATCATCGATACGAACTTTCATGAATATTTCATACCGTTTTTAGCTGGGAAAATATATTGCCTTGATGTACATTGAGAGGAAGCGTGTTGTTGACGGAAAATTCATTAAAAGTGCGGTTCTCATTTCCACGATATTATTTTTTTTTTCATGAGAGTTTCTAGACCGTTCGATAAAATCGAAATATAATTTACGCCTGTAGCATAACAGGAAAACATGCATTTTATAATTTTTCCTAATTATCGGTGATTTTTTCGGAGCGTAATATTGGATCGCGCAATATCAAATTTAAATTTGAAATTTTCGCTCAGTGACTGAATAAATTTCATCTTTTACTCTTTGTACTCTTTCCCGTACTTTCCTGAAGCTTTTCATGATTTAAAACAAGGGAAAAGGAAAAAATTAAATTTAGTTTAGAGCATGAGAGTACGGAAACATCTTTTCGAGAGGATTATACCTTAAAAAGAATTTTATAAGAAATCGTTTTACTAGACGAAAATTATTCATGATCCGCTCGGAGGAAAAATTTTACTCTTTTATATCTTAAAAAACATAATAAAAGTTATCCAGAATATTATTTTCCCATTATTTAGCCGTTTTTTCTGTTTTCTGAACGTTTTCTTCGACAAAGATTCTTAATTTATGCTCACAGAGCTGCGAGACATTTCAAATATGCGTTGGAAAAAATGACAGAGTTGCAGAGAAATTCCCAAGACGGTGAGAAAAAAAAAGAAAAAAGAAATGATAATCCTCCGATCTGTTTCTTCTCTCTCGCATTCTGTAAGTTCCGGTACTCTGGTATGTACAACAACACCACCTTGGATATGCATACATAAATACATACATATATATCGATCCGTAACAACTATTTCTTCGAGTTATGAAGCATTCGCGAGTCGAGAGAGCCTGGCAAGACGTTGAAGATATGCGCTGCGAAATGTTCGAAGCTCTCTAGGTATGGGAACCGTTCGAGCGTATGCGTTCAAGTTAGAAGGGATGGGTAAGTCGATAAAGCGATACCGACTGTATAAACCTCATTACGCGAAGACGTGAACGCTCGGGAAAACATAATCTATACGCACTTGTGACATAAGTATATATTTATAGAGTGACATATCACTTTATCGCCATTGTCGCGTGCAAAAAAATATAACTATAGATATGTACTTCTCACTGCAGAGTAACAAACAGAATAAATAAATAGGAAATCCCGAGACTCTATATTGGGCTTATGCACACCCTAATAACGGAGATTTTAAATAATGTATTGATTCTTCACAGTTTCGGATTGTTATAATTTGGAGGAAATCCTCGACGAGGAAAACGAAAAGAGATGTTGGATGAGTCGAGAGTATAGAAGGATGGAAAAAGAGATATGTGTGTCGAAATGATTGTTTCGAGAGAGGCAAAAGAGATAAAGCGAACGGGTAAGCGAGTAAAGATCAAAGTTGCAATAACTCGTATCGAGAGCAATCCCGATTGTCTGGGTACACCGAGGAAACATTGAATACGTTTTGAACGGAGTTCGAATGTTCCGGAGAGAGAGCAGAGGAGGAGGAGCAGTCGGGAAAGATATCAGCAGAAGAGTGCAATCCTCTCTCTCTGGGCTCCAATGCGTTCGCTGACCGTTCGGGTTCGTCGACCCAGAGGTGAGGAGGCTGCAGAATCGCATCGTGAGGCCCTCCTCGTCTCCCAACTCGCCTCGTTCTCTCTCTCTCTCTCTCTCTCTCTCTCTCTTTCGCAGACACATGTATGTATACACATACGTATGTTTCTTATTTTACATAATATACTTTATATATACACGTACATATGTATATTTTATATGTGCATTTCGTTGAAGCCAGCGGCTCGCATTGTCCAGTCTTTTAACGCTACTTCCTGGCGTTCCACTTGCCAGGCGTGCATCGATAATATACGTCGATCGTCCTAACACTTTGTACTTAAATATACACGTATTCATAAGTGACTACAGAGAAGAGGCGTCAAGATAAAGACGAAGGGAGGAAATAAGCTTTTATTGTTAAGAGACCCGCAACAGATAGAATTGGAAAAGTGTTCAAATTTTTTTATTTCCCCACGTTGAAGCGCAAGTAAGTAATATCTACGAAAATATCGGTAATACATTTCCAGTTTATTTAGAATTACACGTTTGTAGCAATCCCTGACTATTTTTCACGTATTACATATGCTTTAATAAGCTTTTACCAACGAATTCGTGAAAACTAATCTAAATTGAAGTTAAGATGATGTGAAAGGACAGCATAATCTCACAAATTTTCGGAAAATCGTTCTTATAAATCGTTGATATATTTAGGAAAAAATAACAGTGTCAAAAGCCCTATAGACTCGATTCATGCGGGGAATGATACTTCGCTTTAGATCTTAATGTTGACCATTTCCAAGAACGATCTGTCCGAAAAAATCAGCTTTCGCATGACCTTAAAAAAGTAATATGAGTAACCTGTATAACTTTTTCTCATATTAAAAAACAGTATAACTTTGTTACACAATAATAAAAATTCGAAAATTCCGATGGAAATTTTAGGCATAGAGCGCTCGAAGCATCAGTTTTACAACTGAATCTACGAAAAATTGAAAGTAAAAATTTCGGTATCGCCACTTGGCGACAATGTAGAATATGTAGGTTTGGTTTGTGACGGTTAAAAGGATTAGATTCGGATCAATAAAATTCTGTATCCATGTTTGACACTTCATTTACGAGTCCCTGTCTATATATGTATAATATTTATGAGAATTCTTTTTTTCTTTTTATTAAAATCTCTATCTAGTTCGTTATTTTATGCGAATGCGATAGTTTTTAATCAGAATAGTGATACGTAAGTTTTATTTTTAAACAAAAAGACAAATTTGGCAAGTATAAGATATCGGGTGGGCTGCGAATTATGAAAAGTGATTTGGGTAAGGGGTGGAAAAAATGTTAGCGGTCCGATGGATAGGCGCGAAGTGAAATGCCGCTTTCATTATATTACGAATCATAATGAACCGCATGGGAGAAAACCCGAATGTTATGTACAAAGGTGTTTCTGGCTGACAGTACTGCTGGTTACGTTCGCAGCGTTTCGGAACTTTTAATTAATACCCCAGCTCGTACTTCTTGTTTTTTCCACGCTTACTTTTTCTGTCTCCAAACCCATTCCACTTTTTCCTGCTCTTAAGATTTCTGTCGGGGCTTGCAGACGAAGAAGGAGAGTCTCGACGATGAGAAGAGGAGGAAAAGGAGCGCCATACCGAATTAATTTTCTCGTTCGCCAGGAGCGTCGAGAGTTTGCGTGTCGGACTCGTTTTCTCGTTTAACTGCGACGAGAAACGCCAAGAAATATTATGCCTTGAGTTGACCTTTATTTAGTTTTTTCTTGGCCGCTTTTTTTTTATTTATCCTTTTTTTCAACAAAGTCGGTATATGTTTTTTTTTGTGTCCTCCCCTTATATATTAGCAGTACTTTTCATCAGTAGATGCTCGTTGAGTTCTCTCGTTTATATTTTGATAAAACAAGTGGAGTCTTTCTCGATGGAACCGGATGGAGGTGCATGGCAATTTAATAGAAATGCGCGGCTGTCCGTTTTCTTTGTGTTAGATTCGTTTTTTTTTGGTAATTGCAAGTCTCATCCATGCTTGCTTAATTGTCTTGATGCTTATACATATACTTCGTTATTTAGGTTCACTGATGTTTAATCACTCATTCATATAGAACAACCGGTGACGAAAATTAGTGACTTTCTTTCCGAATTCACTTCTAATTACAGCGTGACTCTCATTATGCTTTTAAGAAACCTTCGCCAAATGTGTATAAAAGGAACCACGTAATTATGCTGCTCTTTTGATTAAAAGGAGGAAAATGTCACTTCCAGAATTATCTTTCTCTCTCCTCTGGCATCCTTCCCCTCTCGGAACTCGCTTCTTCGAGGTATTAGAGCGCAATATATACTTTATGCCGAGCTCGCAACATCCTAGTTAATGAATTGCCTTCTTCGAGACTTCTGCCTCCTTCGTGTCTCGTAGAATTTCGAAAATGTGCGCATGTTTTTCGTCCAACGACGACGATTCATTAATCTCGCTGCGGGAAAGAATACAGGGAGAAAATAGTCGAGAGATCGTACACTCCAAGAAGGAAAAACTTATTGCCTATAAACTTTCGGGATACTCTAATTGATGTTCTTGGCCAAAAATTCTGAATGGAAACGAAGCTCTCGGGATCCAACGAAATTGTTACCTCGAAAAAATAACTTCACATATATAATTCAAATGTAAAAAAAAATTATGGGTATGCCTCCATAAATTAAGTATTTGAGTATTATAAAAAATTACATTATCTAAAATATTTGTAATTCAAATTTAATAAAAAAAAAATAATCCGAAGCGCCGAAATCCAACTAGCAAAGCCGGCGAGCTACCTGATGAATGGGCGATTAATGTTAAAATGTGAATGTTTGTTTTGAGAGCAGTTCAAGAGCGATTGGAGTCAAACCAAGTGTAAGTCGAGTCTTTCGGAAGCTTGATGGGATAGTACGCACCCTCTCTCGCAAAATGAAAATCCCCCGAGCGCTTAATCCAACTACGAACGAAAGCATCAGGCTTTTGAGCAGAGCGAAATCCTAAAGACTGTTGGTCAAAGCTGTTTGCCAGAGTGTACTCCGAGACAAAAGCTTGATGCGAGAGAGAAAGCGAGAAGGCAAGACGGAGGATACTTATCGCAAGATGAAGACGAGTATTAGAGAGAACTCGAAGTCTGTTTTGGACAGGACGTCCTATAGATTTATCGGCTTAAATTCCGCATGTGTATCGAAGGATCTCATTAGCGAGATTTGCTCAGTGTTCCGGAATTCGAGTTGGGGCGGGAGACGATGAGGTGGCTAGTAAACTTACTACCCTCCGGCAAAGGTTCTCATATAGCCCCTGAACACGAGAGCCTTCACGGGCCGACCTCAATTATTCTTGGTATGCAAACTGAACTATATTGGAACTACCCTGCCAAATTATAATAATCAGATTGCCGTTATATGCACACGAATTTAAAAATTTTGACCCAAGTTGCATAACTTCAATAGTTTCGTAGCAAGTCAGAAGAAAGATGTGAAAATTATGAAAGGATTCGGTTCAAAGAGCAAGCATGAGCTCGTCGCTTTGATTTCTTTTGAAACGAAATGGGTGTTAGCCCGATGTCTGGCTTGCAAAAGTTCTACCGTAGTTGCAAAGGCCGCTGGACACCTCGATGATTGAAGAGATTGATGCTCGACCTTGGCGCAGATTCGGCGCGGAATATAAAGCTGTGTGTTTATAGATATAGACGCAGATGGATGAATCATCGCTCGTGTTATTCCAGTGAACGAAGAGCCGAAGAATGGGAATCGTGTGCTCCGTCGTTCGGTCGGCTTGTATATAAACTGTACACTTTTACCTTCCTCTCTCGCACGGATGCGAGACTCTCTTTTGTCGGCAAACTCTTGCACTCCATTCTTTTGCTTTGCTCCCGTCAAGGTCCTGTCTGGGGGTGCGCTCTAGCACACGCACGTAACGCAGATAGCAAAAAAGGGGAATAAAAATATAAGAAAAAGGAGTAAAAAAATGTTTTAATGGCTACGCACGATGTGGGGAGCGAACGGAAACGTTTTAGGCGGCATCTCTCTTTAATTACGCGAGAACCGCGCGTGCAAAATTCCCAGAGTATATAACTCTACTCAGCTTCGAGAAGAAGCAAAAAACATGGAAAAGAGAAAATACAACAAAAGAAAGAGAGACAGTGAAAGTATATGATGAAGGTGTCAAAAAAAGACGAAGAAAAATAAAATAAACGCGTAATCGTTTTGGATTAAATTCTATGCCCCAAATTGTAGGTTTTCGATTGTTTTCGAGTACAAAATAACCTTTTACAATGTACTATTTGTAATGATATTCTTGAAATTTCGTGACCTCTTTCTGATTTCTATACACAAAATTCCGACATTAAATACCCTTGATAGGGCCGCTGACAGAACAAACACACATATGCACACATTCATGCCCGCTTCACTCAGGATGAAAGGTCAATTGACTTAATCTACGGTTCTCATTCGCGACGTTTACTTCAACTTGATTCCACGTGGCTGATTTTTCTGAAAGCCCGTACTTTAAAAATCGAATCGACCCGTGGCCCGAAACCGTTCAAATCTTTTGACTTGTCTTAAATTCTCGAGGTCTAAAATTTATTTTTCTAAAATATAATATTTATGATATTCTAAAATGTAATTTGAACAATGTTGTTTTCTGAAATATTTTTGTTATGTTGCGAATTATCGCTGGCACATTGGAAATTTTATTCAGCTGATGAGTTCGGTATCCAGATAAGAGGTAAAAGCTTAATAATTTAATATTTAAACCGCTATTCGCAGAGTCATGAAAAATGCTAGGATTCCCGGCCAGTTCACTGTACTCAACATTCTCCATGATCACGCGGAAATATAATATCACTGTTGTGTATTGTTAAAGGTAATGCGCGTTAGACGCATGTATCGCACGCATAGTTGAAGCTCGATATGTAGTCCAACTATAATACGAGGATTATCGGGGGATGGGTAGGTTGAGCGGATGCACACCGTCTGCCGAAGCGAATAATCCTTCGAATCGACCATTACCGGAACAATTATGGGTGTTTGTGCGCTCCTGCGATATTCCCTCTGTACTAATGGAGTCTCGCGCACGTACATTCGACACGTCGTTCGATGACAAATCACGCTTTATATCACTGAAAGACATGAATCATATCACAATTCTTTCACTCTTGATTAGATCGAATATTATAACATTGCCGAAGTTTCAGGCAGAACAAAAAATAATAATAAGTCGATAATATGCTGATTTTTTATTAACCGTTATCCTACTACTACCCAAATGCAGATGATTTTTTTCAATACGGGAGAATTAACTTTAATATTCATTTAGGAGTTCGCAGCTTGGTTTCGCAGCTCTATAGTCAATATCAGCAAATACGAATTCATTGATATGTGCTTTTACGTGTTCATACTTTTCCGCTTATTCTACGTATGAATAAAAATTATATATTTCGGAATACAGGGTTTCATGAAAAAAAAAAAATATATTTTCCGGATCGGAAGAATTTCATAATTATATTTCCAAAAAATGTATTTAATTTGATATATGCTAATCTGGCCGGAAGAGAATATGATCATATACATATCGAAATTGTACATCACAAAAAAGTAAACGTTTTTCCAAAAAAGTAAAATTTTTCCATCGTAGAATCACGCCACGTGAATAAGTCACCCCGATGAACGAAAATATCGCGAAATGGATATTCATATTGTCCAACTCTGTACAAGCACGCGGTGTTATGTATGTGGAAAAAAAATTAAATCCAGTATGTACATCACCGACTGGCAGAGTTAACACTATCTGGACTCCATTGTTCGGAACATATTAAGGGGAACGTCAGTTTCAATTTCGTCACAGATTTTCCATGAGAAGGGATGAAATTCCTCGCGCAAAAACATTTGCAAACTCAGTGCTATGTACGAAGTCAGAATAAGTTTGACATTTCACAAAATGAACGTCACGAGCACGTTTAACGAAATTTCAATGGTCGAAACCATGCATGCGAGCGAATTGATAAAATAAGCCTGCTCGAAAAGTTTTGCGTCATTGTTGAACCAGCGATAATGAGACACGTATTCATATGCGTGTGAAACCAGCGTATATGGCACGTATACGTGAAAGAAGCCTATGGGAAATACGTGACGCAGCAAATGATGAATATCACAAAAACAGTACGATCAATTTTTTTCCAAAAATCGAGAAAATGAAATTACGAATCCGATTTATGTCGAGGTAATTGGCAATTTGAAAGTTCTATTTCCCACGGTTGCACAATGAGATTAATTTCAATGTTTTTTTATCGAATCTGAATTTCATTCGAATTTTACAAACTGTTGAATCCTTAATTCAAATTCAAAAAAATATAGCTTTCGATAAATTTATGAGTCGAAAAACCCAAAAGTAAATTACCTTGGAATGTCGATAATAGTAGGATTTTCTATGGCACACAGAAAAGGGAAAAAAGCTTGATATATAATGAGCAAAGGAAAGTAACCCTGACGTTCTCTCGTAGAGAACTCGAGCAAAATTTACCGACTTGGCTGCTACGCGAGGAACGCAGCCACGTCTGGAAGAGCCGAAAGGTCTGTTGCAAAATACCTCAAGCGCAACGAACCAGTTAGCGAGAGAGGTACTTTCTCCGTCGCGCCACCCTTCTCGGGGCCCCCTAAGAGGCCATCATCCTTCCTCTTCTTTGTATTTACCTGCTAGGCAGTTTTGTCTTTTCCCTTCCCTTCTCGCTCGCTCCCTCTCCTTCTTTCTCTCGATATAGCTTAGACACAACACACGTGTATGGCGGCATTTTTTTCCTGATTTTTTTTTCAACAACCATGCGCCGTCATTCGGGGCTCTCAGTTGTGTTCGTATCGCGGACAAGGTCCGCTCGTTCTCGATGTTTGCACTCACAGTCGTCGTTGGTCTCGGCAGCACCGTGCAGATTCCTCGCGGTGTTAAGTTTCGCGGTCGTCAAGGCTTTTGCGGCTTTGTTCCAAGCGTAAAACTCCTTCGGTACATCGTTCCCACGAAGTCCCTCTTTTCGCTTGCTCTTGTTTCTACGGTGGCTCGTATTTTCCATTTATTTTAATTTTTTTCTGTTCCGGAACACTTAAAAAGACCTTGATATTCCGTTTCTCAAAGTTTGGAATACTAGGGTATTGTAATTTCATTACGCTCTACGATGAAGTAACGAGAGTACATTTTTTAAACGCAGATTCAATAACTCAATTATCAGATCAGTAATCGACGAGTGTGTGAACTTTACTTAAGTCTTGGAATAAATATCATAATCGCTATAAGCATGTTGATTCACGTAATAGTTGTTAGTAAGCGGCTATGAAAGGAATTGCGAAATAAAATTACATGAGAGTTTGGTAGGCGCCGTTGTATGGTGATTCAGAAGTTAGAGTTCCATTACGGTATTTTCTTAATTGGCGATAGATGCGTGATGTGTCGCATATAAGGCTAAAATCGGAATAGCCGTACAAGGCATTTTACAATTCTGTTTTGTATGGCGTGTAAATGAAAGGGCGAGAGAAAACGTATGGAGATTGGATGGCATTAAAGTGGAGAAACGGCATGGCGCACAATGCGAGAAGGGAGAAGTTTCTTCGCTGAAATAGGCTGGTGCTGGCGAGCCGCCGGCCAACAGCCGCATAAACGTGAAAGGAAAGAAACAATGTACGAGCAGTTATGGTAAAATGTTCATTTAAATAAAGGCGCGCGTGAGGAGGGAGTCTGGGCGCGCGCGCATCTAGGACGATGGTGGGGACCCCTAGAAGGACGCCGACGTACTATAGCACTAGAACGACGTCCAATGCGTATTCGAATCTTTTAAAAGTTTTTAGCAGCCGCCGGTACTATTTATGGAGTGATCATTTACCGTAGAAGTTGCATACACAATTTTTTTAGGCGATTGGAATATTGGAAAAATATGAAGAAACTAAAAGATTCAATGGGTACAGGTATAATATAGAAAAAACACAAGCAGAAAAATTATTTCTGGTCTTTAATGCTTAGTTAAACAATAAATCATTTTGTTCATAAAGTCATTCATTTTTACCTACGTTGACATTTTTGTATGAACATGTTTCACATTTATTCATTCTCTGTAGATGAAACTTTAAAATTCACCCCATAGCGGCGGAACACATTCATATACTTACATCGTTTAATTTACATTAGCTTCACGGACTCTCGATCTTGCTCGGCGCTTGCTCATCGTTTCTCGAGAGGAAACTTAGTTTAACCATTACTAATTTTCCGGATAAAAGTTTTCCAATTCGGAGGCGTTTAAGCACGGGAATGTCGTGAAAGTTATCGATCGTGAAATAGTTCGTCTTGAAGGGTCGTCCGCTCTTCACGAAGTCATTGTATGTAAGGGATTTACATGGAACATGTTCTAAATCCGACAATGAGAATATTCCGAAATCTCGGATAAAGGAATTAACTATGGATTAGCCTCGAGAACTCACAGCGCAGCAAAATTGAGAGTGAAAGTAGAAAGTACATTGAAAATGACGTTGAAGCAAAAAATGGAAAGGTTGCAACACCTCTTGAAGCATTTTCTGAAAATTCTACGAGAATGATTATTATAATCGCGAACTACCGTCGACATTATTGTCGATACGCTTTATCCAAGGCGTGATTGACACCTTAATAATCCTGAACGAATGTCCGTGATTGGAGGCAACTTAGGCGCGGCTTGTCGATTTCTAAAGGGGTCGCGCGACTGTGAACTCACGGAGATGGAGAATTATGCATGGAGTGCACAACGTAAAAAATGTACGGGAAAAGAGGAAGATACATAGATGGGAAAAGTCGTAGACGACAACTTCATTTTACGTTGACATCCCCTGTAGAAAATCGCGATACCGACAGTGATTATTCTTCCTTCTCTTTTTATCTATTTTTCCCGAGAGAGGCGTGTAACACGGTACAGGCATTGTTTCAAGACTGCAAATTCGTTCCTGTACGCCCTCTCGCGCGATCTTCTATTCGGATTTCTTCGACGTGCCGCACATCCGGAATGACTGGAGTAATGGCACTGAAACTACGAGCAGCCGAACGTGCATACATCCATGTAAGTTGCATACTTTATGCACGACGTGGAGACGCGGTTACTTTAGTTTCCGTACTCGATTACAAGACTATTCTCGAACATTGAGTAGGTTATGACTGTAAGCGTTCTCGTCGATAAATTACGATCGACGAAACGAGGACACCGTGAAGACTGAGTTCGTCGATAGGCTTCAGGGACTAGGGGATGTGGAATAGATATTTCGTTATGTATGAAGTATCTATAGAACTTTAATACAAGCGGAGCAGTTAAAGGACGATGGAAAAAAGGTATAAGGATGAAAAAAGTGCAAAGCGTATAGATGAAAGTTCCAAGTACGAGATAGCTCGTTTCTGCCGTCGTCGTTATTTCAACAGATGATGGTAAATACGGTGACATGCTTTAATATCCTTAGATAGACAAAATATCTGGGACAAAATATTCTCAGGCCAGGATATCCGCAGACAAAATATCTGCGATATAATTTTAATACAGGAACAAATTAATCTGTTATGTTTACTGATTAATGCCTGAAATGTGGTTGTTGCTTTCGAGATGCTGAGACTTTATATACCTAGATCACGTTTCCGAGCTTCAGGTGATGTCAAGCTTCAAGTGAAAAATCATGTAATCGTAAATACACATATCTATTGTGGTGAATGTATATGTAGATGTCTACTATGAGTTGAATGATTTTATAGAAGGGTCGTAATTTTCTTTCAGATTCACGGTGAACCACATTAATATTTGTGCGTAATAATATCAAAAGATAAAAAGGCAATAAACGTCACATCGTCTCTCTTAATCGATTGGGAACGAAGGGTTATCCAGATGGGCCGAGTTCCAGCAAGACTTTTCTTATATGGACTGTCCACACAAAAGTTACGAAGGAGGAGAAGCGGAAATCGGAAGCCTCATATGTATACTACGTCCTTGGGCTCTACTTCCATATAACTTCCTTCCGAGCTAATAATATGATGATCCCTTTCCACTGCGAACCGGAAGTCTCCCCTGTCTCGATACTCCCAAGAACGGAAATTAAATGCTTCGCGATTTTTACGCGAACGAGATTACAATGAAATTTATACCCGAGGATTTAAACCTTAGTATTCAATGCAGTCGAGACTCATATAGCGCGGGCGAGAGATAACACAGTTTGCCTCAAAATTAACCTTTTTTCACCCTGCCTTTATGGTTAACTAATTAAGTTCTGAGCTTTCAGATTTAATCTTCGCAATTTTTCTCCTGTTAACTGTCGTAAAAGTAAATGAAATTTTTTTGTTGAAACATTCTTGTACCGGCCGCGATAATAATTTTCACGAATTTATGTACAATGTATAAATACGTGGACGCAAGAACCACGATATTACTATGCAATCCCTCGGAATCCCATTGCAACCGGGCACCCGAGTATTCATCTCGGTTTCATGGCTGTTCCGGAACATCGTGCATAAAATGGGTTTAGCCCCAGAAGCGAACGGAACACGGTGTTTCAAGTGGTGTATACAACGCTCGTTCTGGCGTATCGAACAACGCTCTAGCAAAATACCGGCCGAGCCGCTGGGAAAACCTATTTTTGTATACTTATGGAAAAACTTCGCCGATCATCCTACCTTTTTATTACGCATAGTCAACTTTCTTTTCGCCACATTCAACTTATCCGTACTCCCTTTCATTTTCGTAACAGCGAAAAAAAGTAAAGAAAAGACGAAAGACAGGCGCAACAAAAAGTTCGAGCCTGCCCGTTATTGTTATTGGAAGAGTTTAACTTCAGCGAATTCGATTTTATAAATTTCGAAGTGTTCTGATAAGCTCATTGCTAGACGAATATCTTCGTATCAGCAACTAACATATTGACGTTGGATTATTTTATATTAAATTTTTATCGCGATAAAGCTTTTGGAATGGAAAAAGTTTTAGTCCCGTTGAACTTGGGTCGTGAACCGAGCGACGTAAATGAATCAACAGCTCGGTGTATTTAGCACAGGGGCGTAAGTATGAATGGAAAAAAGAGAAGTCGCCTTTCGTGCCCGTGAAAGCTGCGCCATGGTCGTTTGTACGCCAGATGACACCACGCGGCTGTTCCTGCAGTTTCTTCGGGAAAACGAGCTCCGCAGACGCTCCTCCATCGTCCCGACGATAGAGAGATGAGGCCAGCATGGAAATTGCTGAAAGAGATGAGGGCAAAAACCGAGATGAGAGAGATATACGATCTTACCGTGATCGCGAGAAAAATCTCAGCCCTCCCATTCCCTATCAGTAATCCTCTTCATTCTCTTCCAATCCTGTTTTTATCATTAACTCCGAGATGTGCCATCATCGTCTTTTTACTTTTAGGATCGAGCTCGGAGTTTGTCCATTATGGTTTTTATAAAATCGAGTTAAAAAACTTGAGTTTTTATCCCCTTACCGTTATTTACTTTTCATTTGGCAGAAAAATTTTTAATGGAAAATGTTAATTTTGTCTTGACCTTTCAGTGAGGAAGAGTCACCGAAAATATTCGTCTCGACACGCAGCTTTTTGACTCGCACATTTTTTCTTTCAACGATCAGAAACAGAGACTGAGCGAGTGATGGAAATTCGCGAGAGATGGATGGGAATGGAGACATTATTTTTAAGCGAGAGAGGAAAGAGGGCTACGTACACGTCTGCCGCTAATACAGCTATATTCCCAACTCGCATACTATATTTAGCTCGGCTATAAGGTACATCAGCTCCGAGAAAGATTAATGAAGCTCGCAAGTCGTCGACTATCCCGTGTTTACGTACGCTGCGTTTCTCTGCATTCCATTAATAGATTACTCGCGTCCTCGCACTCCCCGGTGTATACACGTGTCCTCTGCGAAGTAAGTGTATTTAACCTTAAAGACGACACACAACTGCTCGAGAACCAACAAAATTAATGAAAAAAACATTTAAAAATGTAAAAGCGAAAGAGGCAAGGCGATGCAGCAAAAGTCAAGTTGTCAGGAGACGGAATTCTATAATGTTATAGGTACTGGGTAATGAATGACTGCAATACTCCTGAGCTTGGTGCTCGAGAATAAAAAAAATAAAGAAGGATCGACAAAACTCTTTACGGAGAGGCTCATCCTCGACGTCGGGTGACCCGCGATGAAACGTTCGTTGCTTTCATTACTCAGACTCAGCTACGGGTCGCTTTAACGAAAAGACTAAATGGAGGGAAAGAGAGCCGGAGACAGGGACAAGAGGGATTAAAGAGACGAATCGTCTACAAGGGCCACCGCTGGATAATTAGCTTTGATAAACTTACGTGTAACTGCGAGAAACTTGTAAGAGATTCTTGATTCTCACAATTGGAATCCTTAGAAGATTCTTTTTTACTCTTGCGGAGTGCTTTGAGTTCGCTGAGTTTCACGAACATAGTTACGAGAGTGGCTCGCGACATCGATTTCGCAATGTGGATCTCGAGAACGAATGCTCTCAGTTCCCACACATGTGGCATCTAGACGCATTAATAGCTAGAGAAAGAAATTATATCATTCAGGCAATGGGAAATAGAATGAACATTCAAAGAAAAAGAGAAGAATGAGCGAATTAGGGTCACAGGTGTGTGCATGTTTTTATGGAATGAGAAGGATCTAAGATTTTGCTCTACGAACGTCATGATTTCTTAGAAGTCTTGTTTACAGTGTAATCACGACGGCAGGAATTAGAAAAATATATTATTAGCGCCGCGCGAATAACTTTTTGATTTAATTATTGTAATGAGAAAAGTCTCATGCCACGAATGAGTAGGGATGACTCTTCCAATTGTTACGGATCGGACAAAAGGTGCGACGAGGCGATGAGTTATCAGCAATTGCAATATTATTCAGCACATCCGTGTGTTAAAGCGGGAGTTGTTGGCTGATGCGAGGAGACACCAAGGGAACGTCGCGTTTCGTACACCCGCGGGTAACGCTTTGCATACATATTCGTAAAATAAAACTGTCATCAAATTAGGCGGTGGAACGAATGAGAGAAGAGAGGGATGATTGAAGGAAATGTTATTAAACTACTTAACTTGTCAGCGACGGGATTCAACGGAATGACAAAGTACACGAACGGAGACAAGATAGAGAAAATACCGTTTATGCTTGTAACTTTCCGACAGCGGAAGACGAACGTGTTGATTAATCGTCGTGCAAGATTTTCCAACTCGGCGAATGGAATCCGACCTATTTTCTACCAAGCTCCAATTTTGAGAATTCTTGCTTCACTTTACGAGCACCGGAATGTAGAAAGCTCACCGATAAATTTGTCAGAGTAATGCGACGAAAAAGCATCGCGAGGAGATCGATTGGATGGAAAACAAAATTCGAGCTATTTCGTCCTGGAATTCACGTAGGGGTCACGAGTAACGGAAATGAAGCTCATCTGGGTGACGACAATTTTCCACTGGCTGTGAAACTCGCGTTGTAGCCACTATCTATAGGTTGAAACTCGAGGGAGAGGCGAGAGTGAACAATGCTGCGATCACGCGTCAATTTGCTAGAGCAGTTGCTTCGAATAACTGGCTGGCATACAGACGTCGCTAACACACGTACAAAATGTGCGCACGAACGATATACGGAATACCGCACTGAGGTTGGACCCATGAGGTCTTGCAGTCCCTCTGCAGAAACCTCTACTAATCCTGCATTGTCCATGAAAATCCCAACGTGATATCCCTTCGCTGCCATTGAACGTGCGCGAGGAAATGGACAGATGGCAGACGGCGGTCTACGAGCACCTAGGATTTTCCTGCTAACGTGTACTGTCTTTCACCATGGAAGACGAATTATACATGGAATTAATGGACTCTTTTATATGTAAGTGCGAATTGTTTTAGAACACAATAAATAATCCTGGGAGTGCACGAATTTACGAGAATGCAGATGAGAATTTCTTGATTCATATTTACAAATTTTTAGTATGTGCATAGAAATGGTTGTTTAGACAACCAAACGGTGGGGTCGACAATTCCTGAATACCATGGAAGACATCTCACCTGCAACAGAAACACAATAAAATGCATTAGACTTCGAAAAACGTATACTTCGTCTTTTATTTATACCTGTGCATCGTTTTTATAGTTTATTTACAAATTTATAGATCGAATGTAATATTTTCATGCAAAGAAAACAAAATTGTACATGACATATGCCTATTAAACTTTTTAGAGTTACCCTGAAGTACGACTTTGTAGCGCTATACCAAACTCCAAGGCTCAAGAGTACGCATTAGAGTTTCTAAATATTTATAATTAATGCGTCTATCGAGTCGCGGTTAACGATACAACTTGATAAATAGAAAGGATGTGAAAGTTACTGCCGCTGTGCGAAACGACTGAAAGTTATGCGGCGTCAAATTATCACAGTGAAACGAAATGAGTGTAAGAAGCTCACTAAAGTTGTCGCTACCGTGTGTGCATAAATCGACGATATAATTATTGTATACGAACATATACCACATGGGTTAGCGATGCGTGAATGTAGGTGGTATACACATCGCATGTTCCCGCTTCTCTCACGAGACACAACCCCTGGATATACATACGCTCAGCAAGATAAAAAGAGAGAGAGATAGAGAATGTGGATGTAAGCGGGCGTTTGTTATATCACCTATATTCCGTGTATGCTCGTGATTGTATGATGTCGGAGCTCTCGGGAGAGGTTCAAGGTGCGTGCCGCTATAATACGCGTGTTATCCTGCCCGCTAAGAACGCCCCCTTCGATACCCGTGCTGACAGACTAATGGCACGCTTAGCACACTTACTGTGCACGGAAACTCGAATTCGCGTATGTAACTAACCTCGAGATTAAAAATAGAACTCAAAAATCCGTGAAGAAAAATTTGTTTCGATCTCCGAAAATCAGTTAGTGCAAGGACAAAAATTGATAAACAGATGTTAAGATAAAGAGAACTAAGAAATACGTCAAGAGATTAGACGTTTTTTTTTTTTCATTTTGTTGATTTTGAAAAAATGAATCACTGAATGAGTATAGTAAAAAAAAATTACATTATCATGAAAATGCTTTGTAACAAAAACGCTAGGAAAAAATATTATAAGCAGATTACAATAAAACGCCGTATTTTCAAACTTTTGGACGTAAACAACACGTGGGAGGGGAGGATTGAAAATCGAGACTATCGCGGGGATGGAAAAGAAGAATAAAAAATTTTGACAGGGCGAAGGGAGTCTCGCGGAAACCCGAGGGATCGTACGGATAGGATATAACGATTCCAAGGGTTGGTTATGGATCAAGCTACCTCGGTACGAATAATTTTTTCCATACGGCTTTTTTACCATCTTTCAAGGGGGCACGGCTAAAGCGCTTGCCTAGTTATACGTTTACGATTTTACGATCGGTCCTGCGGGAAGAAACGGGATAAAAGGAAAGACGTCCTATACTCGAAGATCTTGACTGTGTTTGTGGAAAACGTTCACCCAACAATTTAAAAAGATAATAAGAATACTCGAGAGGGAATTTTGCCCTTTCCCTCTTTTTCCTCTTTTGATATCACTGTGAGCTCACCTGGTTCGTTTTCCTTCAATTTTTTGCGAACGTGAGAACGCCGAGAAAAGACTTTATCAATGCCGAACTGGAATTTTTTGCATTAAATATTCCAGAAAAAAATCCATAGGTACTTTCATGCATGCTGGTGAGCTCTGAATACAGAGTACGCATACTAGTTTTAGCAATATACTAAAAAATTATTCATATCCGGAGACCAAAAATGAACAGGAACTATACGAACATACTATTTATAGAAATAAAATGAAATATCAATCGTGCTAAATTTAGAGCAATGAGAGCTGTTCATCATACGATGTATACCTAAAGGCAGTCAATTTGGCTGAAATTAATCGAGCGAATTCATCTCTTTCACGTCTTTCTATATAAACCACCTTTAGCGGATGATTCAATTTACTCGTATCTTGAAAATTCCCAATCGTTTTGTAGCCATGAAAAAAAAGATCTTCGAAATTCGAGGTAGACAGTGAGGAAGAGAGCCGCAAGAATTTGATTTCGGTTGAGAAAAAAAGCTACTAACACAGTGAGAGAGTGCATTGGTGCGAGAGAAACGGGTAGAGAGGTTTGTAGAGGGAGGACGAGCTGAATTATTGGCTCGACTTTCGCGGTCATGCATTATTCAATGTTGCACCGGGTAGGAAAAGAGACGGAGAGCCAGGCGGAGAGTAAAGCGCAGAGGTTGAGCGCACGACTGAGTTTACTCGGTGCAGCACGGTATTCATGCCCCGGAATATCTATGCATGCATCTATATAAACCGAAGTTTAGTGGGCAACTTCGAGAGGGCACGGAAATCACTGGAATTGCGACAGCTAAATGGTTGATATTTGGCAAGGTATACAACGAAACATCGACGATATTACGTTTAAAAATGACATATCCGAGCACGGTGAAATCACACATACTGTGTATGAAAAATATGGAAAAAAATCAATCACGATTCCGATAACTTAGAATGCATCGTTCGTTTTCTCTCGACGTGAATCGCGTGAAATGTTAACGATGATCGGATATCTCGACAGCTGGTTCTATCCTCATTAAATTATTCAACATTTATACATGTGTCAAAACGTTCAAAGAAACGTGTGTTAAAATAGTGTAAAATCTATTGTACATCGATCGCCATCGTGGAATATAATTCGATGTGATAATACGAGCTCTCGCTCAATGCTGGCTCAAATATACTCTAAAGACTTTGGACTTCGGCTACTGGAATATTATTAAATAAATGACGAGTATACCCTCGATGTCTGCGATCCGTTAAGGCTTCCTCGCTGCAAAAAGGCAGAGAAGTTTACGATATATTGTTCCCAACGTGTTCGAAAGAAGAGAAGAGTCGTTGATTTACCGTACCATACCTTCCTTTCCCTTTCTCTCTCTCACTTCTGCATAGTTTCAGATCGCTGACTCTCTGTGCTTCACGACAATAGATGTAGAGAAAGCAGAAGAGTACAGCAATGGCACGAAAGCACGCGGAGGGAGCTCGCTCGCGTAACTCACAGACGAGAGATATTTCGTACAGTTTCCGACAGTTTATCATAAATCATAAAATGCATCGATTTTCCAACGGCAAGAGGATTGGTATTATATTCGTGGAGAAGACTCGATACGGCTCTGAGTTTCTAGAAATTGGAAACGCTATACGTTTACATTTATGCAGAAACGTCTATATTGGCATTAACGTGTAACACTGATCGTGATACTCGTAGTCGCGATTTCTGCATCTTGATTCTTCAGTCAAGAAAGTTGTATTTCACAGCTGTTTTCCAAGCTTATTTGAACTTCACGAAAGTTTCTAGGTGAAAAAATTTCAATCACGATAGAGTTTATTATTTTAAATCATCCAGTTATGGAGCGACTCTCCCGATGAAAATTATTTTTTAGTTCTTCTCTTTAGCACTTCTCTCTCGTGTTTTTCCCGTCTCCGTAGTTTGGCGTGACGAGATGAGATATACGGGTCCAAGAAACAATCACGTTCTTACGAGAATTTGACGGAGATCAGAGAATTGCTGGAGTTCTTGTCCCGATCTTTCATTCCCACGAATACACGGTTTGGGCTGATAAACATAATCGAGGAAACAAAATAAATTTGAATATCATATTGTTTTTTTTCAACATTATAAAAGGATTCAAATTATCGATTCTAATTTTTTCGACAGAGAAAGTATTCGCTCGTAAAATATTATGGAAATTATTCTTACCGAGCAGGAACTTGTCAATATCAGTAAATATTCAAGGAAGCAGGAGAAAAAAATCTGTTTTTCGATTTTCCTCTTGTTCTGAGGGTCGCAAGATTTTGAAAACTGGCGCCGGTTGTAAATAGGCGAACAGAGGTTTTGAACGATCGACCACACTCATTCGAGAGAGGAGGAGTGACTTATCTTTTTCACGTATACGTTCTAGCCAAAGTCAAGGGAATATCTATACTTCCGTACCTCGTAAACGTGTTCGTGTACAAATTACTGTGTACGTACATGAGAATAGCATAGGAACGAATAAATCGAGATGCCTCGGGCTGGCATCACCTAACCTACTCGTGGAGACTCGGTGCTTCACCGACGCGGAGACGAGAGGGCGCTCGGCTCGACGGCGCGAGCCTCTACAGCACAAGGGGCGGACTACTCTGACCTCGTTATTTCCATTATTTTCCTCGCCCCGGTTAATCTCCTATCGGCCGGTTCTCCAACACACCATTATAACAAGGATCTCATTCGCCTCCGTGCCATCTATTTTCTTTCTCGGGATATATTTTATGTCCGGCATTGCCAATGTGAAAGCGGTGCCTCTAGCTAAATGTGCGTTCTATCGGCCGATTGATATTTTTATACAAATATTCTATACTCATTGTTGTCGAATCGACAAGGAGTA
The DNA here is from genome assembly GCA_030522605.1 of Cremastinae sp. B BG-2022a. Taxonomy (NCBI): domain Eukaryota; kingdom Metazoa; phylum Arthropoda; class Insecta; order Hymenoptera; family Ichneumonidae; species Cremastinae sp. B BG-2022a. Next base: position 41,987 of record JAPYYX010000033.1, on the reverse strand, counting down.
CTGCTGAGAATGATGAAGAACCAAGACTTGGATCGTAATGATAAAGCAACGGGCTGCTTTTCCACTCTAAGAAATACGCGTTCGATATATTTCGTCAAGTGAAAATATTTTCTTTTTAAGGACTTTTAGTTTCCGAAGCTTGTAAAATAATATTGCAATATTCGCACGCGATGGATACTTATACACACGTGTATAAATATGTATATATGCATCAGCAATTGTAGATCGGGAGAACGAGAAGGAATGTTGGGGAATGTTACGGGAGCGTGTGGGCGCTCGAATGAGCCTCTCGCGAGAGGGAAGACCCAAGCTGGAAAGTATCTCGAGATGTGCTTTTATACATGCATTTATACACACGTATGAAAGTATCTCTCTTTCTTTCTCTTTTGAGCAGACGGAGACATTGCTACGGAGGTTAAACAACTGAACCCTGGGGACCTGTGGGTCAAATGCCTAAATTGCCGCGTCACAGACCGTAAGACAGGACGGCGTTTATCCGAGCGTGGTATTAAAGAGGGGAGAGGGGAGAAAATAGGAGGCAGAGAGAAAGATAGAAAGATTGTTCGGGGGAATAACAGTTATATAGGTATGCCATGCGAGCGTGAAGTGCCCGGGATGAGAGCGTATATGGAAAGGAGAGCCGAAGGAGGCTCAGCATCCACGACCTCCGCCCTCTCCAGTCCTTCCTCTTTTCTCCCGTCTCTTTTGTACGCTCGTCCTCCTCCTACTGCTCTCTTGACTTTCCTTCTCATCAAAACTGCTCTTGGCACACGTACGAACAAGACTTTACGGGCGTGACGCACCGAATTGCCCCAAGGAACGACAGTCTCGGATTCAGAAGCGCGGGGAATAAAAACGAAAAGAAATGATGAGATAATTCGAATAATTAGCGATACAGAGGGACGCTAGAGCCCAGCTTTGAGAAGAGAAAAAAACAAATTGAAAAAAGATCTCTGTGGGAAATTCGCGTATACAATTATTATGATTGTGCTTACTTTTGGAGGAGCGAAATTGTCGATGAGGTATTGAAATTTTTTTATTCCGTGAATTAATAGAGGAAAACCTGCTTTTTGACCTACTAATTTTGATTTTTGTAGCTACTGACCCAGAAGCGATCTTGACGCAATGTTCAGTGATGGGGGAGAGACAACAAAATAAGAAAAAAGCGCTGTTGAAGGACCCTCCAAGTGATGCGTGTGTTGTTCGCGCCGGTGCGAGCATCAAAACTTTGCGTCACTGTATAGCTGTCTCGACCAATGAAAATTTTTCTTTTTTTCTCAAGTTGCCTTTGATCTCACTCCGGAGTCTGCGTTCCCTCCTCACGCTCTTTATATTCGAGGGAATGTCGAGGACGAGGAGAGGATCCTCGTGACTCATTAGCGGCGGTACTCGAAACCCTTTTGTGAAAAAGAAATAAAAAAAAACTTATATATACACACCCAGACATTCATATCCGACAAAAAACGAGAAGAGAAATACTTTTCGTCCGAGCGGGGAGAGAGATCCTGCTGTAAAATTGAAATAACGGCCACGCGTATCTTGCGTGTAGCGAGCGCATTATAATTTCAAGGGTTGATCGTCGAATCATCCACGACCGGAAATTTAACGGTACAAAAATCATCATATCCACTTTTCTTTGAAAAAACACAGAAGAACGTGTCTAACTTCAGTCACAACTCGTTCTTTGGGGGGGTTTCAATTTTACGGTTTGTGTTGCATAAAAATAAAAGAGAGGGAAGAGCCATAAAAAATACTCATCTGGTTTTTTGGCTAGCGAAAATATTCGGGAAGGAAAAGGAGCGACGATGACCACGGGAAATGTTTACGACAAGAGCCGCGTTTGTTTCGGTTCTGCTCCGAAAAGCTTCAAACAACGACGGAAAGGAGTTTGAATTTGTAGGATTCGCTGGCGTGCAAAATGTGAACGTAGAATGCCTGGAAACGGCTGACATTTACGGTCCGCCGATGTAGGTTTATTCATTGCTTTTGTGGTAGATCGTAGCGCATTGAGGTAAGTGCTGTAGCTCAACCATGAGTCGAGTTTACCGCTTTTTTCTTCGTACTTCTCTGGGTTTTATCGTGGTCACTCGAGTGGGGGAAGTAAACCGTGCAAAACTCGGCAAACAGAGGGGAGAACTTGAAGGTCCGAGCGCGAGCTTGGGCCACGATCGGCACGCGATTTTTTCTATATATACGTCACGTGATTCTCAGCCGCATATTTTCTCGAGCCCTTCCTCTCTTTTCCTCGAGTGTGCCACACGGTCTCTTGATTTATTTCTCATCGAACACAAATGCATGGAGAGGAAAGCGCCGTCTAAATTGTTTTTTTTTCTACTAATAATCAGACCTCGGGGGATTGCCTGTTTCATGAAAACGCGAGTCGCCACTCCGCCGGTTGCGATATAACGAAAAAAGCCAATCACGATAGGTAATTTCTTCAAGATTGGGTTGCTGCGAGTGAAAAAATTTATCCTCAGGATAAAAGGTATACGAAACAGGAGTAAAGAATCAAGGAAAATAATAAGGAATGAGTTTTAAAAAATAAAATACAAATAGGATATAATTGGGATAAAAGAAGAGATAACGAAGTCGAGGATAAAAATCTACTCCAGTCGTATAACTCAAGAAAGCTTTTGGCTTCAGTTAGTTTAAAAATGTTGAAACCGAGAACGAAAAAGTAGCAAAAGGAGAGAGAGATGGGCAACATCTCTTTTCATTCTTTATGTCAAAAGTAATTCCAGCGGTCTGGTTTATATCTCCGAGGAATGTCGAGAAATTGAAAAAATGAAGAGTAAACACGGTAAGACGGACTCTGTTTTTTTAAAAAAGATGTTGATCGGTCTCCTCTTTCTCAGGTGTGCGTCGTAAAGTTCAATTTTCTCCGCATCGGGAGGAAAAGCGCGCGTTGCGCTTACGATTTCTCGGTGAAAAATTATATCTATTATAGTATCTCGAGAGCGTTGCGAAATTCCAGATGACACACACGGTTCGATGTAACACCTGATCTTTTTCTCACAAAAGACGTAATGAAATAAACGTATATATGAGACGCGCAAAAATACGTCACGCGGAAGAGGAAATATTCATGAGAGACGTCTTCTTGATGATGAAAGAAAGAGACGAAGAGTGATATCGTTGGCTGCCAATTTATTCTGTCGACAGGTACTACGTTTTAGCAAAAGCTGGATAAGCCTGCCTGAGAAAAATCATCGTGCAGTCGCGCACGCAAGATTTATCGTGCGTTGGAACGATTCTTCGCATTTAATTGCACTCGTGTATATTGCAAACTGCGAAAATACGTTTCTCTCTATTCAGCATCAGGAACGATTACAGTCGGCGCGCCCAGGATAATGAAAAAGAGAGAATCTCGTTCCCGTTTTAAAGTCCCCGCGTCCTCAATATCGTGCAATGCTGCACGGAATGAATAAGACGTTTCTAACGCGTCCGTAAAATGCACCGGGACTTTACGCCTACGGATTTTCGTTGGTACATTAAGAGTGTGAAATTTAGCGCGCGAATGGAGTACAATAAAAAACCGAGTCAAAAATGTATAAGGATATATGCGCTTATTTTGGAAAAAGAGAAAGAAAAATTATTTAGAATTCAATAGAAATATTATACAAGGATCATCCGTCAAGGTTCTCGCATGTTCGCTCTGCAGTTTAATTTTTCCAAGAGACGTGTGCACTCGCTTGAATATATTTCAAATTTTTGACACACTTCTGATTTTGTTCGTGCTAAAACGGTACAAAGTAGAGAATATTGTCGATACTTTGCACGGGACTGTTGCAAAAGGTTCGATGAAACTTTTGGCTAGTCGCGTGTGTATGTATCGCCCAGAGCATTTCGTATTTTCAAAGCAAAATTGTAACGTGGTTCACAGCTCCGAACGCGACTCGTATCTGATGCGCCAGCTGATGCCACGGGTATTAATACAAAAAGTTCGATTCAAAAATTTTCTCGGTGATGTTGAAATATTTTCCCCGTCGGGGTGTTCTGTGTTTCTCGATTAGTTCGGAACTGTGCGCACTTGTGCAGCTTGACATATCTCTTATTTTTAACCATTTGTTCCCTTCAAACAGCCGGTCTCGGGAAAATATGAATCGAACATACACTCGCGTTTTTTATTTTTTTTCCTAATACATATATTATTTTTCGTAAATCGACAATTTGTATATAGATAACTTCGAAAACTTTGACAATTGATATTCAATGCATTTTACCATCCAAGACAAACTGATGTCTTTAAATAATTATTAAATGTATTGCCACAATGATAACAGTTCTCATACATTTGTGTGATCGATTTCAAAATTTCAGCGTCTATATAGTAATTAATTAATGGCGATGATGAATCTCTGCTGCCTTCAATAAAAGCTTCCATGTTTTCAATCCAGGTGGTCTTTTTTAATATGTAAGTTGGTCGGGGATTACTTAACAAGTCTCCTGCAATGAGAGACAAAACATAATAAATCGATGCGTCGTGATCGATCGAATGAACGTTGCTTCTATATTCTTGCGCAACTTACGCGTTTGTGTACACGTATACGTGTGTATATACATACGTAAGAGACAGTACATTCCGGACAGAAGATCAGATGGTCGCATCGGAGTCTTTATTCTCCGTAAGGTAATGAGAGAAAACAGTGCCAATTGATTCGAGATTTCGTGAAAGATAACAGTTTGAACAGCTGCTAGTTTTGCTATGCCGTTTGTACATTTATATTGAATCTTAAACGCTGAGAGAGTTGAAGCAACGCAATCGATTCAATTCTGCATTGAGAGAAACAAATCTCGGTCCATACTTTTTCTCAGAAACAGAGTGCATATAAGAATCAATACGAAACGATCTTGTGCCATATGCAAAAGTCGGGATGAAACGTAGGCGCGAAACTATAAAGGACAAGATCGTGCGCCTGTTACGGAGCAGGAGTGGCCCGGCGACCATTCTTCTCGCCTCGTATCTTCTCCAATTCTCTCTAGTTGACGACAGTGTATTCAAACCGAGCGCGAGCTCTCATGAAAAGCGATTAACCTGCGAGTCAAGACATTCAACACGCACTTTAATTCTCTGGAAATCCACGCGCGCCTTTGAATCAGCGATGCACGTTAAAAATGTGATAAGAAAAGTGTCGAAACGAGGAGCGCGATTAATTACAGGCTATTGAATTTATTCAGTCTTTATTCGTGTGTATTTAAACTCGCGTGGGCGATGCAAACGGCATATTTCCAAAGAAGGCGGCACACAGCGACGAATACGAGGGATATTGTAAAATCGTGTACCGAAGGCTTGTAAATATCTCGAACGAGCATCGAGCGGGAATGCGGGACGATGCTGATATACGTAAATGGCAGAATTTTCCCTTTCTGTTGTAAAACGATGAATTCGATTCATACATAGGAATTTCCAAGCGCGAACGAGCCAGACAAGTTTTTCGTAAAAAAAAAATCTCGAGAGACAGAGAGAAAACTTGAGATAGACCAAGAGAGTGCTTTCATCGTTTCCCTAACAAAATTTCTGTAACAGCCGATATACATGTATTTACATGTATGAATCGATCAAGGTGCGCCGAGTAAGAACGTTCAACGGTATTATAAACCTTCAATATTGCATCTGGAGAGAAAAAAAAGTCGGATAAGTTCGTGCGAATCGAAATCGATTTATCGTGGACAATGGGGCATTGAGTGTTGCTTGTCTTTATACTTCACGATATTATTATTTAATCTTGTATACGCTCACGGGGAGTAAGATCGTGTATATCTGCAGGAAGATAATGCAAAGAGCAAGAGGGCTCGCGAGGGATCGAACGGACTTTCGTTAAGTCCGGTCGGATTTGATCGAAATATTTCATTGGTTGCGTGTCGAAAGTTTCTCTTACACATTGAAGAAAAACGTACGAATCACGTTCCTTGAGGCCCAAACGTATGAGTAAGCTCGCATATATATACGTATTTGTGTGAGCTGAAACTTTGCTCACACGACCGTTAATACCGGCGATTTGCAAGCTTCCATGAATATTCAGTTGCGTCGTGAATAGAAGTTGCACCGAATAAAATTATACTGGTATATTCACGTTGCGGGTTCTATATCGCGAAGTACTGAAGAGTTTCATATAATGGCACCCTTGGTTATTTTATGAGAAAACGATGCGGAGAAGTCACTTTCTTCCTTTCTCTGCCCTAAAAGCTTTCACACGTATATAGACACGAATGTGTACTTCCATTCATTGTAACAACTCGCTCGAAAGCCCGCAACGTTCACCAAACTATCCATCTGCGAAAATCGTGATCATTTTCGTTGCTGAAACTTCTCGTTAATATACGATGAGTTTGAGCCCTGCCGTGCATGAGTTTACATAGAAATATTCGCATTTAAATGTGTGACTACGATTTTTAACGATTCAAAAAACAAAGCTTAAAAAATGTTTTCCTCGCAAGAGGACACAATTTTTTCTTTCGACAATGTCTGACGGAAATTGCATTGAAAGAGAAATGAGAAAACGGGGTGTACCTCGAATTTGGTACACGCGACTACATACTGACAGAATAAAGTTGACGAGAGAAATGTCAGTCGGTGAATCGTGACTTCATATAGTTATGACTGCTAATTAAAGGGCTTCGCGTTTCTGTTTCTGTATCCTTCAGAGCACACACTTGTTTTTCTTTTTCACGCGAAGCTCCCGGAGCGGAGTCACGGTAAAATACATTCCATGAACCGTGTGCGAGCTATAAATATGCACTTTGTGCATCTCAAACGGCCGGGGTACTTTGAGCCTTATATATTCGAGCAATTTGCGAATTATCGTGCGCGCACGCTATATATTTAATTCAGAGGGCGAAGAATATTCGCAACGCCGTCGTGACATCTGCTACTGGCCTTCTTTATTTATATTGTACAAGCCCGCGTGTATACGAAGTACCTATGTAGACGTAACATATTTAATGCCTCCCCGTCGCTACTCCTGGATCAACAAGTTGGAACGTTATCGCGCTGTGTGCACCCTCTCTCGCCCTCTCTCACCCGGCGGCGAGCGAGTCTACCGTCTCGGACTAGAATGCGTTCCGCTGCAAAGGATAACGCTAAAAGCGTCTGGCACATACGACTCGTCGCCTAGCTTCCCCGCACACATATAAATGTGCGAGTACTCGCATGTACGGAAATGTACATCGAGTATACAAGAGTGGCGTGGAAAATGAGAACACGACGGATTTATATTATTGAGGATCGTATATGCTCCGCGGGAATGTAAGAAAGTTTTGAGGTGGCAGCTGATTTTCCGTGTTATTTTATTTTTTTCGAGAACATTTATACTGACGGATATATCGAAATATAAGTTAAGAAAAGTGTTTTGAAATGTTTATGATAATCACTGACCGGAATAGAAAATTTGCCAAGAACTTTTCGAAATAAATTTTCGAATTTCCGGAACTTTTTCCCTCGCGTAAAAACGATCCTCGTGGAATTTCCAAGAGGTTTTTAGGCACGAGCGTTCATCACTCTCGATAAATCAGAATAAGAGCACGTGCTGCCAGGAAATACTCGTGCTGAAAACGCGATCTGCGAACCTTTGAGTGTGAGGGAGAAAGGCAGTGAGAGAAAGAGAGATAACGTACATACGTACGTATGCACACCGTGGGGGTAATATCTCTCTCGCTCTTTATCCCCCTCTGTTCCTCTTTGCACTCTTATGCGTATATGCAGTGTCCTGTATGGGCGAGTTATGAACAAACGTCGCTTGTGGACAGCTGCTGTCCTGCATAATCGTGATTTATAACCGCGCTCAGCCCTTCTCATCGAGTCTTTCGACGACGTTCGCATCGACCCTTCGTCATTCGGAGAAATTAGATCCCGCACGCGTCAGCCAAAATTATTACGAAACCTTCTCAAATCGCGCCGATGATCCATATTGCAGGGAATATTAAATTGTCTTCTATTTCCCATTTTTTTAGTCCGAGGCATTATTTAGGGTAAAAAAATATAACCGTGGATTTGCGCTTTTTCAAAATGTTTTTTTGTTCATGTTCGGTGGCAAAGTAATTTTGTGTTTAGAAGGGAGAAAAATCGAGGCTTTCGCGTTGGAAGATTTATTACGCCATTGACGTATCAGGATGAATCGAGCCGACAGCGATAAGTCAAGCTCCTAATCGAACATTATCGCATCCAATCTCATTCTCATCTTAGGCATAGATCTTTTTTTTCTTATGGGCGCGTTGTATGTATATAAAAGTTGACCTGGCACGCTGTTGTGCAGCGAGGAAATTCCTTCGTTCCTTCATCGAGATTAATTGCTACAATCAAGTCGTTGATATCCGAAGTTCTCGGTCACCCGTTTTCGAGCGACTATGAACTCCCGATGGTATAAAAGAAGCGTGCGTTGAGAGAGAAAGAGGCCGACTGAGAGAGAGAGGGAGCTTCCTCGGAAGGCGAGGAAATATCGGTTCGACGTCGGCTTTCCTTTGAACTTGTCGTACAGCGCACATACGGGCCAAGAATCCGCTCTTTCCCTTTTTTTCATCGACTCTCGTAATATTTTTCCAGTACACTTTGCGTTCTTAGAATATCTTCCCGCGCTAAAATTTATCAGATTCTTTTCGCACTGTTCGATATATGTATGTTTAAAAATCTTTATAGAATGTAAATCCAAAAAAAGACTCAATATTTCGAGCATAAACGTCTGGCGTATTCTAGGATGGAAATGAAAAGCCTCGATATATGAAGCATCGAAGCGTACACGAGTTTAACAAGCGAAAACTCAATGGAGCAGAAATCGCTCCGCTCTTTCGCGTTTTCTGTCTCCGACTTTGTTTTCTACCCACGAGAAAATTGCAACGAGGCAAGGGAGGAGCTTTAATTCCCGGGCGGCGTACTTACTTTGAGGAAAACCTCAAGCTTCGGATTAAAATATTCATTTATAACGTGGACGCGTATATCAAAAGTATATAATACAAAAAGCTGATCGTGATCGTCTGAGTTTGCCGAAACGAGTTTCGAGAAAGTCAGCAACTTTAAATACCCGGTGCAGGAGCTTCGGCGTGCCACAAACCGGTGGGAAAAAGAGATGAGACCCGATCGATTTCTTCCTTTTGCTGCAAAAGCTCAATCTCCGTAAAACAATTCTCGTCTCAGTTCGCAGACAATTCGACCGTAAATAAAATGTCAGTGGCTCTTGATTTACGTATTTCATAAAGTTCATTTCCGACGAGAATTAAAAACAAACAGACATCGCGAGTCATCAGGAGAAAAATTCATTCGGCGAACATAAGTTTTCCGACTCATCATCGTAAAAACTTTTTCTCTCTTTTTTCTTCGTCCTCTTCTATGTTAAATATTCCATCGTCGTATCTATAGCAAATGTGACCCGATCTCCGAGACTCCTCGACTTCCCCCTCAACGAAACGTGATTCGGATGATTTCCATTAATCTACACCTCCCTTTACCTTCCGTTATTTTAACATTTTTTATTTTTCCTCTCAAGATTAAAAGTTACTTTTATACACTTTTCGTTGTGCAGTGTTGTCGATCATGTTAAAAAAATATTTTGCTGTGTATTAGCACGATATCGTTATGTACAGCGCTAAAAATTTCCCGGTTTCTTCGGAAGGATAACTCCACGATTGTGATAGCATTTCATATAATTATTTTCATTAGAAAAAGTTAAGGCTCAAAGGAAGCTTCAATAAAAAGTTGTTATTTGTCTGCGAACTTTTCGATTACAATTATTGAGCGTTGCTCAAGATGCACTCTACATCGAGTGTATAATTCCTTATATACAATTGAATTCTTTACGAAATCTTGTTACAGTGATTGCAATCTTAAAATTTCTCTCAATTACTTTTTACTCACAAAGAACTATCTCTATTATCCTTTATCTTCATTTTTTACATTTATATGAGAAAAAATCGATAATTTCACCTTTTATATACGAATAATGCAGGGGTCATGTAGACGAGCGACTCCGTCCTTACTTTTTGTAGCTTTCAGCTTTCAGAATAATTTAGAGTTTTCGAATATATATATACATATCTATATACAAAAACGGCCAAGTCCCGTATATTCAGCAGTCGTCTCCCCGACGTAATCTCTTTTCTTGCCCTCTCTCGGTATTCACTGCTGGGGTGCAATGGCTCTTCGCCAGTCGCCGTGGCCAAGCAATAATTCAAATTAGTGGAAGAGTTTAGAGGCCCTTTTCCCTGTTTCCTTCTTTGCAGCTTTTCTTTGCATCCTCTCCCTTTCTATCTCTCATTCTAACGCTTCTTTCGGAAGTCGACAATTTCTTTTTCATCATCTGTGTACATAACACATCTGCATAATAGCGATAACTTAAAAAGTCACTCTCTCAGTAAAAGTATGAGTACAACGTGAGTCACTTCGCGGAAGTCAAACAAATTTCAGTAATAATTTTTTCAAGTTTGAAGAACACATTTGAGACCCTACCTGCCGTGACTGACTAATAACGATTTTTATAGATAAATGCAAATTAGCAGATTTTGAAATTAGTACATCAAGGATGACATGTATGTACAAGAATAATGGTGCGTCGATGAGGCGCTTTCGTCTGATGCAACTTAATACAGATGAGTATTATCATCCTTTTCAAATTCAAATAATTTATTTCCCGGTGAGACGTGCAGGCATTCCCTGATCCTTTAATTTTGCTTTAAATTTTTTAGCTTTTGTCTCTTGTTCTTCATTAATATATATGTATACAAATGCACATCACGTACATGTACAGACACTTCTCGCACACTAGTGTACTTGTATTAAATCTCTGCAGCTAATATCTTGACTATATCCAGAAAAAAATTCTTTCTCTCGCACACCTTATGAATTGGGCAGCGATGAATCTCCATCATTACATCCGGTATTTGCAGACAGGATCGATATGTACGTGCAGGAAGGTTGGTGAAGTGAATGGAATGCGAAAGCAGACATTTTTCTCTTCCAATAATGAAAAGATCGGTGCATGCGAACGTTTTCTTTCCTCCTTTCTCTCTCGATGTTTCTCTCATCTCAGTCCCACTAACTTTCTCAGGCATTATATTCATGGGAAGTGCAAAAAAGCGAGAGATCACGCCGAATGAACGACAGAATGAGGGAGATGAAGGGTCTATACTGGCATCTTTTCTCATATAAATCGCCATTACCGTACGCTCCGGAGAGCGAAGGCTCGAGGAAATTATGGTCGGCTCTCGATAAGGCATTACCGGGGTGAGAGTATCGATCCGCACAGGGTTTATATACGTCAGGAGCTAGGCTTGTGTCGTGCACCAGTCAACTCTGCTTCTTCGATTCCCATTACTGTATATTATGAAAGTGAACACCTTCCTCGATACCGCTTCCGCGCGAGCTTCGTACACCTCTTTCGCTTCGATAACTATACGGTACAGCTGAGTAGCTGATGGCTATTCGAGATCATTGAAATCCTATCAAGTACCGATCACTCCACTGGGAATCACAGTGACTTATTCGTCAATACGTGCAATATCAATGAACAATTTTCATTTACAAACACGGGAGTGTTATAAGATCACATTTTCACTCATTATTTTTCCTTCTCAAAGAATAAAAAAAGTAAAATCATTTTTCTCTACGTATATAAGAGTCTCGCGGGGCTTGTAAAGCCGGGAAATTATTATATGAGGAGCAGAATATTATACGCTCATGCTTTTGCTTTTTTCCCTTCTAAACTTACGAGTACTGCAAAGTACATTTTCTACGTATAAGATTCCTTTTAGACATAAGACCGCAAATTTTCCCAAAAATAATTTTTGTAAGCGAGTATAACGAGGACCTGTAGACGAGATTGCGGTAGAGGTGAGTGCTGGGTACAAGTGTTGTATTTTCCGGGACCCTTTTCGGAGACTCGAGAAGTAAAGGGTCGCGTGTCGTATTATTCGTGTTCAGTTGTAAGTTACGAAAAGTTCCTCGTATGAGAGCGAGATTCTGCGAGCGAAATTACGTAGAAGAAAAGAGGAAAGGAACACGTCAGAGAGTTTTCGTCGTTTGCTCACACCGCAGCTAACTTTATTCTCTAAATTACGCAGAGCTCGAAAGCTCACGTTATGTATCTGGCTGACTAGAAAGAGCCTATACACACAAGATAAAGCAGAAAACATGTTTTTGAAATCATATAAGAAAAATAGAGATTTTCAAGTTTTACTTTGCCTATTTGCATTTCCCAAATTGCTTCAAATTCAATACGAACACATTTTTCAGAATACATAAAGCCGCGCTTTTTCATATTCAAATAAAAAATTTGATGAATCGTAATAAAGGTGATTCATGTCAATTTTCAACCGATGTTCTGGATGGATAATTCGACCATAAAAATCCCACATGCTCGTGTGGGCCGAGGTACGTGGTGAGGGCGGCCAAGTGTTTGCGAGAAAATATTACGTGTTTGTTTGACCGCCCATAAGACTATCAGATTTTTATTATTATAAAACTGACATATTCTCAAACACTATCTTTTTCCTTATGGGAATAATATATGAATTATAGATTATATGGATTATTTACATACATATGAATCGATATGTACCATCAGGGATCATCGCTGGTCCCTCTACTTTTTCTCTGTCTTTCCCTCGTTCCCTAAATAAATTTGAATTCCCTGAAAGTGAAAGTATACGACTCAGGAGAGCGTTTTGCCGGCTTTGGATTCAGAGCATGTTTTTTCTTCGTTTTTTCATGCGACAAGGGCGACTCGCTTTAGCGCGGCTTCGCCACGTCAAGGAAGACAAGGCCTTTTCTCTTCGTAAGGTTTTAGCACGCAGGGCGACTTACTGTGCTTTTGTCTCCGGACCACTTTCCTCGCGCTCTCGACAACTCATTATCTCACAGCTTCGGGCTATACGGTGGCCTCCAACCCAATTCCCTTAATGAGGACGTGTACTTGCGAATGAGAGAGAAAAAAAGATAAAAATGAAAAAAAACGAAGGAACGAAGAAAAAGAGAAGATCGCTGACGTGATAAATTGTCGTAAATCATAGCCATGATCGTGTATTTCAACTCTCACGAATCTCTAGAGCTGGATCATTGATGTTTTTTAAGCGATGCTAGAAATTTTCTTAAATTTCTCCCCTTTGATATACGCATGTCAGATACATAACTTTAATCGTATGAATTTATCATCTGATAAAATTAAAACGATTTATAGTACATAAAAAACAAACTGAATCACATTTGTAAATTAAAATCACAAATTTAATGTCTTGATGTTGTGAGAGCTATTAAATAAGTAATCTATTGAAAAAATTGAAAATGTGGAGGATTCTCATCAAAAATTGAGTAACATTTCTATCTGAATTGGATTTTTGTGCGTTTTTGATTATGAAATGATCAACTGGTACTTGCTCTTCTGTTCATCAAGATCGATAGTACAAAATGTTATCAAAAATTATTTGCATTGGCTAAATTCGAGAAAAAAGCGGTGGAAATGTTGAGCGATATGAAATGAACGATCTAGAAATAACGTTTTCTCGGCAATTCTAGTGAGGTTATAACGCGGTGAATTTTGTGGTTGAGCTATATGTGTCTCTGGAAGTTGGCCAAATTTCTTGCAGGGTCGAGGACGGCCAAAAATATCCGTAGACAGTTGGGATTAGTGGATCTCTATAGTTTTTCATACAAGTACAGCTCGAGGGAGATCTCCTCAGTCCGTGGTGTGTATAAGAGGGGTGTTCTCGTAACAGGATTCTTGAGTTTATCACTATATATATAAGTGTATATGTATACTTTCGCCGGTGATCTCCACCGACTCTCTCTGTTTTTCATGGCTGGTCTGGCGAAAAATGATCGTAATTTTTGCTATTAGAGTCACCGGTCGACGACGTTTCACGCTTAATAATCCTCAAGCGAGTAAAAGCGTGTTCTATAAACCCCGAGAGAGGGACGAGAATTGATTTCGATTTAAAAAAAGTGGCTCGTAGGTGAAGTTGCTTGAAAACATCACATCGAATTTCGTTGTTCGGCGCGTTGAATGACAAACATTGACATTGAAAAGGCCGTAAATTTGAGAGCTGTTCATCGTACTCCTCTCTCGTTGGGGTGATCCGTGCAGAAAGCTTATGTGATTGCAATGATATCTGAAGTAGAATTCCAGTTTTCGATTCGCGTCCCACACTTCCGGCGATGCTGGAAAAGAATCCAATTAGGGAAGAAAAACACTATCTAGAAAGAATACGAAGAAAAAAAAATGAGACGAGCGATTTTTCCCGTCGCGGCCCGTCGCTACTCGACACGGACTGGGAGACTCAATTCCGGTTAGTTTGGAGAAAAACGGGTACGATGGTGGTGCCATCTCTTCAACAAAACTGGAATGGGTCTAAGACGAAAGACGAAAGAAAGTCGGATGAAAAGGGGGAGATGGAGAGAGAGAGAGAGAGAGAGAGAAGAGGACGGCGAAGTCGAAGACGTAAATGGTTTGTGGTGTATAGGAAAGAGGGAAAGGACAGGAAGCATTAAGAAACGGGAAAGTGGCCTTGGTGTTGCGCTCTTTGCTGTATTGGCGAAATACCAGCAGAAGATGGGCTGCCCGCTCAGTCAGTGCCATTTTGGTATCTGTGGCTCGTCGATGTGCGAAATTGGGTGAGTTCCGAAGAGTTGGCGCGCTCCTGAAGAGTCAATTTGTACCTGATCGCGGTGGAAAACTCTTCTCGCGCGACTTTATAGTAGTATATATACTCGTGTGTCTTCCAAGTTCACTCTCCGTGACTTTCTCTATTTTCTCACCGTTTTTTCCACCAAGCGCTCGAGTGTTACCGTACGAATTTCAAGATCGTGAACGCCCGTCTATATAGTTGGCACTCGGTTATGTGCGCGGTGAGCCACTTTACAAAGAAATTCTTTTGTGCCCTGAGATAACTAGACGAACTTTGATTCGAAGAAAACTTTATTTATTCAACACAGGAAATTCGACTTGGATTCGACTAGAATAATTTTTTCACAGTATATAAGTACACTCGGAATGTAATGATATTTTTTCCTCGTTGGAAGTAATTTGTGTGAAAATTAATGATTGCGAATCGCGTTATTACGTGGGAATGTCTTGCCAGGATGTGTCGTGAGGTAGCCAAAGTGGATACTTCCATATAAACGACGACTCGCCCTCTAATAAGAAAGTCAATTAGAAAAATTACCATCGCCGAGGTGGGCGTTTACAAACGCATCGTCCGGAGTGGTTGCATTGAGCTTCGTCGACCCGAGCAACGAGAGATCCCGATTCGCTCGTGAGCGAGCGGGACTTGCGTCATCGAGGACAATTGAACTAAATACGTAAATTAGTATACATATCAGCGACGGGTGCACCCTGAAGAAAACACCGTTCTTCTGACCCAGGAGTCTCATTTAAATTAACACCATTCGCCGTTGCGAGTCGCAATCTGTCGCAAATTTCCGAATGAAATTGGATTTGGAAGAGTGTGGTGGAGGAAGACGAAGAGCGACGATTGTCTCATTCTTTTCCTGTGGAAATCTAGAAGATTGAACAGACGCCGTCGGTGAACGTCTACGTCGGAAATTAAAAGGGATGACCCGCGAAATCTGTTTACTACACCGACCAATCTCTGGAAAGCACGGAGTCTCCAACCGGATATGTCGGAGGTCTCTGGGTTTATATTAAGAGAGAAAACTTTCTTTTCCCTCATCTCCCCGTACAGAGATCCGCACTTATCGATTTGTTTCTATATCAATGTTATTATTGTCGTTAAAAAATGTTTTAAAATATATTATTAATATTTGATGGTGTGAAAATAATATTCAATTATCATTCAAGACTTCAAATTCGTAAAGCTTAGAATATTTGAATTTAGTTAAATGAAAAGTATAAAAATAAAGTACAATTACAAGTTCTGGATAAGTTTCGTTTCCATGAAGAGAAGAGAGTGCCTGACCACCGGGGAATATAACGCACAACGACGTTGCACACTCTGGTGTGGTAGTGTCGATATCTCGCGTTAATGTCACGATAAAGCTACGGGACATTAGATTAATGGCTGTCGCGACTTCGGGAGGATTTATTTGTATCCCGAAGCCGTACGATTTCGCGAGAGAAATGCAGCTCGCCCGTCGAGCCTTTGAATACGCACGTATGGAGGTCAGTGTCCATCGTCGTCTCGACAACGAGTCTGCGTCGCGTTTCGCTCCATTCTCACTCATTGCCGATCATTGCTCGATAATCGCGTTGGCTGCCGATCGACCGAGTACAAACTGACTCTCGTGATAACGTACATATGAGTAACGATCGTCGCGACGAAAAAAGGTTTATCGAAGGCAAACTCATATATAGAAGATAAAAAATTATATCTTTCGATTTTTAGTACTTGCGTAAAATAATGACAACGATGAACTCGAGAAGAAACAAAGAACGAAACTTGATTATTTTACAAAAATAAAATTGGTATGATTTTTATGATTGAAAATTATATATAATTGTTAAAGAAATATTCAAATTTTCTAGTTCCACGCGCGTCCACCGATGGCAGCCCTCTCGCACTCAACCGATGAGATGGCGCCTCGGTCGCGTGGCTTTTCTTCGACTCGCGGATATTTGGCGTGGTTCAGCCATCTTTATTCTCAACGTTTTCACACGTTAACTTCGCGGTAGTGAGCGTGCGAAATTTTGTGTTTTAATTCACGTGTAAACACTCAGTTATTGATTTTCTCATGTAAAAATCTCATCTCGGACAATTCATTATTTCGATTTAATTATTTACGGTACATCAACACAGTTTTTTTTTCATTTTGTCACCTCGTGCACCGCCACGTGCACGTGAGAGGTTATATCACGGACTTTCAATCGCATCGAACGATAAATTGTGCATCTGAAATAAATGTTATTTTGCCGTACGAAAATCTTCAGTGTTAATTATTTTACAATCTAGATCCCGAATCCGTTTTTTTCCAGCATTAATAAAAATGGAGCAATTCTCAAACAATAATGTACACTGCAGTATACAGCAGTTCTTTTATACGAAGCCAAGCTGTGGATCGATATCGACCGGATTTTTTCTCACAGTTTTGTTAGTAAAAGCTGAGACCTATATGCAGGGGCCAAAATTCTCGTATAGTTCTAATCTCGTAAAATAAGAAGCTTTTATTTTCATGAATGTCCCACATTCGTGCATGCATGCACGCTTGCGACTGTCTAGCTGGGTGAATTTAGTTGAAATGGGGAAGAAGGAAAAAGAGAATGAAAGAGGCGTAGAGGGTGGAGTAAGAAAAGCGGCGGTGAAAGTTGCGAGCGATGGGGCGATATGCAAATTCCAATAGCCGCGGGTATAACCTCGCAAAGATATCGTACGTAACGAAGACGGCTGATTACCTTGGCAAGAAAAAGGAAATTTTGTACTCGCAAACCGAGTTCTCCGCCTTCTTCTTCCTCTGCCGTAATAAAAGATTCATAAGGATATTATTCTGCACGTAATAATGTCTCTTCTTTCTCCACTGTTCTTTATAACAATTTAGGCTGGCATAGGAGAAATATGTAATAAAAAAATTGTTCGAAGTATCGAAAAAAAATATGAAACTTTAGGAGCAATTTAAAAGAAAATAATTCGGTCAAAACAAGTTTCTTGAAAAGATATTATTTCAGAAAAAATAAAGAAAAGTTGACCGGTATAGCGAACAGAATGAGATTAAATTTTGAATTTTATAACTGATGCGGAAATAAAAACTCGGTATTATTGACGTGAATCAAAAGAACATGAAAATAAATTCTACTCCGTTGATATGTTTTTCGTTAACGACTTTTACGTTGTACTGTATTGTTTTTGGGAAACAATATTCTTTTCGGAAAGGGATTTTTATACAAAAACAATGAGGGAGAATTTTTGTCCGTTAGGATGGAATAGTTAATCAATAGAAAGCCCGCAGTTTTCGAGAACCGTGAACTTTTCGTTCGGCGACGAGCATGGAACGAGGAATAATTGGAACGAGATTGAAGCTCTTCGTTTTCTACGTACACATCGCATCCCTTGTATACGTATACTTTTACCCTCTGCTTTTTACATCCTTTTCTATCTCAGTGATGTAAATACCACGGAAAAAGCAGCGCGAACACAGATTTGAATTGTTAATTTGACTATAACTTGACTGAGAATAACGACTTTCTCTCTTCTATACCGCCCGCAACCTGGTACAGATAAAAGCAACTGAAAAAACTTTCAAATTTTCATTTTCGTCGTTTCTTCGCTATAGCGCCATGAAAAATGCATGCGTTAGAAAACTTTACTCACATGCGCCATGCTCGTCGATTTTAGAAATGTGCGTCAGCTTGGAAACAATAACCTTTATACTCTTACCTGAAAAGAAAACAAACAAAATGTATTAGTTAAATAAAAAAATAATCTTTTGTTTATATCGTATGCGACATTTTTTAGATAATTTTTACATCGCAAGAAACATAAAAATTTTTTTTTCCAAGAGAAATGAAGATAAGGATATAATAAAAATATTTCAGCGTTAGTGGGGAGAAGCGCCAAAAATTTGAGAATTTTGATGTTTGCGGTAACTCCCTTTGGCGCAAGTTCCGGGAGGTTTTACGATGTCCGTTCTATCCCGAGGACCCTTTGGAGCGTCAACGACATTCCTGGGGTGCATAAAGATTCCGCTCACTCGTAGCATGAACTTTGGAATCGGCCCGTCTCGCTCTCTCGCAGCGAATTGTACCGTAGTGAGTACGAGTACACAAACGCGCAACTCCCAACGTGCGACTAAGAGAGCGTGGCTCAACTTTGTTCGCACTGGCAGGATTTTACTCTTCACTCTATTTCGGCGGAGTATCTGTATGTATTTGCACCATCCTCGAAGTGGAACAGCTGTGGACTTTTCCATGGAATTGTGCGTCAGGTGAAACCGGCCAAAACTTCGCGAATAAAAGCGAAACATTAGTTGTCATCGCTATTTCAACAGTCTAAAAGGTTGTTTCATCGTCAGGATGTAGAATAAAGGAAAATAACAATAATAATACTAATAATAAAATGATAAAATACATTTTTCAGGACGTTTGAACTTTTCAGCTTAAAAAAACATGAAAAATTAGACGGAAGAAACAAAAACTCTATTTATTCGTGCGCTTTGAGCGTTCTCTATCAAATGGTGGATGTAATTTTTTTAAGCACACTGCCCTATTTTTTCGAGGTACAAATAATTCGAGGTATTAAGAATACACAGAGGGGATGTGTAAAAAGCTTGTTCTCACGAGAAACTCGTACACAGTGTGCACGACGAAGGCAAGACCGTTTCGTCGTGACCAAGGTTGCATCCAAAAGTCACGTAACACCCTGACGAGAAGTTGAACGAGCCAGCGGCGTTCCGGACAAATTTTAGCAGGGAGAAAGGGTTGAATTAACGCGAATGCGAGAGCAGAATATAATAGAGCACGACGGTGCACAATGAAGAGATTCTCATTTTGCTAATAAACAGGATGAGGGTGAAATGTAATGGAGAAATATAGAGGAAATTTAAGGAGGAAAAAACGTTAGGGAGACCCAGAAATGTCGTTCGCTCAGTGACAGTCTACCTGACTTGTCCTTCGCTCTCTCTCTCTCTCTCTGTCTCTGTTTCTCATTAATAATCAACTCTATTTCACTCACAAGTCTCTTTTGCAAACAAACATGAAGCTTTACCTCCATTATTGAGTCAATTTTTTTGTCTCGTGACATATTTTTGGTATCCTGTATAACGGATCCTCGAATTGTGCTCATCATTTTCATTAGGCAGAATTGTTGATTTTTTACTCAAACGACAGAAGATGAATAGATACTAAGATGGAGAGAGAAAGTTCATCAAAGTCTTTCATCTGCTAACAAGCTTGACTCGTCGTTAATGAGCTTATGCATTGGAAAAAAGTTCGTATAAAATTGTACACATTTAATAGAACGTGAATAAGAATCTGTCGGACAAGACTTCGTTCCTACTTCGAGCGATTAGTCTTTGTAATGCTAATCGTTAACCCGAAGGTTAATTTGCACATTAATTACACGAGATCACCTGGCATGGTAAGCTTTTATAGATATAGTATTCTGCAATAAAAAAAATTTTAATTATGATGAAAAATTCAAAATAAGTTACATATAATATACATTTCAATACACATCATTTTTTTTATTCATAGAAAAAGTTTTGAATTTGTTAAGAAATTCTTTGCCAGTCGTATTAAATCCAGTCGCATTTTTTCTCTTCTGTTTTATTACATCCAAACGTTCCTTCAGCACGACTTGCACAGATTAAAGCAAGTATATGCACAACGTGACGTTAATGTGATTAACCGACGCGTTTCCGCATCAATCTCAAGATGATACCCACCTACAGGTGGAAAATATTCGATAATAAAATTAGTAGTAAAGGGATTCAGGAAAAATACACGAGGAGAGGTTATGGCGAGCGTAGAAAAGGGCATTTTGTACTTGAGTAAGTATTCTGGTGCGACGCAATTCATTTTGCACCCTTCGAGGTCTAACGCGCTTTGTGTGCTCAACCATGAATGAACGTCGATCAGTATGTAGGCTTTCACAGGGTCAATGATTAGAACCGAAGGTCTTAACGGTAGCCGATATATATAATACTTTACTCCGCGTACACAAATGTTCGTAGACGGTATCGCGCGACTCTCTCATTGAAATATTGCTCAGCAGATATGACGTGAATACATTATGATCAAGACGGAAATAATAGCCGAGCTCTTAGCGGGTTTTTGCCCCGACGTCGGCGGGAAGTAGTCGCTAAAAGCGAATATAATACACGACAGACCGGCCTCCTTCTAGTCACGAGTTTACGCTAACCGCGCCTCTCCTTGTTTTTCTACTTTTTTTCATTTCTTTTTTCGAACCACGCAACATTACGACTCTCTGCCTTTCTTGTACTCTAGATGAATTTTCTTTTGCGCGCACGCAAGAGCTTCAATAATAATTATAAAAATACGCCTCGTTATTAGTGCAACTTTCTGATCGATTTATTTTTAATACATACCTATATTATTTTCTTTCGTTTTCTCTTTCATAATATCGCGTGAAGCCGATGGTCTTTCCATATATTTTTATAAGATCCACTGGGTCTTGCGATAATTAAAATATATATGTACAATTATTGAGAAATGTGTTTTTAGTATGTATACTATTAATTGTTATATTATTGTTTTCAATTGATAGAAAAACTAGTCAGGCGATATGTAATTTTTTGTAAGATCCAATGAAGCGGACAACCATTTAAAATGATTTTAGGAAAAATGCACGAGACAATTGGAACAATAAGAGCGAAGAAACTTTTAGAGTGAATTTAAGAGGGTGAGAGGTCGGTCGCTGATAATTGGAACGGAATGTTCTGTACAGTACAGATTTAGCTACCGAAGTGAGAGCGCGGCTGCTCGATCGTTGCAAAACTCACGAAGTAAAAGTCGATTGAAACGAAATTACAGACTCGGGGAATGCATAATATATATATACATATATATGTATAGAACGATAATAATCATGAAAGACCCGGCAGAGGATCAAAAGAGCAGTCGCGCCCGGATGACTTTTTTTTTTCCTCAGCGTTGAGATTGCGAGTAATGACAGGACAATTCGCGATGTGCCGGTTTGACCGGGAGGCACGAAAACGCTTCTACGATTTTCTTATACGGCGAGAAAATGACGATAACAAAAGCTTTATAGTCGCTTCCGGAATTCCTCACGGCTGTGTGCTTCGATGAACTCGGCCGGCGTATTTCCTCTTTCTTTCGACTTTTTCAACCTCGTTTCTCTCTGTCGCTTTCTCCCTTCGCGACACAAAAGAAAAGAAAGGGGCGCGCGGGGGGGTAGATGGAAACGTTTCGAGAGACACAAAGCTTTGTATCGTTCGCGACTGCCACGGAAACGCCGAAGAGAAAGCGAGAAAAATACAGAGAAAGAGACTAAGGGAAAACCGTAGGAAAAAACGTGAGGAAAAAAGGTGGATGGATGCAAACAGGGGTTGCAGTGATATCGCGAAAGTAAGTACTCGACTCATCCTCTAACCTCTACTCTCTCACTTCACGGTCGTCCACTGCAGCTCGTATAAATTAAAACTTTATCCGGCTCTCGAGCGTAGGATCGTTAATTCATTCGCAGCCACTTTTCTGCTAATGTTATATATATATTTTATATTTTAATATACGTGTGCATACACGATATACATAGTAGTATACTTATATTTCTCGTCGGTACTCTGTATTTCCGGAGTTAGCTGAAAAATTTTCCCCACTCCCAGTCTCGGTCTATTCAAGTTTATGGAACAACGAAACTTCAAAGTCATACATTATTAGAGTGCCAGTTTATTCGTGCTCACTCTACTGAGCTTATTTTCCGGATAACATAGATATACCAAACGTTGCGGATGTGCACGCGTCTGACTAGACGAAATCTGGGTTTCAATGGACTCGAATGACGCGTCATTTGGAAAAGTCGAGAGAGGATAAAAAAGAAAAGTGGCATCTGGCCCGCTCGAGGTTAATTAGCATTTCACGGCTATATAAGAAGATGAATAAAAAGAAAGAGCAGTCAGGAAGGATTATCGTTTCTTCTTTTCTTCTATTAAAACCGTAAAAGAGACTCTCAAGATTTCCGCACGCATATACGCACGCAACACGCACTTTTATCACAAACATACACATTTCCGCGATACGCTCACACGTGAATCATAATGAACTCTTTTCATCCTACAACGGAGATAGGTTATACTCGTCAGACAGTTTTGAATATATGAAATAATTATAACTGTACCAATCAAAAAGATCAAGTTAGCGCAGTTTTTTATATACGCACATCGTGTGTATGCGTTTTTCATTTCTTTTTGTATAAGTGATTAATAAATGCATTATGTACAGCACAAAATAAAAATGTGAACCGAGTAAAACAGAAACTGGGTAAATAAATATTCGGATACATTTTTGTTACTGATCGAGCTCTGCTATTATTCCTTTTCGAATAAAATTTCTTATCTTTACCAGGTCTACATGATATCCATGAAATTTCCCATATAGAGATTTGTAAACTAGCTGGTTCGCGTCTCATATCGTTACTAGAAAGTGCGCAAGAAGCGCAAAGAACGGGAAGAAAGATGAAAGCGAAGCGCATTGTATTCGGTTTGGTAAGAAAACCGCAAATGTCGTCCACGGAGTCGAGGGACCAGGATTCCGCTTGCGAAAGCCGCCGACAAAAGTCCGTGAAGGGAAAATCTCCGCCGTGGTACACGCTACATCTAGCAGAGGAGCGGGGTAGTAACGTATACAGAGATACTCGAAGACAAATATTCGCTTCTCGGCGACGCTGAAACCGCAGCGCGAAGCGCCAGGCTCTTTGCATTATGCAGTAGCGCCGGCACTCGGAGCAGTCGGAACCCACCTGTCGACATTCTCGCCAATGCGGTGTGTTGAAAAAAAAAATAAGAAAATAAAAAGGAAAAAATCGGAAGGGTGTGTGCCTGTCCTAGCGGTAAAAGCTCGACTCCAACGTGAAGACGCATATCGAATCGCAAATTTCATTCTCCAGTGTGAAGAATATTTCACACTTCTCTATTTTTTTCATCTCTCTCTTTTCCTCTCCCCTATACGCATGGTATATAAAACTTACGTATTCAGGAAAAATATTATCGTCGAGATGGCATGAATAAAAGTTTGTTCGACTATGTTTTTTTCTCAGAGATTCGTCTTATCGTTACGAGCCGTTACTACTCAACATGTTTAGGGGCACGTGACGCATGAAAGGAGAAAGAGATTCGTCTTTCAAGTGGAAAACTGGGACGAAGTTTAACTCGGTGGGTTTGCCTGTTCTTTTTTTCCTCAAAGACGTGAGCACCCCCTTTTTTTTACAGACATGAATTTTTTTCACCGAATTCTTTCAACATTTCTTTACTGGGTGAGACTTTTTATCTTTTATGAAATATTAGCCGCACCCGTCGCTCTGCCCGCGCACGGCATTAATTAATTTTTTTAATGTTCTCCCCAGTCCCAATGCGATTAAAGTATTCTAATTTACGTTGAAATACATGATTACCTGCGTTTATATTAATGAGAAAGAATTTAATTTTTTGGCGCAATGTTGTGTTCAAAATTCACAGCCTTAGAAAATCAAAAAAATGATTTTTTTGGGAAAGTGTAATAAAAAAAACATTTCTTTTTTACATACCAGATAATCTGCCTTTTGAAATACGGTCCAGTACACGTTATTACGCTTGGCTGTCTAAAGCCCGCAGGATGTGAAAAGCGAGAGCTCGCATTTGATGGCGAAGAGAATCGATAAAATAAGTGAGGGAGAGAAAGAGAGATAGAGAGGGTGACTCAAGGGGAGGTTCGAGAGTGCAAGAATCGTCTCTATTCGAAATTCAATCTCCCCAGCATCCGATCTCTCTTCCACTATTTCTCTGTGTGATCGCGTTCTCGAAAACGAACTGACCGTAAAGCGATGCAAAGGTCTCAGATTCAATGAACAATACGCCTTGCGGTCCAGGAAGCATAGCCAAATCCGATGGATTCGCTGTTACATCAGTTAAACACTTGTACATGTAATCCGTAACCTTTATCAGTAGTTGAATTAAGCGACGAGGAGAGAATCAGCCTTAGCTTATTATGCAGCTCAAGCAAAAATTTTGAACGCGCTCTTTCTTGTTCGATGTTTATTTTATAGCCGCGCTACCGGTTAGTTTCGGCCGAACACCCGTTTGGGATTCCAAGTTTTTGAAAGATATACGTCGTTTCGTAAAAAATCCACGCGTCTTCGGAAAGAGAACGTGAGAACCCATCAGTTCTTGACGACCGTAATAAATGGCATCACAATAACGTCGTTCACCGTTGATATTTTGTGAGAAGCAAGTGCTGAATGCAATCAAGTTTAACGGTAAATTTTTGGGATACGTCATTCGATTCAGACTCGATGTTGTTTTCGAATGAGCCAGAACGATTAGCTTCATACAGCGTCGAAAATGACGATTAAACGTTACGCCGAGGCATTGATTAATAGGTATCACTGACAGCCAAAAAATATTTATATAAATATATAATTATATATCTTTTCACGCGAATCACCGAACCGTTAATAAGTTTGTATTATATATGAAACGTAATTTCCGAGAGATTTATCATTCTTTAATTTCTGCGCCTATCGTTTATGTAATTGTGGAGCTGACGAGCTGCTGAATAATCTTCACGGTAGAGAATTGAAATACATAATAAAAAAAGATTATATTTGGCCTATGGAAATAGAAGCTCGAGGTAAATCAATCAGAATCATTTTTAAATTTATTTTGATTGTTTCCCTCGCTTTATACGTTTTAAACCGATGCTCATTTTTCTCTTTTGTATGTATTTTAGTCATTTCGTAGTTTGTAACGAGAAGATCAATACTTGCACACATCAAACCAACTGTGCATGTGTATTGGAATTTTGTTTGCGGAGCGTCGAATAAGTGTACCAAGAATTTCCGTGGGGATACACCGCTGAAAAGCGAGTCTCCCATGGTAGATCTGTGAATGTATATTAACTATTTGTGCAAATATGAAGCGTTAGAAAATAGCGGAAGAGGCCCCACGAGAAGAACTTTGCAATGTCGTCTTTTACCGGTCCGGTCCATATGACGCGGTAATATAATTCCTGCATCGCTTGAGGCGCATCGCGAAAAGATTTCTCTGTTCGGAAAAGAAAAATCCTTCCCACTAACCACATCCCAAGACCCCCCGTCACATTGTCGAGCCTTTATCTTGCTCCGTTCTACCGTGTACATTCGCTTTTTATAAAAAACGATATACGTCTTATGTCGAACTGACATAGCAATTCTAGATATCGCCAGAAAATTTCACGTACAGGTTGCGAGACACTTGAAATAGAATTTTCTTTCGTCCTTCTTTTCTCGAGGAAAAAGATACTTTTTAAATTGCGAAGTATCGTTTGCAGACTTACTCGTGAAATTAAATAAAACTTGAAATAGCGAAGTTTTTCCAGAGGAGATTCGAGTAGTTTGGTGAACTTCACTAGGGGATATCCGGCTGAATTGCTTGTGATCTTGAAATTAGAGTAATCAAGGTAGAACGAGAAAATAGATCCGCGGTTTCTTGAGTACAGTCCTTCTGTATCTTAGACAGACAGACATTAACCTCTCGGCCTGTATACCCTCGTGACACTTGAAGGACAAGAGAGAGCATGCGTTAGCTCGCGGCGGCGTATCAAGTAACTCGCCGACAGAGCTCGGCCTCACCAGTCCCTTCACGACAAGTTCGAGTTCAAAAACTTAGTTACATCAACACGAGGCAGCAACCACCCCAGCTTGGACAGAGAGAAAACGACGAAGGGAGACTCGAGTGCCTTTGCCGCAAGAGTACAGCGTAGGATAGTTTACCTAGAAACTTGGTTTACACTGGCCGCTGGCAAGGATCTTTGCTCATACGCCTACACGTCGGCAGAATTTAGAGGCACTTGATGCACGCGCACCGAGAAACGAGTGAGTGTTTGAACACGTCTTCCGTCGAGAATTACAATCATCGAAAAAAAAGAAGATATTTTTATCAATTTTTAACGCTAGCCGTTATTATCTTTCATCTGCTCTGCCATTCCAAAAAACTGTCACATGCAATATTGTAGAGTACTGAATTAAATAGCGAATAGAGCGGATGGAAGTAATGGCAGGATCTCTCGAATGGATGGAGAATTTGCAAAGAAGCTCGAGCGAAATCGTGAACGAAGAGAGAGGGAGAAGCGGAGCTCATACTCTGGTAGAGCGGAAGATAAAGAGTAAGAGGTACGCGACCTCTTGGTCAGAGGTTTGCGAGGGTCTCCGACGGACCCAGGTCTGAATTACGCGGCACTTAAATCCATCTGCGAACACGAGATCTGCATACCAGGAACGAGAGAGCCTGACTGAGACCACTTCGATGCTCTGCCTCGCATGCCATGTCCATAGGAAGTGAATCCACATGCAAATAAGTTTTTAAGCAAAAAAAAGAAAACGTTTGTGATAGAATTAAAGCGACTTATTATTTTCTCATTCATATACATTAATTTTCTCCATACAAAGGAGAACTTATAAACGTTGCTTCATTGCGATTATTTAATGAAGAAAAATGAAAAATAAACGAAGTCGAGAATTTTCCTTTTACAGAGGAGTTTTCATTAGCCCGTCTTTTTTACGCTTGTCTAACCCCAAACTGATTGTTCAGCTGGAAATATGATTAATGAGACTCAGCATCCAATAATGGCAACGATACCAGGTAGAAAAGAGGGAAAGGATGGAGAATAAGGGAGGATTTGAGAAACCCAAAAAAAATCAAACAAAAATGCAAATTCGAAATACCCAAGTACGTCACGAATACATTCATATATGAGACATCGTTCAGGACTGATGTATGTACGTGAAAAAAATAAATCTAGAATCGGGGTGTTCGGTGAAAACAATGGACCAAAACGCGCGTGTGGATTTCCATTCAATTTTAAAGCACAATAGAACACCTCTTTATTGCAGACAAAACGCGAGCGGGTGCTCAGGCAACTCCTCTCTCCCTCGCTCTATCACCCTTTTTCTTTCGTTTATGAAATGGTAGCATTGCTGTGCTGCTTTTGATAGCACCGAGACAAATACCAGACGAGAGAGTGTCGTTAAAAAGATCCACGTCGGGCGACAACATTTCTTCGCATTCATTTTGCCATTTCTCCTTTATCCCATCATGCTTTTTTCCACCCTCGTTTCCGTCACATTGTAACGATCCTCTTCGTTTTTTGTGCCGTTTTGTTATGTTTTATCCTCTCGCCAGACCATTGTCGCAGTCCCACAAAATCTTTAATTAAATACTTGACAAAATTTAAAAATACACTTTATTATGAACCCAGAATTAGAGAGATCACCAGAGAGGAAAGTTCCATGATTCAAATGTCAAAACATTTACAAGGACAGAATAATAATTATCGTACTATCCAAATCATATTGAACGCTTTTTCATAGCAGATTCTTCATTCTTGAACGGATAAGGAGTGACGATGAAATTGTTCCGAAAAGGATGAATTCAGGAAAAACAGTGGAGCACAACTTTGTAGCATAAAATATGTCGACGTTCCAAAACTTCGAATCCATCACGTGTAGCAAAGAGAAATCGATCAAAAGATCAAAATCTCCAACGCGAGTCGACGTGTACATTGTACATGCATACAGATAGGCAAAACCTCACATTCGCGTATGTACTGGATATCCTATATATCAAACGGGAGAAACGTGACGGGTACGCTTTTTCGCAATCTCACTCTTTTGACCTCGTGGTAACAACCCGTCAAAGAAGCGTAGAGGAAAGCGACGAACGCGGCATTCATCCCAGACCACTCTCGACGGGAAATCAATTTTACATAGGGAACCCACCGACTTTGACTTTCATCCGCTTCAGTTTTTCAGTTGCACTAAAATGAAAAAAAAAAAAATCTGTAGAGAAATATTTACCCACCGTTCGACGAAATAATAAATCTTGGATAGAGAGAGAAGTTATTCTGACTAGCACGTGATTTTTTTATCGAAATCAGCGACTCACGATATATGTATAACAAAAGAAGCGGTAAATGTTGTTCATGATACGGGTGTCGAGTGCAGCTCTGTTACATAAATGCAAATTGCAAAAATATTGTTTATTGTAACTATGAATCGAAAGGTAGCGACCGTTCGTAATGTTTTCAGCGAATAATTGAGTTGCGTCGAATACAGTTTTTGGACATTTTGATTATAGTTTACGTTTGCACACATCATTCCAATTATTGGACCCAGATCACAAACTGGATCACGACTGGTATAGATCAAATATCAGCGAGTTGTCGTTCCAAATGTCCAGTAATCCTCTGTGCAAACGATAATAATTAAAAATAATACCCCGTGTCAGTAGAAACGTTTTCACGGATCAACCCTGAGTGCGATTGAAGTTCAGAATAAACATTGCCTTCGAAATCATCATCGCGACGGATTGCAGTAATTTTAATTTTCCGAAATTAACATTTGGATTGAGATACAACTCAAAGAAATCATGATTGGTCTCTAAATTTTTTATTATCCTTGCATCACAGAATAATCGTAGGTTGATTCGTTGCAACAGCATCTGTTTGAATAGCAATCAACGAAGCGTGTAAATTCTGCCGCCTAGATGAGGTATAGACTTGCATATCTATGAACGCGTAAGTATCAACAATGTCTGGCAAGAGTCCGGCTGGAGTGATGGCGATCAGTGGCTGACCGCACGTCTCACTTTAGGGTACGAATATAGCATGCCCGATACAGTTGGTTGCGTCAGTGTGGGTGAAGTGAATAGTGTGCCAGGGTGACGGGGCAACTCTGCAGACTGTCTCCTGCTCCCTCGACTGCTGCATGGAGGAAGCTGCCGCTGCTTCTGTTGGGTAGCTGATGTTGGCACGGGCTTCCAGCTACGTCCGATGTTTCCCTCGAGGTTTCATTACATGCCTGGTTTCACGGGACAAACAGGACTCGCATTACGAGTGGACAGGCTTGGCTGCAGCTTGCTCCATCCGGACCTTAACCATACAGGAGACCAAGAGGAAAAGGACCAAGTAGAAAGAACGGGAGGGCGGAAGAAAGCGGGATTACCGCCGGACGTATCGAGTCTCCCTGAAGGAACAAAGCTTAAGAGCTTGTGTTTCACTGTGATATTACCTCTGGGACACTTCTAAATGTTTCAGATTATTCTCATCCTCTCACTCGTACACTTTGAACAAGATATTCTTCGATTTCCTTACGCTCGAACGATTAAATCCGAACTCAGGTAAAAGGAAGTACGTAGATACGAGATTTTCTTAAAGTGTCTATCTATATCGGGCGATTCATCATAACTCCCCTGGCGTGCTTATGCTGGTGCTAGATAAGGAGTATTACCCTCGGATATCTCGGGACTTCCAAGGGGCCATGCGCAGGATACGCTTTAATCGCGTAACGTCTATCCTACGATGTTACTCATCTCTCGAGCACGATTTTCCACGGCTCATCGAGATATTCCGGATATGATGAGAGCTCAACGTTCCGCGGAGACAAAGCTCACATCTTGCCAAGAATCGTATCTTTTATTTACTAGAATTACTCGGAAGAAAAGTTTGCGATTTCCGCGAGAAATTTGCACTTTTTCGAACTAATGAAATATTGACGTATTAAATAATGATGATAATGCAAAGAACATAAAATATAGTCGTGTTTGATGATAAAAGTTCAAGAAATTGAAATTCGTCTCACTCACGGGGTCAAGAGCGGAGCATTAAAAAATCACGGTAAAAAGAGCCAACGAGCGATGCAGTGAAGAATGGAGCTGGTAGTGTGAAGAATGAGATTCTCTCTTTTTCATCCGGCATCTCTTTAACGGAAGAAAA
The DNA here is from genome assembly GCA_030522605.1 of Cremastinae sp. B BG-2022a. NCBI lineage: Eukaryota > Metazoa > Arthropoda > Insecta > Hymenoptera > Ichneumonidae > Cremastinae sp. B BG-2022a. The sequence goes on along the minus strand of JAPYYX010000033.1, from coordinate 11,643 downwards.
AGTGTGTAAGAAGGTGGGCTAGTGCGTGTAAATTCATTCACGTGAGTGAGTAACAGGAAGAGAGAGAGAGAGAGAGAGAGAGAAAGTGGAAGAGAAAAAATAAAAAAAACGGTCGCTCTCTTCTGGCCGAGAGTGGTTGCTCTCGGACTATACGTCCGCCCACAGAGACCTCTCTTGCGATATCCGTGAATGGACTGAGCTTGGCTGTGTTAGCGCACGAAACGACGCGAGAGACTCGCATGAGAGGAGTGAATGAAAATGCGCTTGCTCTCGTACGCGCTTGGCTAAACGAGCTGTCGAAACGCGGACGAAGGTACAGTCTCTACCAAGTTTAACGGACCAAACAGCATCTCGCCTCTCTATTTTCAACTACACATACGTATTTCCTACTCTTCCACCGGAACGACTGTTGCGATATCCAATCTAGGGCGCGCTAAAGCGTATTATCAAATGGAGAACTTTCTCGCTATGATTTCGATCACGTCAATTGCAGGGCGGAAAAAATAACGTTGCGGGTATATAAAAAATTGAGAGAGAAATGAAATCATATTTTTGAGAAATCATTTCAGTTAAGTAGTTATTTCACGGAGTCTAGATGTTTCGATGACAGTGAATTCAATGAGGTGCAAAGATGAAGAATCGCACAGTAACGTAGAAGCAAAAAAACTATATACATATAGAGTAGTTAGTTGAAATGGAGATTTGCATAACAAACTTTTATGCCGTTGTAAGGATGAGAAAGTAAAATGGTACGAGAATTACGTTAACACCGAGATATAAACTTGAGAAGAGTAAAATGCTGCATATAAGCCGCGTCTAAGGGCCAGCAATTATTTTTATTCACCCGCCTTGGGAAATCTTCGCAAAAGTAACAAAAATATAAAATGGCAACTGGAGAGTAGAATTTTTTTTTCTTTTAGACGTACAATTAGACCAGTCCATTCAAAACACCAAATGGAAAATTTCAAGCTTGTTCCTTCGTCGTGGACAGGAAGAAAAAGTCCATTTCGAGGAGAAAATGTACTCGAGAGCAACATCAGGCAACGTCGAATGGATGAATGAAAGAAAAGCTTCCGCATGTGCGCGTCTTATAGTTTTCGGTTCTTGCGAATGCTACCATCAACAGGATAAACCGAGAGAAAGATAAAAGAGGCCACAGATGGAGTTCCTCTTTTACACGAGCGATGCAGTGTAAGAGAACTTGCAAGAGAAAAGGTACTCGGTGCACATACACCCCTTTCCTTTTTTCTCTCCACGCTTTTTCGGACCTCTCCTTTTTATTTTTCACTAGGAGAGAGTTTCTTGTGAGTGATAAAATAAGAGGAAGAGACCCGGACAGGGATTCTTTGTCAGCAGTAAGAGAAGCCATTCTCGGGGGTGGGTTGAAAACGTATACCTCTGGGACAACGGCGACAACGATGCGACTCCTTTTATTTACTGTCCGTGAGTCGTAACTCGGAGAAGGGCCCACTTCTCACGTCCTCGACACAAACGTCTCCTACGTACCCGTCGCATCGAGCATTTACGTTTACGCTTATAAAAAAAACAAACCATGAATCGAGACGTCGAATTCACCATTTACCTGTTTCACAACAGTTTATTATGCACTCCAGACGACCTCCTTTTTTCAGATTATATTCTCTCTGTTGAAGTATATTTATTTTTAAGAAACCGATATTTTATCGTACATTTTTTTCTAGCTGACGGTACCGGAATCGATCAATTTCACTTTTATTTTCTGAAAGATACTTTTCAAGGTACCACCTCAGGATAAGGAATCCTTTATCGTTATGACTAATGATTAAAAAACTTATTCCACTGCAATGACATATATGTGTAAAAGCAAATACCAGCAATGATCGGGAGAGTAATGAGATTGAGTATGCAACCAGGAATTTGACGAATATAGGTGGATAATGAATTTACTGGGATGCTTTACGTATTTTGCTATAACATTAACTGTGGGACGGGATGTGTCTGATGACTATGAAATGACAGGAGTCAGAATGATAAACGTGCGATAGCAAACGAAATTGAACGTATATTGCATATAAATGGGTGTAACATGTTTCTGACATCATTCCACACGCTATAACTGTCAAAAGTTTTACCCGGTCCGTAACGACACGAGTTTGACGAAGTAATTTGAAAATGTGGAACGGCAAACTGTAGCTACAGAGATGAGAAAGTTTCAAAGGTCGCGTAATACACGAATGTCGCATTAGATAGAGAGGAAAGTGAGGAAAAAGAGGAAATGAGATTCCGCAGGGACAATGTATACCATAAAGAACCTGTAGGAACAACGGGTTGAATGTAAAAGCAATAAACTTCGTCTTATTACAGGTTGGACTTTCTAATCCTTCTTGTGAGGCAAACCAATAGCAATCATCGAAGGAAAATTCAGTAGTTATTAATCTGTCATGGTTTAATAGAGACTTGAAATAAGATCAAAATGAATAATACACTTTAATTGCTTTGACTTTGATGGGGCTTTTTGGGTTATATAAAACATTTCAATGAAATAAAAGCTCAGATATGCATAAGATTATTTGCGAGCATACACGAAATGTTTAACAATAAGGGACAAAACATGCTTTTGTAACCCTAATACATTTAGGCGCGTATTTGGATGTGGCACGCTACAGGTACATTGTTCTTCCCTTGTGTTTTCGCTCGCGAAGCTTTTGAGCTTAAATTATTTTCATACTGTCCGTGTCGATTGCACGCTTCTAGCTCTCTGATTATTTCGTTATGAATGCGAGTATTCGTACATTTTCAGCATGAGCAACCGAAAGGCTTGAATGAGAGAACTTTAATCATCGGTCCCGACATCGTTGTTCAAAATAGGGCACAATTCTGACCGTATCGATGGAATATTTTTCGATGATCATTGTTTTCCGGTTTGAAAATTTATTTCAGAACACACATCCAAAACTGAGCATTCGATAATGAAACGAAAATTCTCCAAGTATTAATTCATTCAAAAAATTCTTAAATCTGAAATCGATTCATCCACGTTTTAATATTTGCTTTTGGCAGTGAAAATAAAAAATGATTGTTTCATATTTTTTCTGATTTGAACGATAGGTGACATAGAGAGCGAAAAGTCATAAAGGAAGAGGTTTGTTAAACATGATAGGTCAAAATAGCCTAAAAGGCGGAGTTTGAAAGATTTTATTAAAAAAAAGATTTAAATTTACACATGAATGAATATTTGGTGAAAGTACAATAAGCTAATTAAAGTGGACAAAAACTGATAAGCAAAAATAATTTTTTTCAAGGTATAGGCAATGATGAGCCACGTATTTCACAAATTAATCGGCCCTGTTGCTGCTCAAGCAGTTTGAGAAAAAGCGAAAAAAAGGAGAGGAAAAAGAGAGAAAGGCAGTGCTATCACGTCAGCAAGTTCGTTTCACCATTCGCCAGAAAACTCTTATGAGCTATCGTGTAATTATCAACGTTGAGAATGTAACAGCCTTTTACCCTTTCGGTAGCTCCGGCTCTAGTGCTTCATTACAATTTGGACGAGCTCCCTTTCAATTCGCATTGCAACCTTCCCGCACCTTCTCAGGCCTAGCAAATACGCATTCGGCCAACTACCTTAGCGCACTACATGCATAATCCAATTGAATTCTCTGCAGTAACTCATTATCTCAAGTAGTTTCAGGGGTATGTGTATTACTGCATGTTAATTAGAGGTCACTTCAAATAAGTAGCAGGATCAGATTAATACGTTCTTAAATTTGTGTAATGCAATATCAAGAATTAGTGTCACTTTGCTGAATCTGTGTCCAAAAACGATCATGCTTGCTTCAGTTACCATGAGGGAAATTTAAAATCATTGATTATTTTGAAGATGAATACATTATTGTTAAATTCTGTGATTTCTCAAGCATAAAATTACATGCGTTGCTCATCGGTGTACTTATTTTCTTAAGACGAGGCAACGGGTAGAATTCCCAGGTCTTGGCTTTGTCCTGTCTCCAAATAATTAACAATGGGCGTTGCTCCAAGAGAACATGTACAAACCGGGCTCAACCACACACATACATACACGGATGCGTCAATAAGTCAGGTTGATGTTCTCGACCATATTCGTCCAAGTTTAGCTCACTAATTAGATGAAGTTTCGTCGTTTATTAGAGCGTGTTACGTGTGACGGCGTCGCCGCCCCTAATTATTCCAACTATGCGCGAATGCTAATCGCCTAATTCAAGATGTATTCGTGTATGAATTCCAGAACCAATGGGCGTTGAGCGTTGACTTTGCATGACCCGCGAACGTTTTCCGACTCGTTGTACACGTTGTTTTCTGATAATAAGGCAACGATAATCACTTACGTCATTATTTCTCTGATTTGATTTACACCGCACTCATATAGAATACTTTGTTTCAGCTATATGTGACAACGATTAATTTGCATTCCAATTGCGACTGTGATAAGATTTTAAACAGGTTTCGATGAAAACCGTTCCTACGAAAAATATTAAGGACAAAAAAGGGAAAATAATTTTTTTTTTTTAAAACCCAATGCACCGGAAGTTTCCACTGCGATGGAATAATATTTTTACGCGTTGACGTTGATTGCTTCGGTTAATGAACAATTTAACACCGAATTGAGAATCTACGTCAAAAAAATAGCAGGGAATAAACCGTTCGATATCAACCGCGATATTTGGCTTTTTCGACATGATTGCATGACAGTTCTTGTATAATACGCTTGAACTCATCATGAGTGTACACCTCGGGTAATTCGATACGCATCATTCGCGACGATCTTGATTATAGCCACGGGCAAAATTACATATAAATTAGCGAATAAGCGAAAAAAGCAGCGATATTAAAAAATATTTTCCATCTTCGTTGCTTTACCAATTTTATCTCACATTAAATTTCGTTGGGATTACGTGTATGTATGTCATGAAACGAATTATTCGAAGATCGCGCATGCATCCGGTGATCCGTCAGTGAGACCGAGACGCCCTCGATGTTTAAGTGTCATGTGGGCAGGTCAAAGGTGTCTTCAGCGTTGAAAGACGACGAGAAAATGGCAATGCGCTAATGAACCAAGATGTCGGCTTACTTCGCGCCCGTATTTATATGTATATTTATACAGTTAAAAGAATGTTGGCGAAAGAAGCGAGAACACGGAGACTATTATTAGTACAGTGCCTTAATGGCGGTTTCTCTTTGACTATACATTTCTCTCGGTTGTTCGAGTGACTCGCGGTACCTATCCTAGCGAGATAATAATTGGTTGTGCAGGGAGGAAAAAGAATAAGAGAGATAGATCCAAACTTTATACCGAAGAAGATCTATCAGGATTCATCATGATGGAGTAGAGAGTTTGAAGTCTTATTTTAATATAGCGAAAAGTTTCTCGAGCTGCGGAAGGCAACGCCATACATACGAGAAACGTCATCTTTGGATTATTTTCAAGCAAAACTTGGTAAAAGATTTATCGAAGTCGAGAAATACGTTAGTAGATGAGATACGCTTGTGTACGAATCTATAGGTTTTTTACGTACGTGCTGCATGTGTATATGTAAGTGATTCTTGTGCCGAGAGAGTGGAAACGTGACCGCTCGTGGAATCTCGCGTGTCTGATATCGGGTATCCTTCTCTGTCTTTCGTTTCGCTTCTGTAATTTCACTAGTCACTTACCTGAAACACAAAAAATTTATTTGATAAGTATCGAACGATTTTTGAGAGAAAGAGAATACATAAGATAGTGCATGAAGCAAGGTAATAAATAACCCGAGAAAAATATTCTGAATAATTTTTATCAAATCTTCACTTACATAGTTCACATGACCATCCGCAAAAAGTTTGAAAACACCGAATTACTATTTTATTAATCAGTTTCAATCGAAACAAATTCTAACAGGTGATTATAGTTTCAGACAGTTGCTTCCAAAAATACGATAGTAATTTGTTTTTGTTTTTTTTTTCAGATAGTACTTGGGGTATAGGATTGGCGTTATCTTTCATTATTGACATTAAAAAAGTATATATTTCTTTTACATTATCTTGGGTCAGGGATACAACGTTAAGCTGAATACAGCATATACGTTATTATTAGCGTCTTTCTCATGATTATTTCTTAAAAGCTTTTGCGCTGAGAACTTCTTATTACTCCTTTTCTTATACAAATGCATTGTAATGTACACGTGCGCATGCACCTGAACTCGATATTACTTATACAAACGAATGGTCACGACTTTCACAGGGGAACGTCAAGAAACTCTCTTGAAAGCTCAGTATTTTAATTTCGATTTTCATTGACACTCAAAATTACAAGCTCCATTATACAATTTTTCTAAAACTGATAACCGAATTTAATTATAAACCGGATGTTTATTTATTTAAAAAAGTGTGAGAATTGACAGTAACCTGTGTATTTGTTGCTGGCCACGAGTTCGTATACATAAAAGTGAGTCAGGAAATCAAGAAGGAAAAAAGTTTCGATATGTATTTGAGCTGAAAAATCTTCGATGAAAACTATGAAGCATGCGAGTTGAGAAGAGTCGCGCATGGCAAAGTGTGATATTTATTATCAAAGACTCTCGGTCAGCACTTCTTCACAGCATATGTGGCGTGACATCGTATCGATGGCACTTAGCTGGAGACCTCTGAACTCTAGAAGGAGACCATTTGACTGGGCACGATCGAGAAAATTCTGTGTATCTGTATACACATGTATGTGTATGTGCAATTATAAACGTGTTTTGATAGGCTATGATGACTTAAAATTATAATAAAATTCGTGAAATAATATTTTGTCAAAAAACGCAGTCGCGATATCTTGGTGATCGGTATGACAGTATCTTTCATCATATCTGCTACATGAAGTGTTTTATAGACACTATATATTCTTTATTAAGCGGAGAAAAAGTATGACAATGTCGGTCGACTTACATTGTTTGCAGACATAACTGCGACCTTAATTAATAATCGTATAAATAAATTAATGACCAACGAAGGCTAGTTTCGTCGCTAGTGTCATTCATCACGCAATTCACCTTCTTTAGAGATTGCACAGATTATTAAGTATATATAACGAGAGACTGGTAGTAGCCGCCTCTCACTGCTGCTTTCCAGCCTTCACGTTCATAACGAAGCTGCACGGGCGTTGACAACTGGTCCTAATTGCGTTCCTTGCAATCTCTTCCAGTCCGTCGCTGCATATATCGTTTTCAGCTCTGTCTTGCCCCAGAGATACGAGAATAGTTCCAGAGATTATTAATGACTTCCGTTATAGCCCGTTGTAATAATCTTAAAGCCATATCGAATAGACTTCGTTTTTGGGTAGATTATTATTCTTTAAAACTGAATTGTCCGTCTTTGAACAAATAATGAATAATCATAAAAAGCATGGGAACATGGGATCTGAGGAGAACAGTATCATATTCTCAGTCAAAAATTTTCTATCAAAATAAACGAAGAAAATTTTTCTTATCGTTTCCAGAAATTCAAGGAAGGAACGTCTATAAATATAACGTGGATACAGATTTATACGAAAAGTCGTTCACGGAGACGAATCGCAAGCTCGGCTCATCCATAGCTCTTGCTCGTCAACCCTCTCGAGAGAAGGGACGAAACGTTGCGAAACTCCATCGGCGAACAACGCTCTTTGCGTTGGTTCCTGTCAACCAGCATTCTCCGAGATGAGGCAAGGGTGCTGATGCGGATGCTGTGGCTCGTCGGACCGTTGAATTAATAGCGTTTGCTTCTGGTCGTTTAATCATGCCTGCTGCAGGTGCAACCCCTTCTGTCTTCTTACCCTCGACGCATCCCGGTGATAATAAACCTCTCCTAGTCGCAAGCCAGAAAACTTTTTCTCCTCTTTTATGGAGACAAAAACTTTTTCCGGCCTAAAATATACCTTGTTTACTCGACTTTTTCCTACTTTTGCCGTTCTTATCTTATACGTCAGATCAAATATACCGGGCATTCCAAGAAATTGAATCTAAAAACGTTGATGGAGCTGAGCACGTTAGAATTTTCCCTATACACTCATTTCAGCAGCAATCTTTTTTATATCTTCGAAAATTCTCAGAAGTACTTTTTTACTGGCATTTCTCGTGGTATTGTTAATTGCCAAGTTTCAGATTTCGCGCATTATAAGTATGGTGGTAGTAAGAGTCCAGAAAATGCAGCGGTGCAAGCATGCCGGATACATTTTTCTGGCGGAAACGTGAGACGCCGGTTGGTGTCGGAACTCGCGTCTCTCGCCTCGTCGTCTCCGCGTCGTTACCAACGATCTCGACCAACCACTTCGTAGAAATGTTCTCTTCATATTTGGTTTTGGTACTCCCCTCCAAGGTATCTTATTCATCGCTAAATAAGCGCTTGCTAAATTGCACTGAAGTCTCAATTTGGGTGGATCAACTTTTAGATTTTTTAGGTTCGGTCGATCGCAGCTCTTGTACAAATAAGCAGATTTTTCTCAAGCACTTTGTTTCTGTGTGAAAGTCTTGCTAAAGAAAATTTATCGAGGGGAAAAGTCGTGTGGGTGTGTTTTTTTAGTACGTGCCCATTTGGCGTGGAACGACCGTCGTTTGCTCCTGCGAGTGACTCTTGTCGACCGTGCGACTTGAAAAAACCACACGTGAAAAAAAGAAAGGTGTGGCGTGTTCCAACGTTCGTGGACCTCGTCGTTTCGAGAGTATTCTCTTTCTTTCGCTTTCTATAGATCACACTTTTTCAGCGAACCTGGCAACCTCCAAAACCGCGTTACAAATTACGGAGTCGGTAGAGCGGCGACGTGAGAGAAGGTCTCCAGATGAGTAGACTACCGTAACGTTTTCTCTTCGCTGACCTCACACGTTCGAGGATCCTTGAGCGGAAATAACGACCACATCACAGCAGTTGACTTCTCGAGTAAAAAAGTACGGAGCCGGCTCGACGACGTAATTTTAAAAAAACATTAAATAAAAAAAAGAAATTTCGGTAAAAATTCTCCACAATTTTTCATACTCCCTTTATTGGTCGTCCTTTTTTTATCGTAACAAGCACAACAAGTGCCTCATTTTATTTCGTAACTCACTTTTGGATTGTCCTCCGCTTGATTTCCGGTCTCATCGTTGGTCGTATTCGACCGGAAATCGATCGTGAACACGTGGATAGGAAATGTGAAGCTTGCATGTAAAACGTTATTAAGCTCGGCGCTTCCTGTCTATTCCGTTTGCCATTCGGTGGACTGAGACTCGGGTTTATATGTCTGAGCATAGTCAAGGTGGAGTTGGATCTCCTTCATCCGTACATCCATCCTCAGCGGCAAAAGACGGGTTCGATGCCCGAGATGGGAATGATGGTTTGAGGAACCGAAATCCCTTTGACTTTAATCCGGAAGAGCTCGGGCGCACACGCGATTGTCGTGAAATTTCTTGTTGAAGAGATTATATTGGACATTTAGGAGCATGAGAGAGTTTCAACGAAGTAAAATGTACACACGGAATTGGGATGCATATATGTGTACTTCACGTACAGAAAAGATCCGCACTCAAGCGCAATTATAGGTTATTCACAACTGTGTAGTTGAAAACTTTGTTCGTCGTCAAATAGAAACAAGTGACGAGGAGAGAAAGACACGAGCCTTCATTTTTATCAGATCCTGACATTTCGTATCATCCCGAGAAGCTCGGGGATCATTTTTGTTTCTTTCTTTAATTATACGTGTACTCGTTTCTCCTTGATTTCTGAAAACGTACCTAACATCCGACAGTTTGTAAAAAACAGCAAAACGAAACGGAACGAGTTACGTTTAGAAAACTCAGAGAACGTGTACATTTTCTTTTACAGAATTTTTGTCAGACTTCTTATATACGATATAAGTACACCGTAATCACGATGGACACGATGCCGAGTGCACGCACGAAACGGTTCGTGCAGACTATCTCAAGCACGCGAAAAAACCGCACCGCAAGATAGGGAACCTCGAAAGAGAAAAGAGGAAGAAGGAGCGAGGAAGAAACGACTTCGAAGATCCGCGAGAGAGAAAGAGGTCTGGGTCTGAGGGACCGGAGAAAGCTAAAGTGGAACTAAGGCGTGTTCGGGAGGTAGACGAAACTTTCGCACCTATTTCAATGTTCGGTATCGCACTTGTAGTGTCTTTCGTATATCTATGCATATACGCATAAAGAGGCTCGAGAGGTGAATTACTTCCAACGGTCGCTCCGAACAGAGCAGGTATAGGAAAAAGTTTCCATCGCTCGTGGTCGTCCCTTCGCGCAATAGAAATTACATGCAATCTCGAATGTCTATTTATATTTTTGTATGTACTATGTATGTGTAAACTCAGTACGGATGTACACACAGAGATAAAATCGCGTGAGGCTTCGAAATCGCGGACTTCCTTCAACCGAGCAGCCGAGATGCTAAAGCGACTGTATGGAGCTTCGCATTCTCACTCTCTTATCCATTTTCATGCTCTGTACGAGTCGACGCACACAAACTTGCATTGTATTTCCCACTCGATGGTATCAGGGCTTTATCCAAGCTGCACGAGAAACGAAGGATCAACGTGTAATATTTTAGTTTTTATTTATAATAACTTTTGAGTGAAAATCTTTTTTTGTTCTTTTTTTTTTTTTTTTTTTTTTTTTTTTTTTTTTTTTTTTTTTTTTTTTTTTTTTTTTTTTTTTTTTTTTTTTTACGATCTGATCTCTTTGAGGGCTCCAAGAGGACTAACTAAATGAATATTAGGAGCTCCTCTCCTTACTCGAATTCCGCGACACACACACACATATCACACAATCCCCTTCTAGATTTTATATTTCGCGACTAGTCAAATCTAAAATCTACACACACATTCTGCATACTACAAAACATTCATACTGGCTCCATCCCATTAAGGATCTCGCCCTAACATCGTCTTTATATCATTTATCCATCCCATTCACACAATCAAGTATATTTTTCTATGATCAAGATCGTCCACGATTTTACTACCTCATGTCTCATACAAAAACATTTATATTTAATAACAACGCTGGCCAACATCGTGATATACATGGATTCAAATTTTCTTTTTACATATTTACAACCATATTAAAAAATATTTACAAGATATACACATGATCTATTTACATTTTTATGTACAGTATTTACAAACTTATCCTAGATATGCGCTTTCTCCTGACATTCAAACTAACTTGCTTTTACTTAGCGTTCAATCTTTATTTTTAGCTTTTATCTTTTTCGTAATATTTTCGCAACGAAGCTCTGTTAAATGTACCTTTAATTTTCGATGTATCCTCAGCCTCTGCTAATACAAACGCATTCGGTCCCTTACTTGCAATAATTTTATACGGGCCTTCAAAGATATGAAAAAATTTATGCGTAACCCTATCAGTGTTACTCGATAGGTGAGGCACTTTAAGCAATACGAGCTCGCCCTCTTTTAATTCGATTTTTGATTTACTCTTTTGTTGATCTCTTCGTTTCTCAAATGAATTCCATAATTTTTCTCGCGCTAACTGAATTTTCACTTGGTGAGATTGCTCTATGGATTCTGGAAAGTCAAGTAATTTACTGATTGCATCCATCGGCTTTTTACCCCAGTGCAGTTCCAAGGGAATGTAACCAGTACTACAATGCGTGGTGTGATTAAGTAATAATTCGATTCGCGGTAAATATTTC
>JAPYYX010000032.1:0-346651 GCA_030522605.1 Cremastinae sp. B BG-2022a | reverse complement strand
AAGAACATTATCACCAAATGTTATAAAATTCTTACCATTTTTCAATTTCCTATGATATTAACATTGGGAATGGCTGACTGGGTGTCCAACCTCCTTAATATTAAGAGCTCAAATTTTGAGGGAATTTTTTTTGAGTATCCTCAACAAAATTTCGTGCCGGGAGTGAAGAAAAAAAAACAGTCGCCCAAAAAAACACTCTAATAAATATACATATAGTACATATAATAACTACTATATATAGTAGTTATTATATTATAAAAATTATTATTATAAAAATACACATATTTTTAATTAAAAAATAAAATTCAAAATTATCGAGCTACTGAGAACGAGTGGCTACGGAAATTCAGCGGTGCATAAATGTCACGAAAAAAAGAGTTTTTTTTTAAACCACTTTTCGAGGGAATCGAGATGAACAATGGTCACGGCTTTGTTCAGTTGATCTGATTGTACAATCGAAGGATACGGGTGGATGAATGGACTGCCGTGGACACACGAATGCTGTCCATGACCGCGTCACAGAGATTCATAGACAAATATATAATGTCCCCCGTTAGCGCTTCCGCGGTATTATATGCGCTTACGACTGGCCAGCCCGAGATCCGGCCTCCCGATCACCGAACCCGATTGTTCTGCCTACTTTGGAAAAATATATAGATAGATGTGTATTTTTACATTGCGTTATTCATTTTTCCGTCACGCCGGAATTAGATATTGCAGCAATATTTATTTTAGCGTTGGATTTTTTTTGATAAGTCATTATGAAGATTGGATGAAGAATTTAGGAAAACGAATTAGTGAAAAAATTTCGTCGAATTCGGTGAAAAAGATTAATTCGATGATTTTAGACGTTCGATCGAGCGTCGAATGATTATGTCGCGGAGCGAAGCGTTACGACGCGGTCAATGATCACGTTACGTACGAGAGCGATTTTTCGCTGCCAATGGCATTGACAACGATCTGCCTGAGTTCGTTCCTGGTCTCGTTAAATATTATTCAAAGTCCTGGGAGCATTTGTTAATCAGAGCAAATTCGCCGTACTCGCGTAATATGAGTACTTCGTATATTTAATTTTTATTTAATTAAAATTAAGATTGAAACATTTTTTACTCAAATTTTTTCTTTTTTTTATGAAATCATGTTTAGAACCGAAAAAAATGTTGAACAAAAGCAGAAAACTTTCAAAACCGTTAATCATGTCATAACTTTAGATATAAATGTATCGTCACGAAGGTCAACGTTCGATGACATGCGGGTACGAGTTCACTCGCAGAAAATTCGCATTATGGTAAACTCGAAACTAGAAATGAAAAAAATTATTTGCCTCTTGTTATTTCTCTCCATACTTAGCACATCATTTTAAATGCAATGAAGTTTAGAGAAATTACATTTGAGTTTTTTTTATTGCTTACACAAATAATAATATGCAAACAAAATAATAAATTATGGGTCGCTACCGAATATAATTTTGAACAATTTAATGTAAAGTTTTGATACTTCTCAATGAAAAAGTAAAGACTACACTTCACCGATTCATTTAGATACGACTAATTTATTTTATCAGACATGCGTATTATACGGGCAAAATATCCTAAACAAATACCAAGTAAATTTCAAATGAAAAAAAATTATTTGCCTCTTGATATTTCTCTCCATACTTAGCACATCATTTTCAATGCAATGAAGTTTAGAGAAATTACATTTGAGTTTTTTTTCATTGCTTACACACAAATAATGACATGCAAATAAAATAATAAATTATGGGTCGCTACCGAATATAATTTTGAACAATTTATTGTAAAGTTTTAATACTTTTCAACGAAAAAGTAAAGACTACACTTCACCAATTCATTTAGATACGACTAATTTATTTTATCAGACATGCGTGTTATATATGGGCAAAATATCCTAAACAAATACCAAGTAAATTTCAAATGACGATCTTTCTCCAGAATAATTGATTTTCCGTGCACTTTCTCGACTTCGAAGTAGTAAAAGGGGTCCGTGAACCCTTATCTACTGCTTCAAAGTCGAAAAGAATTCGAGTCGAGTGGAAAAGGATTTGTGGGCCCGTTACTACTTCGAAGTCGAAAATATTCTTTAAAAAAAATTGCTATACCCTTTCGTAAGAGTCCGCATACGATGTTTTTAATTTTTAATAGTAAATATGTTTTTTTTTCGGTATGAAACTGTAAAATTGTGCAAAGCTTTCTATATGACATCTTTCAAATTTCAAATTTCTAATTCTCAGACATACCAATTGTTATCACAAATTCGATGATTTATCAAGCGCATGTTACATAAATGACCTTATATTTTGAATATTTTACTTATTTGATCAATTAGGAAAAAGTATTCTTAACCCTCAGTCCCTGAACCAGGATCATTTTCATCCGAGCCGAAATTTATTTTCCAACATTTTTCGCGTGCATTGCTCCACATTTATTGAAAAAAAAAAAATTATTAATAACACAAAAAACCAATTTTTTCGGTTCACGTTTCAAAAAGAAGAGTACAAAGATAAACTATGAATTTTTTCAAATTTTTTTTAATGATAATTGTAAGTGTTATAGCGCCCAGCCGAAAACAACCCCGGTTCAGGGAATTAGGGTGCCGAAGAAACGTTCAAGGATTGAGGATTAATGAATCGAAGCTCAAAGTGTTCCTTTCGATTTACCGTTCCTATGTAAAATTATATTTACGCTCGGAAAAACTTAAACAAATTATTAACCAAATAATATATTCAAGTTCATGCAATCACAATCCTGCAAGTTATTAAATTTCGTAGGTTTCGGATTTCTCTCTCAATATCGAATAATTTAACTCAAAAAATTACAGTAAATTCCTTTCGATCCAACGAATTGTCCTCTGGTCCAAATTTTCATAAGAAATTACTTATTGATTAATGAAAAAATAGACAAACAGCCGACGTGTTTCCTGTTGAAAGCTGTTGTCCGATCTTTGCTTATTTATGAATAAGTAAGTTATTTATCAATAAGTAATCAATAAGTTAATTCTTATGAAAATTTGGACTAGAGGACAATTCTTAGTGTCAAAAGAATTATTCTGTAATTTTTTGAAGTTTAATTGTTTGATTTTGAGGGAGAAATCCAAAACCTACGAAATCTAGCAACTTTGAGGGTTGTGGTTGCTCTTAATTCTTTATTCCGTAAAAAAAAATTAAATTTTAGTTAAAATAATTTTTTAGAGCAAATTTTTTCTATTTTTTCCACGTAAAATAATTATAGTTGCATTTGAAAAAAAAATTGTACGTGACCGAAGATTTTGCAAGCTCGTTCACCCTTTCAAGGACAACGTTCTGTAACAAATGCTAGATAGTGCGGGTCAACGTTCGAACGCATGCAGGTATGACTATATGCTCATGAAAATTCGCGTTATTGTCGTAAAACCGTGCAGGAAGTGTCGGAAGAGGAAAGAAAAAAAGAGCAAGACTATGTACACATTTTCGCGCGTTGTCTTATTGCGATATGGCGGAACAAATCAGATTGCTCCTGAAGAACTGTGTCCTATTGCTGGGAAAACCCGTTATGACTTCTTTTAAAATCTCGAGTTTGCAGTTACCTCTTCCTGCTTTTATACAGTTATCGCGCAGGAAAAGAAACAGTAAAGGAAAAGAGTATAGTAAATTCGCGTTCAGTGCACTTGACCAAACTAAGAGAGATTCTAAATTAAAACGATTTAATTAGTATTTTTTTTATTTCGTCGCGGATCCGAACAACGGGAACACGAGACACCGGTACGATTTTTTCTTGACGATGTATACGAATAATTGCATCGAAAAAGAACATGAACAATTCATTTATTACTTTTTAATATTCTTTAAAGAATTAACTTTTGCATAAAAAATTTGTATGCTTTTTTTTAATTTTTCATCCATGCCTCTGTCATGTTAATTAAAACTTTTAAAATTCATTATTTTTTAATTGATAAATTATCTAAATTTTTATTCATTACAAATTGCATTAGAATTAAAAATTTTTATTCTAATTCTCATTAAAAATTTGCGTTAAATTTTTCTCCATTTTAATTTTTTTACGACAATTATGCAAACATTTAATTTACCTTAATAAATGGACTTTCAATGTCCGAATGAATCGTCCACCTTTAGGTTGTTGCACGCGCCAGGTTGGAATGATAACTGATGCGACCGTCGCCGGTGCGCGATATTTGTATACAAATGTGTGTACATCTTAACCTCACATCATGTCGAAGGGTAAATGGAGGGGGAGCATCAGCTCCGGCGAGTGCAATTTGTCTGCCGGAAAACCCTTTTCATCTCTTCAATCATATTTTTTTATATATTGTAAGATTTCATTCCCAAATTTTTTATTACCGAAAAACATTTTTTTTCTATCTCTTCAAACTACTGGCCAAAGTCTGAAATATTTTGAATGTCAAAAGTTACTATATCTGTGTTAATTTATGGGTGCATGGTCTTCAAAATTTGTAGCACGATGAAGAATAATCCAGCTGTAAAATTTACATAAATCATCTCTGTACTAGATAAACGCACCGATAGTCGCTCGGTCTCTGTACTCGGCCTCTTATGTTCAATTTCTTTTGCAGTTGAGCAGACCAACTTTGCTACAAGGTGGCCGAATATTGGGGCTTTTATATATTCTCTCTGATTCTGACGTAAAGTAACGCCCCCTGAACAACGGCGGCGCTATCCGCGCTTTCGATCAGCTGTGCGGCTGTCATGAGACGCAAAATCATCGCCGATGTCGCTCGATATTTATTACATTTTTTATTAATTACCGAAAACATAAATTTGTCATAATCAAAAAAAGTAACAAGTAGAATTCACAGTGCTGCTAGAAAAAAAACGAATATCGAAAATGTTGCACGACAAACTAAAAGGTTCTTCGGCACCGTCAGACGTCGCCGAGGTATTTACTTTCAAATTTTCCAATTGTTGAAAATAAACTAATGTAAAATATGCAATTAATAAATAATTATTGATATTCAAGGCCGATGTTCGTGAAGATGAAGAACAAGCTGTTAAATTCAATGAAATCGTCGATCTTCTCGTGGCTGCTGGTTACTTCAGAGCAAGAATAAAGGGACTATCAAATTTTGACAAGGTGACAACTGAAAAATTTTGCTTTTTAATTAAAATCATTTATGAAGCATACACTTTTTGAGTAACTTTTTTCTTAAAATACAGGTTGTCGGAGGTATGACTTGGTGCATCGAGTCTTGCAACTTTGATGTCGATGTAGACTTACTTTTCCAAGAAAATCTTACGATAGGTCAAAAAATGTAAGTAACACAGAGCTAGTTAAAAATCAATGGAACAGTATTTTACATGATAAGATTTTTAAATTTTTTTTTGTTTTTCAAGATCTTTGACAGAAAAAATAGTAGTAATGCTGCCAAAAATGAACTGTCCGCACAGAATAGAACCGCATCAAATTCAGGGATTGGATTGTATTCATATATTCCCAGTCATTCAAGTACGCAGAGAAATGAATTTATTTCTTTGGAACTTTGAATATTTTTATCAGACAAAACTATGACTGGAATGAGAGTTGAATTTCAATTTTTCAAACTTTTTCATAGTGGCTGGTTAAACGATCGATGGAAAAACGCGCGGAAAATGCGAGTTTCATGCGCTCGTTTGCCATCAGCCAGTTCCACAAGCATCATACGTTTTCCGAAGATTGTCAAGAGACCTTGATTGACGACATCGTACCGCATGTGCAATCAATCAAGGTAAAAACAATAACAACAGCATTATTCTTAACGATTTGTTAATCATACAATTTTTTTCTTTATTTTTTTTTCTTCTGAAGCGAGCTTATGATCCCAGACGACGTTTCAAACGTCGCGACTCCGCTCCTAGAGACGAGGCAACAAAGATTCGCAGTACCCTTCTGGAATACGGTTCCATGTCCATAGTTTCGAACAGTTCTTCCAGCGATCCTGAAGCTGTTCTTGAAGCTGAATCTGAAGAAGACAGTGCAAAGAGATCAAAGGATCCACGTACGGAACCTCGGGAGTTACCCTTCGACGAGGATCGTCTCAGTGCGAGTACGGTTGGAAATATCGTTGGCCTACAAGCTCGTGAAATTGTCCAAGTAGCGAAAAAATATGCCTCGATGTCAACGTTGGAGAGAGAAGTACAAAAGATTAAGTACTTAATAAATGAATTACAGTCAATGTAAAAAAAATAACGAATATAATATAAATGTTTCAGGGAAGTGAAAATGAAATTGGTTATTTAAGAGCATCAGCCACCCTCGAGAAACAGCGGTCGGCTCTGCAGAGCAGATGGAACAAAATCGTCGAGGAGCGGGATCGTTTATCCGACGAACTGAAGGAAGCAGAGAAGAAATCAGAATCGATTCGAGAAGAGAGAAAATCGCTCGAGGAAGCTTTTCTCACGATGGAGACTATGAACACACCAGATAATCAAGAGTACAATACGATTATTTGCTTAAAATATTTTTCGTAAAGATAGTTTTTGAAAAATATCGATGAAATCAAATTTTCAGAGCCATAAAAACGTTGGAACAGCTTCTGGTCGTTCATAGCGGCTTAAAAGAACAAGAGCACAAATTTCGTGAGCAATGCAAAAACGAATTAGTCTTGCTTCAAAATATGGTGCAAGAAATCGAAGTAAGTGAACCGCATGAGGAACAGAATCATGCTGCCGAGTATGCCGAGGTCAAGGAGGCTATTAACAGGACGAGACTTTTGCTCGCAAAGAAAAACCGAGCTATCGCTTCCCTTACAAGACAATTGGACGACGTCCCTGGCAGATCGGAATTAACGCAATATCAGCGACGATTTATGGAACTTTATAATCAAGTCTCAGCAAAGCACAAAGAAACGAAACAATATTATACGCTATATAATACTCTAGATGATACGAAATTGTATCTCAGCAAAGAACTCTCCTTACTAGATTCCATTCAAGATAACTATAATGAGTAAGTGTAGTAAATGCTTTTATTTTTTTGTTTAAAGAACTAGTGACAACTTTATTATTCCTTCATTAACAGAGCAATGGCATCTGCAAGTGTGAAAGGACAATTTTTGACCCAATTCGAGGCAATAATCGCAGGCGTTAAAAGAAACAAAGAGAAGGTTTGTAATATTACTGCAACAAATGACATAAACATTTTTGAAATCCAAAGTGCACGAGAATAACATCATAAAATATTGCAGGTGGAACGTCGATGTGCTGAAGAGAAAGAACGGAAATACTCACTGAACCGACAGCTTGTCACTTTGATGGAACAGCAAAGAAAATACGTAGCTGCGGTTCGACAGCTTACTATAGAATGTCGAAAAAATGAGGCTCTGCTTGCTCAATTGAGAGCGACGTAAAAAAGAATGACGGATAATGGTGAACTTTTGTAATGCAATTTACTCAATAACGACCTACTTTCTGGAGAGTTTTTGAAAAATATATATGTAATTAACTTCAACTGTTTATCCATCGGTAGCCAAGGCTCCGAATTTATTGACAGCGATAGGTACTTTCGAATCGTCTTCGTCGTCCTCGTCGTCATCACTGTTGTCCTTTTCATCGACATCCGAATCTCTGACCGTCGAGGTCGTTTCTCTATCGTCCTCGTCTTCTGAAGACGAAATCTCTCTGTCCCTATCCGGTGGATTTTCCGATGCATTGCTTGCCTGAATCCATTTTATTTTCTCGACATCGGGATGTCGTTCCCATTCATCTGGAAATAAATCATTTATTTTTCTAAAGAAAAGGAAAATGCCAGATTATACAATTCTCACCTTTTTTGATGGTCCATCCAGGTGGATAAACGAAGAGGCATATTTTTCCTTCCAGTGCCATTCGGAGCAGTGAATTCGCCGCTCTATAAGTATCAAATCGCGCGGTTCTCGCGGTCATATAATGTCTTTTGGCGGCCCAGCCGTCACAAATGTCCATCGCGGACCACGTGTCGTCGTTTTCCTGATGCTGAATTGTCAATAATTTTGGAAGATCCAGTCTCTCCGCTAGAAACTTTATGGTCGTGTAGGGTTCTCTGACTTGTGCGATGGGAAAAGAGCCCATGAGTATTTGCAGCTGTTTCGGTACCGTCGATGGAAATACCAGACCAGGACAGTCACAGAGACAGACATTTTTGGTAAGATAGATTGTTTGAAAATGTTTCGTGTGACCGGGAGTTCGGGAAACGCTCACAACTTTTTTGCCTGGTAAAAAAACCGTACTAGATTAATGCACATTCGAAATATATGAAAATAAATTGTCTGATTTTGTAGTGTCCACTATCACTCAGTGAATTTTTCATGAATTCATTAAAAAAAATTATTTGAAATTGATTAAAAAAAAATGTAAATTCATTTTGAATTTATCTCTCTCGCACGCATAGGACAAGGTGATGTTTAAGTGTCCTATATTGTACGAAACCGAATTATACTATTTCCGTCGAAAATAAACCATTTTTGAAGAAAGAAACCATATTATTCTCTTTCCATCAAAGAGAAATGTGATTCTCTTCTTTTTTCCACAATATCAAAAATCACCGAAAAAATATCCGTTTTGCATCTGTCCCTCTCGCACTTATACGGGTTAAAAATCACCTTAAAATATCGATTTTTGATCTCTGAAACCCCCGGTCGATTTTTTAGAATTCAAAAAAATTAAATTTTGAAATATAATTTGTCATTATTACAATTCTTGGCAACATTAAGGTAGGAGTTGCGTGAAGTTTTTTAAGACAGATTTTTTTTAATCAATATTTCGACTTCTGGATGATAAAACGTCTTCAAATGAAACGTCTATGCAAAATTAAAAAAAAATTTGTCTCAAAAAATTTCACGCAACTCCCACCTTAACACTCACCCATCAAGGCATTCATCAACGAAGACTTTCCAACATTCGGTGTGCCGATACATCCGATCGTTAAAATTCCATTTTTGTATTTTTCGTGTTGAAAAAAGCTTGTGTCTTCCTTTTCTATAACAACATTGTCCTTTCTATCCAAATCATCCATATCGTATTCGAGGTGCATCTCCTCCTGTATCTTCTCCTGCCACGTGGTGAGATCGACGAGGTCCCCAACGATCTCGCGACAAGTTTCCATTAATTTTTGCGCCCCCTCTGCCGCCATTCTGAGCTTTCCTTTTCTTCGCCTTATCTTTAACTTTTCATCTGTCGATATATTCCCGCGCATATTATAAGCAGGGAATGATGTGAAGAAGAGAATTTTTAATTTTGGATAACGAGTCTGAAAATATTCTCTCCATGCAACAACAAGTGCCGGTGGGGCCAAATCGATCTTATTCAGCACCAAGATCATGTCTTTTCCAAGGTTTTTTGTTACATGCTCGTACAAATATGGAGGAAACATCAATACTGGATATCTTATGTCAACAATAACCAGCAATATGTCAGATATCTCTAAAACCCTCCAGAGTTGTCGCCAGGTTTCTAAATTCAATTCAAAATAACTGATGTTGCTGAGGTCTTCCATTCTCTTTAGATATTCCTAAAGTTGTAAAATTGTAATCGATAAGTTCTCAGTAAGGTTTCACTAATCGAAGTAAAAATATAATTAATAACTAACACAAAAGTATTTTTGTTCTCTCATATCCAATTGTTCCTTGCTCATGGTGTAGTCCCAGGGTGGTCTCTTTGGAAAATCTGTTCCAGAAGGAAAATAATCATCGGAAAGCTCTTGTTGCTCCAATGGCACAGGGACAATGCTCTTCCTGGCTTCTTCTCTACGCTCTTGAAGTTCTTTGCGCGACTCTTGAAAAAATTGCAACGCATATCTATTTCTTCCAGTATCATGTGGTTGTTTGTTGATTTTTTGAATATTTTTTGTATCGGTGGAACATTCCGTTTCTTCGTCTTCATCCTCTCTTCCAGCTGGAAAGAATATGAATGAAAAAAGCACTTGAGAAGAGGAGGCAATGAAAAGCCGGTAATTCAACGTACCCAGCAGTGCGCGATTTTGACGTTGTTTTTTTGCCTGCATTTGTTGTTTTTTCGCCTTTCCACTGAAAGGGGCTTTTCTCCTACCTTGCGGCATTTTTAAATATAATAAATTTTTTAACGGCGATAAATCATATGTAACGATGATCGATCATCTAACGTGATCGGATGTACTTGCATCCAACTGTCATGAAAATCGCAGCGGTGAAAGAAGAAAGAAATACTAACATCCATGTGCAAGTAGAGCTTTGAAAAACATCGAGTTTAGCCGGTAAAATCGTGCATGCAGAATGTATCAACAGTGCCATCTATCGCGCTATATTACAAAAAAATCCACAGATGCCGCCACTCACTATTTCCTTCAGTGGCGCGGTTTCCGATGTAAAAATTGTATTTTCGTGGTTATGTCATGTTCGATAATTGAAACGAAAGAAATTCTATGGAAACAATTACTTATTTATTATAGAAAGTGTTAATTTAATAAAAAAGATTTTTATTCGAATTTGAGAGAGTAAGACTACATTTCTAAATGAATTAACAATGAATATATCCGGTACAATTCTTCATAATAAACTGCGAGAAATTTTACCGGAACTGCCATCAGGCATAACTTCAGAAGTTTTGAGTAAAATTTGCGACGATCCAGTTGCTCATCCGTTCTTTAAATGGTTCTGTTCGAATGTCGGCCGAGACAATTACCTTTCTCCCGAAGAGGTTGCACTGTGAGTAACTAAAAAAAAAAATTATCATTTTCATCAACTCCTGTACATCAATTGCTCTAAACCCTTTTTTTTTAGTGGAAAACACATAAAAGAAAAAGGCAAATGGTTAACTGGTGAAGAACTGGACACAGCCCTGGCTGAGGCAACAAAAAATTGTCCAGAAATGATGCGACTCTTGGAAACCGATTCTGAAAACTGTGCAAGACTTAGCGAAGAATTGGAAACGCAAAAGCAATCCTATAATGGCGATATCGAATATTTTCAGACATTGGAAGAGAGTTTAAGAAGTTTAAGGTATATTTTTTTATTAATAACTATGTTTCTAGCTGAGATGCGATGAGTTACATTGTTTCGTTGATTATAGAGAACTTGGCCTAAAACTGGATGATGACATTGAAACAGAAGAATCCGAAGTTGAAAAAAATCACATAAAAATAAATAAAGCTTATAATGACTGCATCAATGCTCTTGAAGAATTTGATGTGTACCATCGCCAACTTTGTTGCGAGATTGAATCGCTTCTTGATTCCTATGCAGAAACGATTGACAAGGTAATAAACAAAATAATTATATGTATATCTCTTATTTTTATTATTTTAATTTTCTCTAATCTCTAGAAAAATTCACCCATCGTTTGGACTCAACTACCTCTTCACAATTTCATAAAGCAAATAGAATCGTACAGCGACTACCTTGAAATGTATGTCAAACGAAATTTTGTTATAAAATCAGACCAGACAAATGAATCGGATTATGGCGCATTTATCGTTGATGAAAAGGAGCACTGTAGAGATGAGAAAATACAGGAATTACTAAACTGTCAAGCATGGTAAGTCTAAATTATAAATTTTTGTTTGAGAAAAAAAAATCATTGTGCATTTTGCAGTATCATTACCTCAAAAACTGACGAAGTAAACACAAGAATTGATGATGCTGTGGAAGTTGCGACTTTGACGTACGCGGATGCCATCTACAATAATATTCAGACCTTGATTCCTCAAACTGAGGCTAAAATGCGGTGAGAAGCAGTTTCTACTAAAAATTACATCCAACCCTATGGATACTGAATAATTTGTCTTTCCCGGCAGAATGGAGATCGCCTCGTTATCCAGTTCGTGTGATTTTCTTGAAGAAAAGATCGAGCTGCTGCGAGAGAAAGAATTAAAGAAAGTAATCTGGCAGTACGCGAAATTCATCATAACGAAGATACTTGTCGAGGATAGTCATGCGAGTGCGAACAGACGAAGAAGTCGTTTGGAAAAATTAGAGAAATTGCGAACTTTTGCTCGTGAGAAAGGCCACGGTCATTCGGACCTGCTGTGCATGTTGATGCAATTGCAGTTGCGTCGTCTGAAAGAAATTATTGGATTCATAGCGGACGCCCGACATTATCTCGCCACGGAGTACAGTTTATCGTCGATTCGGTCGGTATGTTGCAAAATAAAATTCCGCTTCCGTCGGTATATTTACCGTTGACAAAAATCCAACGTCTCGATGAAATGGTTGGGATTACGCGTAACGAACGTATTAAAATCCTTGAAAAAATATTTCTCAAACAGGAGAGCATGAAGGAGCAGCAATCAAAGTACGAAGCCATTTTAAATTCGCCGCCGAAGGAACAAAACGTATTCAACAAAATTTTGATATCTTTGATCCTCGGGAATGACAGTAATCCGGACGATATAAACGTTGCGACGAAGCGTTTCGAAGACCTCATAGAGGATCATGAGAAGCGGCAAAAAATTCTTCTTGACAATAATTACGAAACCAAAATAGCAGGATTGGAACAATTGTGAGATTTTTGGAATGTTTTTTTTTCATATTTATAAATAATCTCAGAGGCAATAAAAATAAAAAATAATTTCAGCCAAAATGAAGTAATGACAATTTACAACACGGAAGTAAAAGGACCGACTCGCAGCTTAAAACCGACCTCGTACGAGTTATTGAGAAGACTGGACGAGAGCACAAAACGGGTTCGCGATATCCAGAACAACATAACCGAAATCAGAACAAAAATCAAGGACATGACCGTAAGAGCGATAAAGAGAAACACGTATCAGAATAATTTACATAATATATACATATGAATATGTTTTTTAATATAAATTTTGTTATCATTTTCAGAGAAAAACATCGGATAATTCTTTCGAACGTGACACGACAATAATGTGGCAACGCTTTCTTGCGGATCCGGAAGAATTGCAATCAAAGTACGATCAGGCAAAGAGAAAAATTGAAAACTCCCATTTTTCGGTCTCTTCGGATAAATGAACAGTATTAAAAAATGTTTTATAATAGAAACTTTCTCTGAGAAACGTTATTGTTGAAAATTGCACGATCTCGAGATTATTTTTATTCGCATCATGTCGCGATAAGAGAGACTTATTTATAAATATCTACCAGCGATATTGTTTGCGAAAATAAACATGGATGCGCTATTACGAATACACTTCCATTCATACGGTAAGTGATCGGAGTATTGCGCGAATCTCATCGTGCCCGGTTTAAAAACGAGGCTCGATGTACAGTTTGTGTTTGTACAATCGTGTATATCGGGTATGTGTCACACGAATGCGGCGAGGAGTCGAAAATAAATACAGGAAACGCCTATAAGTAGCAGAAGTACAATCGAGTGTGTCGGAGCGATTGGAAAATCGCGAAAAAGATGGCCGATACTCGTCCGTTGGTGGATTGTGCGCGCATGACGAAACCATCGCGATTACGATGACGTAGATGGCGTATAAAAGGGGGTATAGACATACGAGCCTGTAGGCGTACACGAGCTACAGAGTGTAACCTTGATCCGTGTACTGTTCGGTTTCATGCGAGTGCTTCCCCCACTTCTTGCTACCCTTTCATATATTCGAGCCCCTCGCGCGGACGGGCAAGCAACCGTCCTCTCTTCCTCCTCCTCCTCGAACACCCATCGCAGTCCCCCTCCCCGCGGGAACGCGTTTACGTTCGGTGCAACAACAAAATATGTATGTAGCCGTTTAGCATAGACGACTCGTGAACCGAGCGCACCGAAGGTGCACGATTATGAAGACCCAAACAAATCTATCCCCACCATAAAATATGTTATTTCTTCGCTGACATGAAATTTCTTTTCGTGTCAGCTGGCATTTTTCATGCCAATCAGCTCGACTCGACGAGACCCCAGCCCGCATTATTCATAAACTCTAATTCCTACTGTTATTTCCAATTTAATTGAATTCAAGACAAATGTCTTTTTTATTATTACTAGCTAATGAGCGCTTATTTTCGTCGTGTTTATAAATTTTTCATCTTTTTGAATATTTTTATGTTTTGATATTTATCATTTAATCTTCTTAAATTTTTTTATTCTCCATCAATAATCTCCACCAAACGACTTTCTTGATTTTTTTCTCCTTTCTTTATGATAGATAATCTTTTCACTTTTTCGGAATTTCTCACATGATTTGAATATTGATCAATCTTTGACACAGTTGTCAAAATTCTAACCAATTTCAGATAGAATAAAAAATGAAGTTGGCCCTAAACGAATTCCCGCCACCGCGAGTCAATCAGATTTCCGGAAAAGCGGTGACAAAACGACCAAATTCACGTATCTTCCATCAACTTTATATAAATTGGATTGTACATCACTATAATCTTTAGCATCAGGCTTGAAGAAACAATTACGTTCTGTTTTCGATGACAACTTCATATCTATACTTAGATCGATGGTTAACAATCGTTGAATGGCTTCTGCGATACCTCTAGAAATGTGCCACTTCACGTATTTTCTTAGCTTCGCAGCTCAATGTCATTCTGTTATTATACTTTGGCGACCGTGATACCCAGCAACATTTTCATCAGGAGTCTATTTTTTATTTTCAACTTTCAGCGAAATGAGAAAACGGAGCATAAAAATGTATTAGGCAGTATTTCGCTTAAAATGGCAATGTTTGTATACGAATTGGGTGACATAAGAAACGTACGATTTCTTTGTATATGCTGATTTGTCAGCTCTTTTTATTCTTTTTCTCGCATAGTCGAAGAAATGAGACGAGGACACGCGGAACAGCAAAAAATAACGTTCGCGCGTTTTGTTTTTGTATGTATTAAACAGATATACATATATGTATAAAACGATGTATAAACGTGTACAATGCGGGGCTATATATGCTTCGCGGATTCGTGTATCGATTCGTCCGGTAGGTTTGAGTTAACGGTTTGTTTACACGAGGCGAAGGAGGCAGATGGCGCTATGCGCATGCGCTGCGCAACCAAAACAATAATAACAGAGAGTGGCGACACACGGAGAAAGAAAAAGTTCATGGCTGCCAGTAGTACGAAGGAACGTCGGGAAGAGAGATTTGCGTTCGATATCTCAAAGAGTTAACACTTTGCGAGAGTTACGAATCCTCCATCGTATATTTCGCAAAGCGTGCTCGAATTGAGCGAGCGCTCTTATTCTTTCATCGTTTAAAAAACGTTTCGTCATCCGCTTTCGTACACAAAGACGCATCGTGTGAGCGCTCTTTGCAGACGCGCGCGCGCACACAGACGGACCGAACGGTCGCTCGGCACAACAGAGAGGAGAGAGTGTGCGTTCCTCAGTGTGTTGTATCCGTTCGCTCGGTGATCGTCGTACTCGCGACATTCCTCAAAGCGTCGAGAGCTCGTTCTCTTCGTTCTACATAGATCCGCGAACAGTGTTACATTTGACGAACATTGAAAACGTTCCTTGGGTAAAAAAAGGAGGAATCAAAGTTTCTTATTTCTGTGTGAAAACATTGACGTTCGTTCTCAACGTGCATTTTCCATTGTGCCTCTTGAGTCTGTTGACGATCCTCGCTGTGTGATACATAGTCCGCGGCATGCGTGTCTACACGTCTACGTACATAGACCGTTCTCACAGGATTCCACGCTATATATAGACAATCGAAAGAGCGTACTCGCGTCCGGTGAATTCTCTCCTTTTCTCTTTCTCGTGTTTGGACAAACGGTTGAAATTTTGAGGAGCGTATACACGGGGACTGGGGAACAGTGGACAAAAATAAGAGAGCGTCGAGGCGTAGAGAAAAAAAAGAAAGAAAAAAATAAGTGGTGAATAAGGAGGACGAATGTTAGGTGGTGGCGCTAGTGGAGGGGATTGGCCGGGAGTCGAATGAGCGATAGGCATCAAAACAATAACAATGCCGGTGTTACTGGCAATCGAGTGAAACTTGGAGCTTCGTGGCCAGTACCGAGAACCGAAGACGACGAGCATCGATTCCGGCAAGTCAGACTCGCAACGAACCCGAAAGCTTGCTCGCTATTCTTTAGTACGTTCCTAAAACACTTTCGACAAAAAACAGACGGGAGCGAGAAGGACGGATATACGGACACGTCGAATACATTTGGCTCTTTCTCCGCGCCGAGCTCTTCCTACCTCGCTTGTGAACGTCTCTCCCTCTGCGACTTCCACGTATTATTTTCTTTTCCTCGCCTACGGAATACTCCGGCAAGGGAACAAATATCAGAAATACATTTTCGACATTTCTTCGATACAGATAATTCGAGAAAATACTACATCTGAATCACTCGGAAATTTTGTGATACGAAATACGTGTTTATAAATATATAAATACATGTGTGTGTGTGTGTATGTGCGACTCGATATATGTATCGCAGCTTTCAGTCGGTGAATCACGCGCTTCGTTGATCACGCATCGCTCTCGCTGCTCTTCGTGTGTGTCAAACTATTTGCACAAATACACACGCAGTGTAAACAAGACGCGAATCCGTTACGAGCTCTTTCGCGAAACGTAAACTGAACATTTGTGTCGCGAAGAAAAAAAAAACAAACCCGAGTTCTCGTTCGAGTAATTTTTTCGCATTGTGCTCGAAATTTGCGAAGCTCGAGGATAAATTTCGACGATTCCCGAGGCCATCGGTTACCTGACGCTCGTTCACGGAACTCCCCGAAGGGAGAAACGGGAAGCGTCTTCGGTCGTCGAAAGATAAACAGTAAACAAGAGGAGACAAAGGAGCGTGAAGAGAGAAAGAGAAAGGATCCGCTTTGGCGATCGGTAAAATGCCGAGTGCCGAGGAAACGACGTATCTCTTGAAAGTTATGCCGGAAACGACTCAGGAGTTCATAACCAGGGACGTGGATCTGTTAGTTTCTCAAATAAAGGAGAATTTGAGGCTTTCCGGGTTGAAGGCAAAATCGAGCATAAGCCACAAGAACAGACCGTCGCCGTATCACGTGCCCTCGAGGTCCTGGGCCGAACCGGGAAGCTGCGAGATGTGCAAGAACAACGGGAGCGTCCACGAGGCCAGGAACCACCACCTGCACCATCACAAGAGAAACATCGCGACGAGAGAGGACGATCCTTACGAATTGCTCCAGGAACTCCTACGCGAGGGCGGCCTGATAAAGGAAGCCGTTAAGAGGCTCCAAACGAACCTCGAGGACTACGAGAACTCGGAGGATGAGATCCTCGACGACGAGGACGACGACGAGAGCCCCGAGGAGAGGAAACATCGACTTCAACATCGGAATACAATGGCGTACAGGAGAAAACCTTACTTCTACGACTCGGAAGAGGAGCCTCTGCCTCCTGTCTATGAACCTCTCGAACTGTGAGGATTCTCGACTCGCCGGACGTTCTCACGATCTCCGTCACGTTACTCCGGCCAGTTATCAAGCTGACCTGGGTACTTCCCAAAGAACTGGAATTTACAATTACAAGTGTACACTCGTATAAATTCTACATCGTTCGAAACCAAGAAAGAAATCTCGCTCGAAATTCTACTTGAGCAATCACAACCCTAGAAGTTACTAGATTTCGCAGCACTCGAATTTCTCTCTCAAAATCGAATAACTAAACCTGAAAAAATTATAGTATATTCCTTTCGATCCAAAGAATTGTCCTCTGGTCCAAATTTTCATGAGAATTCATTTATTGATTAATAAAAAAATAAACAAAGGCCGGACAACAGGTTTCTCACGGGAGACGTGCCCGTTCTTTGTTCATTTTTTTTATTAATTAATACGTAAATTCTCGCGAAAATTTGGACCAGAGAACAATTCTTGAGGTCGAAAGGAATGTACTATAATTTTTTCAAGTTCGATTATTCGATTTTGAAAGAGAAATTCGAATCCTACGAAATCTAGTAACTTTGAGGATTGAAAAATGTCCATTAAATTCTAGGGAATTTTCGACGAAAGGAATGAGACCAAAAAAATGCTTTTTTAGGTTCCGGGGGAATATTTTTTTGAGAGAATGTTTTTGTGCGTTCGAATGATGCGAATTTTAACGAGTCTAGTATACAACCTATGTATATTGGTAGATCTGGATAGGTAGATAGAAACACACCGTTGTAAGAAACATTTAGTTACGTACGTCCAATTGTGAGGTAAATGAGCCGGATTTAACCGGAGGACGAAAGTTGGACGGTGAGTCGAGTGCTCCAGGCGTGTTTGGACACGTAGACTCCGTGTGTGTTCCCCCCACTCTCGTGTCGCTGGAGAGCCGACGCGTCGAAAATTTCGCTCGGACCTTTCGCAATACTTTTCTCTCTCAACGACTATCCTCTCCGTCTTTAAGTGTATCCTAAAGAAT
The DNA here is from genome assembly GCA_030522605.1 of Cremastinae sp. B BG-2022a. Lineage (NCBI taxonomy): Eukaryota > Metazoa > Arthropoda > Insecta > Hymenoptera > Ichneumonidae > Cremastinae sp. B BG-2022a. The sequence goes on along the minus strand of JAPYYX010000032.1, from coordinate 328,406 downwards.
TGTAATAGATTCGCACACTTGCGTCCGTGAAAGAGATAACTAATCTTCGAGCAAATTTCGCATACCTGAAAAAGAAAAGAAAAAAAAATGTTTCTCTGTTGTTTCCGAAGATTCTCGCTCGGCGAATTCTCGAGTCGTTGCCACCGGTACGTAAACAAAACGAAAAAGGAGCACAAGAGTCGTAAAAGAGCGTTAACGGTGTTCGCCGATGGTAATGTACTCTTTGGAATATCGTCGAAGTTTGCGTCGTTAAAAAGTGTAAAAAAATACGTTTTGCTCTTTTTTTTGAAAAAACAAAGATTTCGAAAAGTATATCATGCATCGTTATGAATAAATGAAGTTAAATTTGTCTTCTAGATGGAAGATTGATTTTGTTGAATTTGTATGACGCAAACTTCGAATGAATTTCTCGAATTGTTTAATTGCGGATTTGTGTAAATCGCTGTTGCGATCGGTGAGCCTAGCTCGATCTTTTCGCCACGTGTCTATGTACGGAATGGAATGACGTCACGCCAGATCGGATTATAAAGATCGTTGAGCTTGAACCGGGCGCTCAAGCAATTAGAGTCTTCTCCGGCTAGACGCGAGTGTTTGTAAATAAATTGCGAGTGTCGTCGATCGTGGTCAATACACTCGGAGTCGCTTTATCATTCGAAGCCCGACGATTCGAGCAGTGGAATGTTTTCCCCGCGGTTTTCCGGACTAGATTCGCAATGGAGGGATCGAAACCTCGCTGAGCTGGCGATGTTGTTTTTTCCACCGACTTCTGACACGCAGCGGCGACGAGCAATCGCTTCCGCGTCGCGTTTTCCCAGCGCTCCCGATCGACTTGGAACAAAGAGAAATTATTTTTGCGAAAAACATTTTTGACGAGATTCTGATGAAAAAAATTTTCTCTTTATCTTTTCACAATTGATCAAAATTAAGAAAAAAAATTCCGCGTGAGTTAAAAATGTACGAGAGGTTTGCTTGCGAATTGAAATATTTTTGTTTTTTCTCTTCTGCGAATTCGGAGAATAGAAGCGCGTTTTATTTGTTCAGCGAGCGAGTGCGTGACCGAGAGGACGTGTGATTCGAATAGAAATTAATTTACGCGAGATTGAGCGCGATTGAAACAGATTTCGCAAGCTTTCTTGTCAGACTCGATATTTTTCGATCTTACGAATTTATTGTTTGTGTAAAAAAAGGACGAAACATCGATAAATAGTGTCTATACATGTATAAAACTTAAACGTGCTATTTCCGTTCACAAGACTACACGCATTTTTCCGTCGAAGCTCAAATATTTCTGTCACTGAGTAATGAAGAAAAAATCATAAAATCTATGAAAAAAAGAAAAGAAAATGAATTCTTTGAGCGGCTAAGAAGACGGTGATCTCATTTAGGTTTTTCTTCCTTTTTTCTCCGAAAACACGCTCGACAAGATTTTTCGTTAAAACGAAACTGTAATTTAATGAAGTTTATAGATGTATTTTTTGTAGCCCTAGTTAAAAGTTTTTAATACTTTTCCTGGATCATTCTCAAAGAAGTATCGAAGGAGTAGGGAAAGAGAGAGAGAGAGAGAGCTCGAAAATAATTGTAAAGATACGGGAAACGATAATAGCGAAAGTATTGGAAAATCCGATTTATCGAGACGAATTTATCTGCGGCTTGTCCTGGTCGAAGTCTTTGAGAAATCTCGTTGTAAGCGCTGTAGCTTTAAAAAAATTTTTAAATTAAAAAAATATCGCTGTGCATGTTTTAGTGCATAGTTGTTCAAAACTGTACGATTAACGTCGATGATTTTGATAAGTTCGATTCGACGAAATTGATCGATTCACCGAGCGCGAGAATTATTTTTTTCGTTCCGCGAATGAAAAAAAAAAATAAATAATGATGAAAACAAATGAGAAGAACGGAAAAGAGAAGTTCGAAAAATATCAACGCGCGAATTTTTCTTGCATCGTCATGGAAAACTGAGTCACACTTCGTTCTTCTCTTTTTCCTCGATTTGTATACTTAGAAACAAAAACAAAAAATTGTGATTGCGCGAGATCGTGTGTTGTGAGAATGTGGAACGATCCTCTATATTTTTATTCGCCATTCGTGCAAGGATTGTATGCAACGTATCAATGCGTTCTTCTTTTTCTATGAGGCAAAAGTGTTTACTTCTCTTTTTTCTCTTTTTTTTTTATATTCATTAGTTCATCGTTATAGAAAAATTAAGGAAAACTATATCTTGTTGTGATCGTCGAACGCGCTCTGTAAAGCTCGTTCGACACGTCTAATTATAGATAAAGAAAAAAAAATATTCAAAGTTTAAATTACTTTCGTCTTTTTTATTCCCGAAACTTCACCAGCCTCGTAATTTCTTGAATTTACAGAAAATAATGAGACGATCTTTGCCTCGAAGTTTCACACTTGAGGAAAAAAGATTGTGGATCAACACGCCAGAAGGAAAACTTTTTTTTTCTCGAAAAGTGAAAAGTTTCAAAATTCTCGGAGACGCAGTAAATTCTCATTATTCCAGAATAAATAAAAAAAAAGCCATTCTGCGAGAATTTTCTGTAGATTACGAGTGTAATAGCAGTACAAAATGCATCTAAGCAGAATTATTTTCCTCATTTTAGTGCGGATGTGTGTGTGTGAACATTCTCATTTTTCTCGGAATTGAGAAATTTATTTTGGTTAACCTCTAAACACTTTTAGACAAATAAAAAGTCGTTAATTTACGGAAAATGTTCCATCCATTAGGGCCACGTTGTCTATTTTCGTTCGGACGAAGATCGAGCTTGGAAGCGTGTCTCAAATCATCAATTTGACACTTTAATGCCATCTGAAATCTCATTTTAACATTGGAGTTTCCGGTCATCAACGAAGAGGCGCGTTGAAAGATTACACGAAGTGGAGCGCGAGAAGTCAGTCGCGGGAGGTTACTTTGCAGCACTTCTTTCTCCATACCGAGTGGAATGTAGAAATGTATATTTTACGACAAATCTTACCGAGAAATGCGGATCGATTCTCCGGTTACCTCGTTCGCTTCTGTCACGCGATTCTTTACTTCCATTTCCGTACTTTTGTACCTATTTTTCTGCTCGAAAAACAACCCCTTCGATCCGTTCCGATCAGTTTGATGTCGCGTGCTATTTAAAATGGCGGAAGAGGTTATCGATGATGTAGCCAGCGACCGCAAAATAAATTCTTCACCTTTCGAAGAAAAAAAAAACTCCCTAAAAAAATTCAATTCAATAAAAAAGTAACCTCTGCCTCTCTTGATTAGCAAATTTTCGTGTTTACAAAAAGCTATAGCATTATCTTCATCTTTTCGATAAACGAAAAAAAAAAGTTGTACTCATTTTTATTCCAGATTAATTCCGGCGGCTGTTTACACCGAGCGGAAAGGTTATGTAATGAGAAAATAAGAAATAAGAGCGCGCCGAGACTCGCGTTATTGTGAAAGATATGTGTCACGACGAGCTCGCGCGTCTCTTCATCCTTGCAGTACGTGAACAAATAGAATTTTATTTTCGTTGGAATAGAAAAGAGACTTTGCCGTGAAGGGCTGGTATCGAAAATAACGATCTCAAGCCTTTGACGTTCTTCTATTTCAAGGCACAATATTCGCCTTCTGATAAACCTACAATACTTGAAGTACCTGACCGCTCTCGAATTAAAATGGGCATTCGTATCTTCGGCCACTCGTAATCTTGATAAGATAGAAGTGGAGCGACGAAAACAATTTGCTGAAAGCATGTTTGCCATTTCACTCTTGTTATTACCTGGCTACATATCTATTTGCGGCTTCCTTAACTCGAGGAAAAAAACAACTATTTTTTCGCGTTCGATAAAATAATTTCGCATCCTCTCAATCACAATAAACGCACGCGGCGCATAACAATAATAACGACGCCGATAGTAAATAAGGACAGTGAATAAGTCGCGCAGTCGCAGAGTCATCGCGAACGACCAGAATTCCAACATGGCCGGCACTGAAGCTGTATGCACGTACGTAGTGTATTTATTTTTCTCAAATGTCATCGGCCCTCCGAAAAATTCCGTTTCGGGTACTTTTTTATTTCGATCCTATACAAATTTGTCATATTTCTCGGTTATCTAATTGTTTTAAGCCAAGATCTTTCAGTACAGTGAACAAAACGTTTTCGAGGTACGTCGTCTGCATCGAAAATTTACGAATCGTTCTCGTTATTCTGTATCACACTTTAACCGAGGACTTGTTATCAGTGACTAATATTTTCTCGCGTCATTCAACAAATACCCCCTTTGTTTCCTTTTTCGTTTTTATTTTAATGGAATTTTTCGACAGTCATTTTTTCGTAGAATAATAAAGTATTGCATTCTACATCATTATTTATTCAATTGAGAAAAAAGTAAACATTTTGCATTTAACGAGACCGTTCTCGTGTGTACGAGGGATAACACACGTTATCCTAACGTTTTTTTATGCAAATATTTTAGAAAAACAATGGAGCCCTATTATTCGAGGGGCGAGCATACACTGAAGGTTCCCATGTCCCTCTTTCGCAAGAATCGCGAACGACTGGTCGAACTTTTAAAACGGACGTCAGGGGTCCCGCCAACCGGTGCCGTAGTTCTCCTGCAAGGCGGCAAAGAAGTTCCTTTTAACGATACAGATATAAATTACGAATTCAGACAGGTGATAAAATAAAATATTAACAATTATAATTCGAAAAACATATTTTAATACTATGTCGAAAATATCTATTATTTTTTACAGGAATCTTTTTTTCAATGGAGCTTCGGCGTCGAAGAGCCAAACTGTCTAGGAGCGATCGAAGTGACAACGGGAAAATCTTTTCTCTTCGTTCCTGAATTACCAAAAGAATACGAGATATGGTGCGGCAAATTGAGCTCCCTTGATGAGTTTCAACAGATATACGGCGTTGATAAGGTCTATTACACTTGGCAGATAAAATCTGTGATGACAGAATTGGAGGCTCAAAAAATATTAACACTGGTAAGTTTTTAATTCTTTTTTTTTTTTAATTTATAAATGCATTTATTAAAAAAAAATTTTCCCCACACAGCGTGGTCAAAACAGTGATAGCAATCTTTTTACTGAAGAAGCTACTTATAAAGGAATTGATAAGTAAGTTGTAATTTTATATTTTTTCGAATATTATATTCGTTTTTATTGAAATTTATTGATTTTTTGCAGTTCGATCGTCAATAACCAGATTTTGTATCCCGTTATCTGCGAATGGTAAGTAGATTTTCTTTCATTTCGTTGTTGATAATGTAGAAAATTTAGAAATCTTCACAATCGTCGGTTGATTAAACACTTTCGAGCTCGGACGAACTTCAAGTGATAAGAGTGACAGAAATTTTAATTCGCATAGAAGAAAAATGTTTGTATTTTCGAACCAAAATGTTACTGGGATTTATTTTAAGGTCAACGCCTCGTAGAAATTTATTTTTTCATGCAAGATTCAGTCAGAGATGTACAAAGCGGGATGGAAAGAGAAGAAGCAGATTACCGGTGTCGAGGACAAGCGTGATAATGGAGGACGAACGAAGAATTTATGAAGTCGGCTCGATCGTACAAAGAACTGCGAAAATGGAAGATTTGATCGGCGGAAGAAAATTTATGGCTCCGAGTAGGATGAAGGAGAACAAAAATGCGAATATACAAAGCAACTCGGAGAAGCAAATCTGCATCGAAACTGACGAGGGAACGGCGATTCTTTTTAGCAGCGATGATGAACTGTTGAACAAAAAATTAGACGAGAAAATTATTGATTTCAAAGATCTGGATAAACTGTCCAAAGGTCCTGTCATCGAGAATATGATAACGGACGAAATAAATTGTCGAGTGGCGATCGAGGCGCTCAAAGAAATTATTAAACTGGAGGAAGAAGATTGGGACGGGACAGACGAGATCACGGTTTCCGGAACGAAAAACTGTCGTGATAGAGTTCTCGAGCAGCTGGTCGATATGATCGTGAAAACGAAGAACAGTGAGATGATAATCGAGGCGCTTCGACTGTTCAGCAAAGACAGACTCAGTCCAGCAAAAAATCCGCACCGAGATCGTCTCTGTGACCAAGTTCTCATCCGAGCGACAAACGGCAGTTTTCAGATTCGCCAAATCCTTGATATCCTTAAAATAATTTATTCTTACGAAGACGTCGCATATCGCGAAGTCTTGGACATTCTCTGGATCGGGATAAAAGCTCGAGAATCAGAAATCGATGAGAAAAATATAACTTCGCTCTTCCGAGTGCTCCCATTCTTCAGGGAGAATCGAAAAATCGTAAGAACTGTTTTGGAGAAGAAATTTGCCATGAATTGGTGGAAGTTGAACGGTTCGCAATTGCTGGAAATCGTCTCTTCTTTCGAATCTTCTAAAAGAATGGCCTCTCTAAATTTTGCACGGAAATGGATGAGACTTCATGTGAATACAGCGAGTGAGGACGAGCTGTTCGATTTCATGAAAAAAGTGACGAGAATGAAATTTTCGGAACGCGAATCATTGGAAATTAGCCTTCTGAGATATATGAAAGATAAAGGAGTAAGGACGAAAGATCCGGCTTTGATAGCTCTCGTAATGAATTATTGCGGCAAAAATCGTCTAAAAAATAATCAAATATTTGAAATCTGCGCCGATTATGTAACGAAGAAATTTACGACAATTCCTCCGGCTCTGTTGGCACCAATTTTCGTTCCATTCGGTTATCTCAATTGTCGTACTCCGAAGATCGACAAGTTTTTGGAAAACTTTGGAACATCTCTGGGAAAAAAAGTTCCTCACCTTGCTGTAAATGACACGTTGAACATTTTGCTCTCGCTCGTTTACCTTCAGCAGAATCCTGTCGAACTTTTGGATCTCGTGTTCAACAAAAACTTCTTGGAGAAATTACACTCGAATGAGGATCCCAGAACGATTCTTTATCTTAGGGAAAAATTGTGCTTTTTGGACAGAGTGATGACCATTGAGAGCGAACACTACGTTAGTCATACAATTCCGGAAATACAGAGCGAGAAAAAAATTTTTATGAGGCCCAGGATAAAGCGCGTCACGGACCTCGTTTACGTTCCATTGTCCAGGCTCGTCGGTAGTGGAAAAAAATTGAGCAGGGCTGTCATGCTTGGTCATCTTTCCACGATCGATCTCTACACCCTCGATATCCTCATTCACACCAACTCTACTGACAAACATATTTTTCCTCTGCTAAACACCGAGGAAAAAACTGCGATCTTGATAAATCTACCGGAACACTGGTGTCGTGGGACGCAGACTCTGATCGGACCTCAAGAAATGCGAATCCGACACACAAAAAAATTAGGCTTCCGCGTTGTCACTCTCAACTACAAGACTCTCCTGACTTTGAGAAACGATGCGAGAAAGATGAAAAATTATCTTATCGAGAGATTGACATTAGCATCTTGATTTTAAAAAAATGTTTCGTTTTATTTTTAATTTTTTTATTGTGTAAAATTGTGATTTTTGATAATTATAATGAAACTTTTTTAGCGATAAGCTTTTTGAGGATGAATTGGAGATACAATCCCTGACAAAAGTGATTTTTTCATAATGAATTGTTAAAATTTATTCTTCATTTTTTGTTAGAAAGATGAAATGTTGTATTATGTATTATGTTATTTATAATGATACTCGATAGGTTGTTAACGTTTTATTAACAATTTTCATATTATTTATTGTTAAAACAAAAGTTTTAGACAAAATTGTTTAAACTCGGTTATTAACATTTTTTATGTGTACTGATAATCGAAAAAAAATATCAACAAAACCTCATCATTTTAATCAATTTTTACGTACCTTTAGAGAGGGAAATTCGTTTTATTATCACGTAAGTGGATAATTTCTTGAAAACTGTTTAGTACAAGTTGATAAAATTTGGCAGAAAGATTCTTTAATATTTAAATAACTTGAGAAAAAATATACAAGTAATTATACTACCGTTTTTTCGATATTTATAACTTATTATGATTTCGACTCCGTATTCAATTTGTTATAAGTTTCAAACGATTTAGTGAATTGAATTGGAATTGGCACAGAAACATTTGAATTCTATTATCAGTGACTGGTCAAATTTTTAGATTTTTATCACCATTTCGAATTATCTCCAGTGCTTCCTTAAAATTTAGTCTTCGTTTTTTGTTAGAAAGTTGAAATTTTGTATTGTTTGCTAACGTTTCATTAACAATTTTCATATTATTCATTGTTTAAACAATTAAAAAACAAACATTTTGAAAAAATTCTGTTATTAAAATTTTTTGTGTACTGATAGTAGAAACAAAATATTAACAAAACCTCATCGTTTTAATCAAGTTTTACGTACTTTTAGAGAGAGAACTTTGTTTTATTGTCACATAAGTGGATAATTTCTCAAAAACTCTTCAGTACAAGTTGATAAAATTTGGCAGAAAGATTCTTTAATATTTAAATATCTTGAGAAAAAATTAGCAAGTACCTACTACCATTTTTTCGATATTTATAAGTTATTATAATTTCGAATACGTATAATATTCAATTTGTTATAATTTCTAAACGATTTAGTAAATTGAGTTGAAATTTGTACAGAAACATTAGAATTCTACTATCAATGACTGGAAAAATTTTCAGATTTTTTCCAACGTTTCGAATTATCTCCAGTACATCCTTAACCATCCTTTTATTTCGTTACTCTTTTTGCAGCCGGGTAATCAAAACTAGCGAGGAATTGGAAGTTCTTCGGTACGTCGCGAAAATCAGTTCGGACGCGCATAAACTCGTGATGCGAAACGTTCGAGCAGGACTCTCGGAATTCCAGGCGGAATCTCTGTTCAAGCATTATTGTTACTCCATAGGCGGATGTCGCCACGTCTCGTACACTTGCATCTGCGGAAGTGGGCACAACGGATCATATCTTCATTACGGCCATGCTGGAGCTCCCAACAATAAAGTGATAAAAGACGGTGACATGTGGTAAAGTATTATCATTCCCAAATAGAAAAAGTTTCATTTTTTCATTCCTCGTGGGAAAATTTTAATAAAATATTCATTTGAAATATTTCTCCTTCAGTCTGTTCGACATGGGTGGTAACTACTGCGGTTACGCTGCTGACATAACGTGTAGTTTTCCCGCAAACGGTACATTTACCGAGGATCAAAAAATGGTCTACAATGCGGTGCTGAATGCCCGGAACGCTGTGATAGAAGCTGCTAAGCCTGGAGTCAGATGGACGGATATGCATCTCTTGGCGAACAGGGTCATGTTGGAATCATTGAAGAACGGCGGCTTGCTCCGTGGGGAAGTCAACGAAATGATGGACGCTGGACTCAATGAGATATTCCAGCCGCACGGTCTGGGCCATTTGCTCGGTCTCGATGTCCACGATGTCGGCGGGTACTTGCCGAGAAATCCCACTCGTTCCGAGGAGCCTGGTGTCAGGAGACTGAGAACCGCGAGAACTCTACTGGCTGGGATGGTTCTCACTATCGAGCCTGGCTGCTATTTTATCGATTACGTACGTTCCCCAATGTTCTAAAATTTTTTTAAGGTGATGTTTAATCCACGCGACTGCGAGAGCGACGGATGCAAAATGGATTTGCTATTTTCTCAGAGATTTTTGATATTTTAGAAAAAACAAGAGAATCCTTTTTTCCTTCGAAAATTGTTTATTTTTCAGAGAAAATAGCAAAGTTCGTTTTCGCAAAATATAGGACAAACATCACCTTAAAGCGAGCAGCAATTTTATGAATATTAAAAAAAGAATATAAATTATAGTAATTATTTACTTATTTATTCAGTTATTGGACGGAGCGCTCTCGAACCCAAATCAAAATAAATTTATCGTCACCGAGCGGATGGCAAAGCTTCGCGGCTTCGGTGGAGTTAGAATTGAGGATGATGTATTAATAACCGAGAACGGAGTTGAAAACTTCACCTTTGTGCCTCGAACGTAAGTCCAATTTGCAGTGTTTTAATCGCTCAAAAATAAATAAACGCAATACGTAAAAAAACGTATAACAGCAATTATGTTCATTTCCAGAGTCGAAGAGATCGAATCTTGGATGGCAAAGGGCAGAGAAGAATTGCCTCTTCCTCAAGAGCAAGCGGAATTATGCTTGTCATTCGAACATCCCACGTAAGCCAAAAACGACTCTTCAATGCCATTCAACAAATATTTTTTTATTCATGTACTATAACCGAGAAAAAATATTGTAATCCAATTTTGCATATACTTTTACAATCATTGATAAAAAATTGTAAAGCCTCACAAGGGCGAGTGATAATAATGAAGAACTATTTTTATTTTCCAAAACACCTGTATGTGAAATTAATTTTTAGAATTAATATTCTATTACACGAGGAAATTCGTTAGCGAAAGCTAACGGGCAAATTCCTCCGTTATCGCAACCTCGAGACTGCGACACTTTTCTGATATTTTTCAGTAGAAAAACCGCAACAGTTCCGGTGCAATAAAACCGCGCGGTGACTCGACCGCAAATAAAAGTTGTCTTAATCGCGGAAGAAAATAAAAAGCGTGATTAAAATATAGGAAGTGCGATAAATTATCAACGAACAACTTTCATTCTAAAAACGCACAATAATAACAGCAATAATAATAAAAATGCAAAATTTTAATGACGTGCTCGATAAAATGTAATATATTCGAAATTCAAATAACTTTAAAGTCATTGACTGAATCATCGTGACTCGTATTCTAATTATTATTGGATAAACACATAGGAAGTCATTGAGATGCGAAGAGCGCGGAAAACAGGAATCGATTCTCAGATCGCCGTAATTGTATGCTCTGAGCGTTGCGGGTATTAGCGCGTCTTATAATTACTGTTTGTAATACAAATACTTGTTTCTCAAACGTGAATAAACTCAGAGGTCTTTGAATATTTATCCTCGATATCGATCGAGTGAAATGAGCGCTTCAACATTTCTAGTTTTGTAAGAAAGATTTTATAGAGAAAATACGATTAACCGAGGGGTTATAAATTTTCTCTTATCAGTAAATTATCGTTCCCCAAATTTCTGTATCATACAATGCAAACATTCCTAATACCTTCTGATCCTACATAACACGCGAGAATCGCTGTTTCAATATTTTATCTGAGCGGGAGTCAATATTAAAATCACAAGCGAGAAACTCGAATGAGAGTTTTAGATCTCAGCTGATAAAATGCATAAAGTTCAACGGACAAATAAAAAATGCGATTCTTGGATAAAAATTGCAAACGACCGTACAAGCCCTGATAGATGTGACTTTTTCATGATTAATTGACGATGAAGTGTATTTATTTCTTTTATAATAAAGTTGTAATTTGATGACAAAAATATTTTTGTACATTGAATGTGCTAATTACGGGAAAAATTGATGAACAAGAATTTAGAGTTTCGAAATAATCTTTAAGGAAAATTTATGAATTTTACGTAGGAGCAGATAAATGTTGAATTTGAACTACTTTAGAATGAGATACATATCTTTTGACCCGCTTGATCGTTTTATCATTTAACAAAGTAATTTTTTTGACAATGTATTGAGAAACGAGATGTGCTGAAATTTTAACGATTTTTGGATGTTTGGAAAAAATGAGGTCCACCCTTAACCTCAAAAATGTTATATCTACAAAAAAATAGGATCATAAGAGAGAAACGAACGCAGTGTGCGCGCGCTAGAGGCGAATCTCGAAAAAGTATGAGAGCACGAGCAGAGCTAATCGATTTGGCGGAGCTTGCGGACAGCAGCTATGCGCGCCACCGTTCGCCTCATTTCTTCGGTTCCGCGGTGTCCGCAAGCGCGCGCGGAGTCAAATGCGCGCGCGCACATCATTCTCGTTTCTACCCATAATACCTGACGCCCGTTTCGTTCGGTTTTTTTTTCGTAGCTCTCCGCTCCGACGAAAGTCTCGAGACACTATTACGCCTCGGGTCGAGAGAGGCACGTCTGTCTCGCGTTTCTCGACTCTATTTTCGCGTCCGGTGAAATACATCAAAATTTCGCCCCTCTCTCCAGTTTCGGTCAACAACAAAAGTGCGAGCCGAGTGCCTCGACGCCGAGAAAAACAAAGGTTCGAAGTGTCGTGAGGTTGTAAGAAAATTGGTAGAAATTCTCTTGTCAATGTGATTATCGGAGCTGCGTGTAAACTTCAAAAAAATAATCTGTCAAAAATATTAATCGCTGTGAAACATTGCGACACTCGTCGGATTTCTGTAATTCCTCATTTGTGTCGTGCTCCGTGCGGGGAGGAAGAAAGAAAAAGCTTTCCTCGGATACGATGAAATTAATCCAAGTTGTCAAGCTTGGATTCGCGATTGCTCAAAATCGCGACTGTCAGTCTGAAACCCTCGGGACCTTTGGAAAGTGAGCAGAAACGGAGAACCTCGTAATTTTGTACAGTCGAAAACAATTTGCAACAGTGATGTGTGTTTGATGATCGGCGACAAAAATCCCACGACGATTATTTCAAAAATGATTTTTTAATTCGCCGAAGAGATAACGGGAAGATTCTAATTTTTCACCTTGAAGCAAACAAAGAGAATCAAATCGCGATTAATTTTTCTGAATATCGTAGCGATGTCCTGCGAGGGTGATCGAGCGATCATCCTCTGACACAGGATTGAAGAGAAACGATCGACGCAACAAAGGAGAAAAAAGGGGGAGCAAAATGTGCCGTGACTCGTTCCGAAGGGCAAGAAAAAAAATAAAGACGAGCGGAGAATAAAGGTGGAAAAAGAAAATAAAAGAATTGATCGAGGCGATAAAATAGACGACGACATTCGGATTATCGTCGTTGATGAGTTATGTTTTCCGGGCCAGATATTGGCTGTAAGAGGAAGAAAGAATAGAAAACAAAAAAAAACATTGAAAGTGCGAAAGGACCGACCCGAGGATCGCGTTTTAGCTCAGAATTTCAACGATAATCGAAATTAACGACTAATCGCTCTTAATCGTTAAATAATCGTTTGAACAATTGAAAATAAATAAAAAATGGTTTACTTCGAGTAAAATTAAAATATCGGGAGGGCCATCGAGGGAAGGAAAAAAAGAGAAGGAAGAGAAAGATTGAAAAGTTGACGTCCTCGTCGAGACGTTTCGATAGCGTTCGATCGGGCCAACACCTGTCTCGGCTCACCTCGCTCCTCCCAATCTCTGTACGGAGAGCACACACTGCTACGTCACGACGACTCGGTCTTTGTTATCTCTCGACGCATCGACGTTGAGCAAAGCAAGCTGTGTACGCCGACGTGAGAAGACTCGTCGAGCTAGCGAGAAATATAGTTCAAGAAAAATTGAAAAAAAAAAAAATAAACAAATAAACAAAAGAAAATTGTGACGATCGGACGTCCATAAAATAGAGAATAGAATATTCGAAATAATGTTCTGTTTCCAGAGCCCTTTTACGAGAACTTCGAGAATGACGAGCGAGACGTCAGGATCGACGATACTACCGAGCCAGGAGAAGAGCGTCTCGACGAATGCACCAGCACCGTCCGAATCTCAGAGACGAGACTCCGAGGCGATGAGCGAGGGTTCCGGCTCGTCGTCGATTAGATTCATCGATCAAGTCTCGATCTCCGGTGGCAGCAGCACGGACACGTTACCGGGAATCCGGGCGGATTACCTGGACGCGGATCCGCTCTCCCCGGAGCCGGGTACGAAGCCCGAAGTAGTCAAGATCCTGGCGAACAATACGATAAACAACCTCGAGGGTGGAAACCGCCCCTGGGGATCGTCGACGGGACTCTCATCGATGGCGAACGTTCGGGTCGTCGATAATGACATTCGCTCGGTCAGTCCAACGGAAAATCCGGGCAAGGGGAACGGGACCGGGAAAAGCGGCTCAGGTGGGGTCACGAGCGGCGGCAATGGCGGCGGTGGAAGGTGGCGCAGAAAGCTGCTGCTGCGCCTTCGTTCCTCGGACTCATCGAACTCGAGCAACGGCGAGGCGTGCTCGACCTCGCCCTCGCCCGTCAGCGGGAGCGACAACTCGACGAGGTCGTCGTCCTCATCGAGGCATTCGAACTACGCGAGTCACAACATTTACCGCGAGAAGCCGGTGAACGTTGAACATCCGACGGGTACGAGAATAAGCGACGCGTCGCGTCGTCTGCCGAGGAGTCTGATCACCCAGCAGTCTCAGTCTCAGGATGACGAGATCGCCTCGAACCTGGACAACTCCGTCAAGTCCCCGAGCATATTCACGTGCTCCGTGAACGATATACCATCCCTGGAAAATGGATTCAGCGAGCCGGAGGAGGATGAAGATCTCGATCGCAATTACGTGGAAACGGAAACCGAGGACGGTTCGTCCTTGCCGTCGAGCCCCGCGGCGCTAGCTTCCGTCAAGCTCAATCCTTCCCAGGCCCAGCCGGTCTCGAATTATTACGGATTTTTATCGGTCAACGGCGGCGCGATGAGACAGGAAACGACGAGCACGAGTTCACCGCAATTGTCTTCGGGAACTGTTGCCAACTCCGACCAACTCTCGCCTCTACTCGATGAGATCGAGACCTCCAGCGAGTGTCCTGGGAACGTTGTCAAAAATTTAAAACCGGAGAATCTCGACGCTACCAGCTGTCTACCGGCTGCGCGATCCTGCCCCAATCTCGAGCAACAGAGCGCCGGATGCTCCTCGGCGAGCGGGTCCTCGAGCCCCAGTCCCAGTCCCGGACCCGCCGGTCCACGCTTCAAACCTCTCGAAGAGGGCGATATTCAAGTCTGTTACCTCAATCACACGAGGACTCTAGTCAGCAAAATTCTATCGAGCAAGTTTCTTCGACGATGGGAGAATCATCATCTTTATTTGAACGACGCCTGCTTGTCCTCGAGAACGGTAGGAATGCCAAATTTAAATGGAAATTAATCATTGTTCAATCGATATTATCTATTCCAAACAACATTCATTTTCCGACGCTGATTCTTTACTTAAAAAAATTTATAGTATTAGAAAATCGAAAATTTATATTAAAAAGTATATAGTATTAAAAAATTATTACATAGTATTAAAAGTATTATATAGTATTATACAGTAAAAACTATTGTGTTTACTATATAATACTTTCAATAATAAAGAAAATTTACAGTATGTGAGAAAATCATAAGATGTTTAGAAAACAAATATTGCAGTGATGACTGTTTTAATATTTTACAACTAAAACATATCTTCACATATTCGTATTTTATTTTCACAATTTATAATTTTGGTAGAAATTAAAAAAAAATTATCTTTAACGTGTATAGTATGCGAATACAATTTTTTATAGAACTGCGATCGACGTTGTTTGGGAGCTTTTAAAGTGATGTTTACCCCATACGAGTGCAAGAGAGACAGATGCAAAGCGGATTTGTTATTTTCTGGGATTTTTGATATTTTTAGAAAAAACAAGAGAATCATATTACTCTTTGATGGAAAGAAAACAAGGCGGTTCTTCTTTTTTCTTCGAAAATTGTTTATTTTCAGAGAAAATAGCATAGTTAGATTTTGTACGATATAAGACACTTAAACATCGCCTTATACATGAAAATTACTTTTTAAATATAGCTTGACCCTCTGTACTCACACTTCGCTCAGAAACTATGCAGAAGCAAATTCTAAAAAAAATTCTCGATACCCTGCATGTTTTGCGTGCAATTTTATTCTCAATTTCGTATCGTGATACCTTAACATCGAACATTCATGAATGTTCCTGTTCATATCAATTTTATACAACAATTAACGCTTATTATGCATCCGGGGTCGAAACGACTCCAACATTTTCTTCTTTCCTGAATATTGTTCACAGGTAACCATCAACTTCGAGCATGTTTTTCAATAACAACAAATGGTTTTTTTGAAAATCTAACTTCACAGCCTTGAAGATTGATTAATTGACTACAAAAAGACTTCAAACTATTTTTTCAAAAAATGCATTTTACCGAGATATTCGAGGTCAAAAATGACCTGGGGTGCCAAATGACACTTTCTGCACACGGGGTCAATTTGAGATGTTGAAATGTTGAGATGTTGAGATGTTGTTTTGCTGGGAAGGTGTACACAGTAAGCGTTAATAATAGCAATCGGCCTTAATATGGATCAAATCTTAATTTGAACAATACATCGAAATAACTCAATGTTTCAAAAAACTTTGAAGTTTGCAGTTCTAGACACTCTGCGTTGATGATTTATAAATGTTTTTAAAGAAATATATTACAAAATATTTAAAAAAATTCCATTTTTTCACTCTCATCCAATAATTGTGATGTTTTTTTTACATAGTTGTACAAAAATATTGAGAATTGATTAATTTTAGAATGACAGGCACGAGAGAAGATTGAATCCTTATCTCGAAGATACGGAACGAGATATAAATTTACGCGCAAACAATTACTTCATTAATCAGAGCGCTCGTTCGGGTAACGTAAAAGTTAAACAAAATGGAAGTCCGTGCGAATGACGATGAAATGGAACACTGACGTTCGAGGAGTGATCGACCGCGCGTCATAAAACTCGTTGATATATAGTCATGTTTAAAAACCGCGTGCGTCAACGAACGATCGTTTTCCACTAAATGTCCGAACATGAAATAATATACGACGAACAAAAATTTGTCTCATTTCACCTCGAGCATTTTTCCTAAAATAGCGCAACGTTTTAATTAACGTGTTTTTTTTTCGACTCTCGCTCGTTCGTCTCGTCGAATCCTTTTGTCGGGTTTCCCCGCATATAAACGGCGCTTGACCTTTCAATTCACTCGGAAAAAGCGCGGATGCATTTGGAATATCGGAAATAGTCCGAACCCATCGAATATATATAGGACTCTCTGTTTCAACAGAATTTTCTATTAATATTCGTATGTTACTCCCTCTCAGCTTCTGCATCTCTCTCGCTTTCTTTAAAGCTACAATAACAGTACAGGATACAATAAAGAGTAAAAATAACGAAAGTTATTATGAGAAAAGTCATTAAGATCGTTCGAACGGCTCGTACATTCGTGAAACAATTTTCTTCGCCGTGAATCAGGATAAGATTTTAATACGAACTTTGAAGAAGAGCTAACAAATCCAAAGTGCATGACTTTTCTTAAACTTGTGCTTAAATATGTACGGTTTATCTCACTCGCGTCAGCCACGGCTGATCATGAAAGCGTGAACTGCCCACGTACAATTCGCTTAACAAACGATAACGTTATACGAGTAAAGTGACTGCATGCATCCTGCCACGTCCAAGTGTCATGTCATAAAGTGAATTTACGTGAAACGTGGCTCAGAGACAGGCTCTCTCGGACATTTATTTTTTACTCGTTAGTCCCATTATAATATTTCATAAGAGACTCGAGAGATTCTTATGCGAGTCTCAATCGTACATTTGCCACGTCCGAGTGAATTGATTATTTAATTTATTTTTTATTTGAAATATAATCGTAATTTGATTTAGGTATTTTAAGATTCGAAATTTTCGAGCTGATGCTTCGGTATAGTAAAAATTAAATAATTAAATAATTTGACGAAATTTGGACAGAAAATTCATCTACGAGACATTGAGAATATTTTTTTTCTAATCCGTTCTCGTATTTACTGAATAACAAAACAAGGGAAATTTGTTTATCAAATATATGGATACGGATATATAGAAATATTTTCTTATTCTATTACTCAAAAATTATATAGACAAAACTTTTTTAAAAAAAAAGTCCCTGATTATTTCACAACCAACAATTTGTCGCTAAATTTCATCAAAAATTTATTATTTTTCAATTTTTACATATTTGTCATGCATTACATGCATTTGTCTATATTTTGGTATCGAAACTTTTTAATTTGCATTTTAATCGATGATGCTGGAATCGTTTAATTTATTTATCGCAATTAATTAACAAAAATTAGACTTTGAATTTTTAACAAAAGTTTATCAATATTGTGACTCCAATATTGATTAAGTAGCTCGAACATACTTTTTGTACGGTCAGTATTGTGCAAATGAATAGAAAACAAAATTGAGTGGAACATCTCAGATATTTTTTATTCCTCATATTTAGAGAGTTGTAACTTTTTTGAACCTTTCAGTATATCATCTAAAAATCTGGCACGAAAAGTTTTAAAACATTTGTGAATATTTTGATTCATAAAATTTTAGTCCCATTTCGTATGGCTTGAAAGATATCCATACATTCTTGAATGAATGCTATTCAATTTTTCTGATGAGAAACTGGTAATTAAATTGTACTCAAGAGTACGAGACTCGATACAAATCTCAATTGCAAATCATTCGCAAACTACTCGAACGATCGATTTAATTTTCTACGATTATTTGATTATGGTAATGGTTATAAAATCTTCAAAGGTGATTGATACGCCCAGATTTTTTCTGTAACTACTAAGCATCTGAACGATCGACGTTTGTCAAAATTTGGCAGAACTCAATTTTGTTTGTTCTTCTCATGAAAGATAAGAGAGAGAGCATGCGTTTTCAAAATGCGGCTAGTCATCTCTTTTGTTAATAAAATATACGGAATTCGAGGCGATGGTTTTATGAAAGCTAGTTGGGCCTTGCGTGTTCCAACTGACGTCAAAGCTGACCCTGGGTACGGGTTTCCGTAGCGGTAGACTCGTCGATGGCCGAGTTCTGATGCTACACGCGCACTTCTCTCTTTCTCTTTCTCTCTCTCTCTCTCCTCTTTCTCCTTCTCTCTTCCCTATCACGTTTTAGTATACGAAAGCACGTTTTCGCTCTCATTTTTCTCATACGTTTTCATGTTCCGTTCATCCATTTGCCTTGTCGTATGTGCCATATTACGCGTTGTTGATACGAGTACACTAGCAGTCATTGTGATACATTCTATCGTCGCTTCGTTACGTATACACTTAGAGAAAAAGCCACGTAACGAGCGTCTGTCGTTAGTCGAGATTATCATAGTCCTGTCATATGAAAATTAAAATGCCGTTCCTCAAGTCGGAAGAAAAATATTTTTATTTCTCAGATTAATTTTATTTATAATTACAGTAAAAAAGAGCCCTTGATCGTCATTGAAAACTGAGTCACGAAATATCGTTCATTTTTCCTGTTTATCACTGTAGTGTCGAGATGATTATAGTCCGCTTATATGATAATTTCAACGCTGTGAATGGAAAACAAAATTAATATTCTGAACAATATTCCCTGATATATGTATCATTATATGTATATAATATATTTTCAACAAATAAAATACTTTAGCGAGGTTTTTATTATAGAAGTGAATTAAATTGGCCAAATTGGATTTTGAGATGTCTTCGAGATCAAAAACATTTTGAAATTTCAATAACAATGAGAGCTCTATCGTCAGATTCAATTATTACCGATTAACAAAACGTGTTATTTACTTTTTTTACAGCTGAGATTTTTTACACCGTATGCATTTGAAATTTGATTCGCTGTCCGCGTTAAAAATTATGTAATGAGTAACGTTATCAGTAAAAAATTTATTCGATATTTTACCAGGGAATATTTAATAAAAATCATATTAGTCCGAGTTGTGTTTCTACCAATTTCAATTACAGGAATATGTGTATTCTCGAGTATCAGGATAGCATGTTATAAATTTTATTAGTCGCCATGAGTAAAACAAGACAAAACAACATTCTATTTTATAAAAAAGAAAATTGTTACAATTCAATTTATCTCCAACACGTTTTTAAATTGAAAGAATGTCGCAATCATTATTGTATAATAATTTGAATGCAATGCAAAAATAAAGAAATGTAAAAATCGAAAAATAAATCCATAAGTGGTCTCTCGACTGTCACAGAGTGCGACTGTGATTATAAATTATTGTTACGTATCATTGAGTCACAGGATGTCATTTATTTTCATTCATTTTTTGCTTTATCGAACAAAAGTTGAGTGCGGATTCGTCATATTTGCGATCATCGATTGAATGGACGAAGCTTATTCACTTTTCACCGGCGTTTATCCAACAAATTGCGGCGACTACTCAACCTTTAATCGATACTTATCTTTGTCATTACGGCGTATTACGACTTCTGGAATTTTTACTGTCAAACACGCGCGAATGTAATACGAGGAACTGACCAAATAAACAGAGCCGCGGACTTGGAAATGAGAGAGAATATTTGAAAAACTAATTCTCGGCGATAACTCCTTTCACGAATCGAACGACAAAAATTCTTTTCACTCTTCCCTCCGATTGTGAATTAGTCTCAATGATTACTGAAGTTGACTCGAATTTTGAAAATGATATCAACAGTCTTGGATGAATTTTTAATTAATTTTTTTACCGTGCGTTTATTTACGTAATCCCAAATTATTTTCGCGCCCTTCTCCAACGTCGTCGACTCCGAGCATATTTTTTTCCCCGTTCAATATATTCCATCGAGCCAAGTTGTTCCTCAAAATAAGAGAAACACATTTTTTTACAACACAATATTCGTAAAACGGCGATGAGATAAAGTGAAAAACAAAAATGCCTAACGACGTTCATCGCTTTGCATGTATTTTTATTTATCTCATTAACGTCACACACATCCGACGAGTGATTTGACGCATTTACGCTTATTTTGTGTGTATGTTAATTACGCATCGATGTTACACGAGCGCGGGCATGTGAAAGAGAAACGTAACGCAAAAAAACGGAGAAAAATTATAAAAATATATGTATCTCGCGCGTCATTTGGAATAACAGATTTTTCGTTTTCTCGATTAAATTATCGATCTTGTATCTCCCTTTTTTTTCCTACAAGAGTCATCGATGTTACTCTCCAATTATTATTATTTTTTCGACACTCCAACATCTCATCTGTATCTATATCTCGAGTTTTCACATTAAATACACCTCATCGGCTCGTTCGCGATAAAATAAAAATGGTAATCAAATATTTGATTATTGGTTAACGTATGACGTGCACCGCCTTTTAGCTGAGTCTTCATAATCGTATTTTATGAATTGTCTCATCGATGAAAAAAGTGTCAAAAACGCGTTTTTCTCACATTTAAATATTCTTTATGTCAAGCACTCAAACATTATGATCCATCAAAATTTCATCGATATAGGATAAAAATTTAAATAATTTAAAAAATTTCCATAATTTCTAAATTTGATAAAATTTAATATCAAAAATAGTGTCTTCTTTACTAAGAACATTACGTTTGGTGATTTGAAACCACCATTTAATATCAAATTGGTTTTTCTTCGCTAAGAACATTATATTTAGTCATTTAAGAACACATTTAAATAAAAATTAAATAAAAAATCAATTAACAAGGATGGCTAGCGATTTTCCGGGGTATAAAACTTTTATAAAAATTTGGTATCGAATATAAACATTCAATTTTTTCAGATTTTTTTTCTGCTTGGTTTTTGAGTAATCCAACTTTGAAATTTACGTGTATACGCATTGCGTTCATGTGTATATAGGTATACGTTCTGTGCATAAGAATTCGTGTTTAATCGTGAATAACTTTGGAACTAGATAGAAGAAAAATCTAAAAAAAATCGTGTCTTCATATTGGATGCTGAAGACTGCACTCAGTAAATTTTATCAAATTCCCTACATATTTATTTAGCTAGCCATCCCTCTTAATATAGCAGATCGAAGATCATTTTCTTTCGTGTATAATAAAACACATCTGAACAAAAATTAAAATAAAAAATCAATTGACATAGCAGATTTAAAAAGATCATTTTCTTTGGTACATAATAAAAAACATTTAAACAAAAATAAAAATAAATCATCAATTAATTACTTGAAATAAGGCGTCAAAGCTAATAATAAGTTAACAAATTATGAAAAAAAAAAAAAATTTTCTTACTTTTTGGAGGGATACCCCATTTTGTCCGCTAAAAAAAATGAAAATTTGATTTCTTTTCTTTAATCGTGATTAAAAAACAAAAGATCCAACAAATTCAAACCCTTGGAATCGTAAAATTTAACCCCATTTTGCTCTCCCCCCTCCCCTATCGAAAATTAACAAAACTTAAAATTCACGTGGTAGAAAAATGTAGCGATTGATTTTCGAGACAACTTGCTCCTCGCTCTCGAGAATTTTATTTCGAGAAAAATCTCGTGTAAACGAATCGAACGAAATTCGTTTGTTTTTCGATCCGAATACTCGAAATACTATATAGGTGCCCGGAAGTACGGATAGAGAAATTCCGTTGGGTATTTGCTCGGGGGATTCATTGAGAGGGTTGGAAGCGCGGTGAGAGACGGCGATGCGAGGACGGGATCGTGAGCCAGATTGGGTCGCGAGCTTGCTCGAACAGTCGTTCAACCCGCGGCCTAGTTTCACCACTGACGTCATACACACGGTCTCTCTTTTCAGCTTACGCAAGCGCGCCCTATCTTTTATGAACTAGGGCTGTTCACTCCGTCCAGAAACTCCTCCTCTCTCTCTCAACTCTCTCTCTCTCTCATCTCGCTCTCCCATTATTTTCTTTCCCTTTCTATACACTCTCTTTATCCTCTCCTCCGGCTTCACCGATGTCATGCCGTTTCCAGAGAGGGTGCAGGAGGGAATTCCGCGGAGAAAGGTGAAAGAACGCGCACACACGTTCATCTCTCATTTATATACACACGGAGCGAGCCAGAGAGAGCTAAGTAAAACGCTTCTTCGCTCTTTTTTTTGCCACTACCCCATTCCAACTCTCTGTGAATTCTTTCCCCGATGTCGATCTCTCCCCAGATTAATGGCCTACGAGTCTCGACCCATTTTTTCTTCTCTCTCTCTCTCTCTTTTCCTCATTCACCGCAGCGAAAATATCTTTTTCGATAACTCGCGCGGTGTACGCCGCTGATTGTTCGATTATTCATGAAAATAATGGGCCGCTGTTTTCATCGTGGCGTGATAATGAAAATCCCCTCGATATGTATTTTTCCGCGTGTGAAAATTACGCAACCTCGAGACACATGTTTTGTCTGATTATTCCACGCGATCACGGTTCTCGGCTTCTCATTCGTTATTGTATATGTAATGGTATTATGTGCATGACTCCGAAAGCAATTAATCCTTTCGCGATATCGGACCGAGAGAGCCGAGAGCGCTTTGATCATCGGCGAACGTGCCTCCGCGAGCACGAATCTCTCTTCTTAAACTTTTAATCCTCTTCGTTATTACGCTTTCGCAATTTTCATCGTCGTTATATATTATGCGGATACGGCTGACGTTGCGTCATCCCGGGCTCCGCCATCGAAGCACCGAATCACCGACGTTAACTTGATTATAAATTCATTTATTTTATTTATTTATTTTTTCTTCTGCGCGATTGAAATTTAAAATTTTCATTTTCTGCTCGACGATCATCGCGAATATCGAGCGAGGTCAGTTTAGCAATTTCATACCGCTCGGTTACACGATCCATATTTCTTTTTTTTTCCTCTCCGGTCGATCCTTTTTCTTTTTTCTGTCGAGCGAGACGATTGGCAGGTCTTATCACACCTGTAAAACGTAACTCGAAACTCGTATCGAAGGTCGCGAACGCTCGAGAATTGTCATCGCGTCGAACGCCGTATATCATACGGCTAAATATTACTGCGAGATAAAGAATCGATTCGCATACCAGCCAGATGAATTTAAATATTCAATGAAATGAATATTTATTGTGACGTTTTAATTTTTGGTGCATTTTTTAGGGTAAAAATAGTTGATTACTTTAAAAAATCTGACATTCGACAGCGTCAATGGATTTTAAGCGTTGGATATTTTATTTTTTTTCCTTGACATATTTTGTATGTATAGAAAATAGAAAAAAGTTTATTGACCGTTTAAACGAGGATTGCGGAAATAATTTCAGTTGACAGGATTTCTTCAGCAACCCGTCCTATACAGTAGCATGTCCGAAGTTTACGCTGTAGCGAGATGGGATCCGACGTACAAGTATTGCCTGAGAATCGTACTGCCAGACGGATCGTTGCTGCTGCAGGCGAGCAACGCTTACACGCGTGACCAGTGGTATCATTCGATACTCTGGAAGGTGAGGACCCAACCTCGAATTATTTTTAAATTATCAAATGAACAATTTTTTTAGAAGTAATAAAAAAAATGATTTTTTTAATAATAATAATGGGAATAATAATAAAAGGATTGGGATTTTGAAAAAAGTTTATGCGAAATTTCAGCAAATTTGGGTATTATAAGTATTGAGAAGTTTATCCATAATAATGCTTCGGATTATTCAATTTTGTTGAAGTGATCCGTAGAAAAAGAATCGCAAGAGTTCATAAAAAAATGTTATATTTGATACATAAAAACGTCCTGTAAAGAGATTGGGATTTTGAAAAAATTTATGGGAAATTTCAGCAAATTTGGTAGTAACAGATTTGCGGAAGTTTATCCATGATAATGCTTCGAATTGTTCAACATTGTGGAAGTAATCCGTAAAAAAACAATCGCATGAGTTCAATCAAAAAATTATTTTTCTGTACAGATTTCTCCTGCAATATTGTATATAATTTAACAGTAAAAATTATGAGACATTTCTTTCTTTTTTGATGAAAATTTATTCATTAATTTAAAAATCTGTTATTTTCGTATTAAACAAATGTTTGCTTGGAATATCACGTAATGAAACATACAAAATAATTAAATTTGTTTTGACAAAATGTTTATTTTAATATACGTGAGTGCTGAATATTTATGAAAAAAAATTCTTTTCAGAAAAGCATGTTCAAGTACCAACACTTGGTCTCGGTCCACACGAGAGAGGAAATAATTCTGCGCGAATTGAAGACGATGGTGGACTTTGCTCTGTGGACACCGTTGCAGGACGAAAGAGTTTACGGAACGCCGCTCGAGGCGGTGGCGAAACTTCTCGAAGAGCCGACGGACACGGACGTCAAGGACGACAAGAAGTCGATCGAGTTGGAGGAGCGAACTCGCAGCGATCAGAGAACTTGGGCGGAAGCCGTTTTGTCCGTGGCCGCGCCGCTTCTCGAGAAAGCGGCTCCGCCCTCGGCCCTTGCTCGTGCTCTCTCCAGACTCGCTCAGAGGCATCCCCGCTCGCCTCTCGTCCTCGGTCTCAGTCCAGCGATAACGCGATGCCTCAAGCACACGGTGGACTTTGGCAAGTCGCCCGACATGAGAAAATTGCTCCAGGTATTCATGGCCGCGCTCTACGAGAACAACGACGGCGAACAGGCGATCAGGGACTACATAGCCTCGGTTCATGGCCCTGGCAGCGATTGTCCGCATCCGAGAATTTTGCCAAATTTGGTCTCCGTCTGCGTAGCGGCAATATTTCACAGGTTCGACACCTAGTTAGTTATTTAGTTTGCACATCCATCTGTGGATTTTTACAACCGATTTACAAACCTGTCTTACAATCATTTCAAAGTCGAAGTTGTCAAACCTCGAAAAAACCCCAAAAAAACCACCTACCGCTCAGCCCTGACCCGTTAGTCAATGCGAGTTAAGCGGTCACCCATCCAAGTACTGGCCATGCCTAATGGCAGTTTAACTTTGTGGGACTGCCCGAACTCAACGTCGACCACGGGTCCAAGACCGTCGGTAGGTTCGAGACCTATTTCTCCCATCAAATCTTCGAAACTTCTACAACTAATGCACTCTGATATTCTCTCCAACTATCGCGCTTCACTATCATCTTCCATGGTACAATATATTTTATCCATCAATCAATCACCATTCAACGACTTTTGTTACCAAGGCATTACACAATTTATCAATCAATCAACGCTCAACCCACTTTCAACTTCATGTGTTCCGCTTTTTCCGCTACTATTACCATTCTCACTATTATTACCATTATCATGATGCCATTAAGATATCTATCTTTATTATTTATACTCATTCTTACGCGTTGTGAGCAGTAAGAAAAAAAAAATGCATTGAGTCACCTAAACGATCCGGTAAAATACTCCAAATGAAATAATCGCTTTTACAAAACGAGTTATGATTTATTTAACCTCACGCTTATTTGTATTAATATACAATTTTTTATACTACTAAATAATTGAAAAAGTCATGACGTCGTTGATGTAACTGATTATTCAATTCGTGTTATTCACCTTCCATTTGTCGTGTCAAAACATTTTTTTCTTTCTGTACTGCGTAACTTTTTCCCACTCTGTTCCACTTTTTCCTATTTCCATTCATATCTTTATATCTGTAAATGAGGTTACGTATGTAGCCCTACAAAATATCTATTATCACTTCTATTCATATATACTTCGCTTTTTTTCCTTTATCGCTTTGTATTACTATTGTACTCTCATTATTGTAATCCTGCTCTGATTATTTCTACACTTCTATGTATGGGTTTTGTGATTTGGTATAACAAAAGGAGTTATCGGTTTATCTATGTAACCAACGCGCTTTATTCCAGATTCGAAGCTGCGAGTCGCAAATCATCGAACACCGACGATCCAAAATCACTTCCGCCGCTTCGTTGTTATCTCCTCGTTTTAAAAGTCGCGTATGTACATTATTTCTCTCTCATCATACCAAAATTCTCAATGAATTTTCAAATAAGCTAAAGCCATGTTAAAATGTCTTCAGGTCCGAGTACGCTGATTGGCGACCAGGGCTTGGATCTCTTCTTCAACCTGTGCCATTTCCAGAGCGCGCCCTCGCTGACAAAGAAGTCCAGGAAGCCGTGATGCTCTCGGTTATGCGACGTCTGGCCAGTGACACGAGATGCTCCGTTCATCGTGTTCTATTACCCGTTCGCGAACTCCGTCCGGGCTGGATTCACATCGCGGCGCCTTCCTCGAACGACGCTTGCCCCGATGAGGGTGCACTCTTCGGCGAAATGGTGAGAAATCACTTCGAATATTCGAAACTCCATCGATGAGTTTTTCTTGACTGTTCGCCAAGCTGTCTCTCCGACTGTCGAGGAGAATCGCGCTTTTATACGCCAACATGATTTGATCGGGAATTTACATTCTGAATACGAGAAATAAACCCTCGGACGTCATGAGCGTAGGCAGCCGAACGGCGTCTCATCGCCTTTGTTACTTTTCTTGGAATCGACGAGGAAAAACGTTCCGAAAGATAGAGAGAGAGGGAGACGAAGCAAGTGTCAACCTTCGACAGATTTTTTGACACTGAGTCTCGGAAGAGGCTCGACTTCGTCAAACGATGCAAATCTTCGGGAAGCGAGAATATATCGAGGAGGAGTCGAATAGTGAAGAGAAGACACCCTGCGGGGGGGATTATTTAAAAATAATCACGGAATTTGGGCTTGAGAGGAAAAACATTCAAGACTTTGCATTAAAGTGCTATTTCGGTGTCATTGGCCCGAACAATGAGAAATTCCAAATTGGCGACGAGACGCGTTTTCTCAAGGGCAAATGTCACTCCGTTTTTTCGTACAAGCGGAAAAACAGTGATGTGGCGTGAGGCACGAAGTCGCTTCGAAAAAATTAAAAAAGATACGACCTTTGGTATATTCGGGATATATCGATGACGCAGGTGATCGCAAGCCAAGCAATTTATTTATCCCGAAGTTCAATCACCCAAACCTCAAGAGAATTCAATTAACGTTCGAGAATAACTGATGCTTTTTTTTACTTCCGAATGAAATAAAGAATGTTATTTATGTATTTTTCAAACTAGCTGACGACACTCCTGGGTTGTTGCTGTCGACGAAAAAGATTCATCGCTTCTCTGGTGAAGCAGACGTGGCGGGCGTGTATGCTCCTCGGCGTCCGGGGCTGCGAAGCCGCTCAGGAAGCTCTCTGCCTCATGCTCGAATGGCGTTTGCTTCCGAACGAGGAACATCGTCTACAAGTAGTTTCGGCACTTCAGTCAACGGAAAGTGGAAAAAGTCGCTACGCCACACTCTGCCAACGTCAGAAAAATTTGCAAGAGCTGGTAAAATCGATATTCTTCAAATTTTATTTCTCTTTAATTAAAAAATGATGATCGAGCATAAAATTCACAACGGTTTATAAAACCAATTATCAGTTTTATTTATTTCTTCAAACTTTATTTTATTCGATTATTTTGATGAAAATTTGATGGATGTACATTATCATTATTTTTCAAAAGCAACAGAAAGGTGGACCGAAAAAATTAACTCTGCCGGCTCGTGCAACCGATGCGGATGTCGCTGTGATATTAGGCGGAGGTGCACTGGGTAATTTGGAATGTTTGACATTAGCATTTACCTCGGTGACGTCCGCTTGTGCCGAGCAATTGATAAAACTGCCTGCGCTTCGTTATCTCAATCTCTGGGCAACTCAGTTCGGCGATGCCGGACTCCAGATGATAAGCGAGCATCTGCAAAAACTGCAGGTCCTAAATTTGTGCGAAACTCCAGTCTCGGATAAGGGAATTTCCACTTTGGCCTGTAAGTTAAAAATGATTTAAATATCTCGTATTTCATTTCCCTGTTTTTTGTTAATTTTTGCAAATATTTTGTCAATTCTACTTTAACTCGAATTTGTCTTTCTAGAAATTCTAGAAATTGTCTGACGTATTAACTATTTTTCCGTAATCAACGAAAAAAAATTGCTATTGAACACGGTCTTAATTCAGTTTAAAAAAAGAAATTTTATTGCTCTTCCCAGCCTCCCACGCTGATTTCGTAGAAATCTAAAAATTCCGATATTTCGAGTGCTGTTTTTAAACTTTCGTTAGACTAAGTCGATTTAATTGAACAAAACGTATGACGTGAAAAAAAATACAATTTTTTAATATCGAGTTTTTACCTATTTATAGAACGTGCACAAAGACATAATTTTAAATTCGAAATTCAAAATATTTGTACAGCTTTCCAGAGACGAAATAAATGTATTTGACATGGTAACGCGCATGTGTACCCGCGGACATTCAATTTGACCCGAAAAATCTGATGTATGTTTCAATTCTATATACAAATTTTTTGATCTAACATTTTTATTATCCTGTTTTCAGCATTAACGAGCCTAAAGAAATTGAATCTAAACAGCACCAAGCTCTCGGCCCAGACTTTTGAATCTCTCAAAAAGCGTTTACCTTCGCTCCAAGAGTTCGACGTTCGTTACACGGAAGCCTGGTGACCCGAGCCCATTCCAATATCATCAACGACCAATGATAATAATAATCAGCAGAAAATCGCAATGACGAGACGATAAAATTAATGGACAGGAGAAAAAAAAGAGACTGAAAGTCAAAAGGCAAAGTTAAGGTGGTTGGATACTCAGAATGTGGACAAAAAAGTATTTGAAGACTAAAATTTCGGATGTTAAAAAATATGCCTAATAGGGATCAAAATAAAAAAAAAGTCTTTAACTCGAAATCTATGAATGAAGCATGTGATAATTCGTAAGAGCGCCCAACTGCCTTAACGTGCAAAAAATAACAAGGGAAAAAATATTTGGATTCGAAAGTTAGAAAAGCAGTTGGACAAAGATGAAAGACAAAGGAATTCTGAGCAACCACTGCCACAAAAGCGAGTAACGTAGTTATACTCAAATTAATACGTTTGACAGTAGAAACGATGGATAAAAAAATTGAAGAATTTAAAAAACAAGTTAAGTACGAAAAAAAAAGAAACGGCCGTTAACCCGGTACATCCAAAGTATTCGAGCGAATTTTTAGTGTATATAGTTAAGAAGTTAAATAATATATACGCATAAACAAACAATTTAATGAATAAAAAATAATAATTTATTGTAGCTAGGTGACGTTTGTTTTATTCGGACTAAAAAAACCAAAGGAGAATGAATTTATGGAGATTGAGTATAAATTATTAGAATCAACGATTGTTTCATCCATTGGATTTTCAAGAAGATGAAGTACGACGAGTAGAGCGTAATTAATCGAGGATAAAGTGAAGGGAGACATAGATAAAAATCGTTCGGAATTACAGATAATGAAACCTTAAATGGGTAGAACGACTGATTCTGTATTTCGTTTAAATATTGCGGAGCTGCAAGGGAGCAAGCATTGTAAGACTGCTTACGTCAATTTCGATATGAATTATTAGGTTAGATAACAAAATATGAATGCGTGATAACGAAAAAGAGTGCGTGCAAGTGTGCGAATCCGAGAGAAAATAATAAATATGATAATTCATGAATTAATGGCATCAATAAAATTCGAATTTAATACTATAAATATAAACTACAAAATATCTTGTCATTTCAACACAATGGTTACTTATTTATCTCTCCTCCTGATAGAACCACAATTCAAAAATTTTCTATTTTTTTGAAAGTCGTCGAGTTTTGAGAGTTATGGTTGCTTCAAACTGGATGATTCACAATATGGCATGATCCTAAATTATTGAAGATGGTATCGTGTGGTCACTAAAATATGTACTTAAAACATCGTTCACGTAGTTAGAAAATAACTCTATGAAAAGTAGCTTTCAGTTGCTTTTTTCCATGAATAATCCGTAAAAAAAGAAGTGACATCTTTTATTCCGCACTAAACCTCGATATACATTGTTGCAATAAACATAACGATTATTGTTATCAAATATTATTCTGGAAAACATTGTAACAAGTAATAACAGGGAAATGAATATTGTAAGCTTAGACTATATTATTTTCTCATTGGTACAATTGCACCGATTCGTCGGTCACGTAACACTCGGGCGGTAGTTCAGCTTGGTACGTCGGAAGGTATCCGTGGACGTCGACTTGGATCTTCTCCTGCACGCTCCTCGGCAATTCGCGATAAACGGACTCCGGGACGCTTTCTGAAAAATTAAACAAGTGAATTACGATATTTCCAATTATTAAAATATTCATCTCGTAAATAAATATTTACTAGAAGTCTTGGAAAGAATATTGTCAGATATTTATGAAAAAATTATCAAAATTTCGACTTACCTGTACATTTGTAAAGCAAGTCCGACCAAATGACTTGCTCCTGCGAAAAATCGAAAAGACCGAGTCTTCCGCCTTTGTGAGTAGAATCGAAAACGTTGCCGGAATCGGCGACGAGTTGTGGTCCCTCATAAATCGAAAGTCTTATTAAACCTATCGCCGGTCTGTGAAGGAGCTTCCATCGGTAGGAAACTTTTGCTCTCCAGCCAACATTCTTCGGATCCTTCCAGAGCAGTTTCACTTGTTGCGGTCTACCTTCGGTATTCCAGAGACTGTTCCTCAAAATTTTTCCTGGTCCGGTTATAGAATCCACCAATTTTAATTGAATTCCGGGATCCGCGGTCGCTCGGAACGGCGTCGCTCTCCAATAAGTTTGCATATTTTTCTTCCACATGACCACATAGAATTTTCTTATATTTTGGTATCCGAAAACGAAGCCAACATAGTCGTCGTCGATTTCTGTATTTACGTAGAAAGTTCCCTCGAAATCGACTCCGTTGAAAGCGACTTTTCCTGAGGAAAATATTTTTATTTATTTTTTTGATTGTTTTTTTGGAAATAGTTGGAAAAATGGAGCAACGTTACGAACCGACTGCAATTCCAGGATCACAGTTTTCCGTCTGCACCATTTCGGAACCGTTATGATGGATTTGCCACAAAGGATCTATCTGGGCACTGCCTTCAGGATCGAGCGGAATCATCTCGTGGTCACGGAAGTCCGTCGTCCAGACGAGACTGTTGTTTGGACAGTTGTCAAAGCGATTAATTATCGTGTCGTTGTCGTAATCTTCCATACAAGCGTCGCCCACGGGTCCTCCTAGAGTCACAGATCAGTTGGTAAATTCGACTCCCATTTATTTTTATTTATTAATATTTATTATTGTATAATATTTACTATATTATTTTTATCGATGTTCAATTTTGCTACATTTCAAATTTGTTTCATTTTATGTTTAAGTTACCTTTCAACATCATCTGGTCCCTATTTGGCACGTATGGACAATTGTCGCAATGATTTCTCACGGTATCTCCGTCGATATCGTCGTCGCAGACATCACCAATTCCATCGCCGTCCGTGTCCCTCTGACTCGAATTAGGGTCGTCCGGACAGTTATCAACGTCGTCCTGAATTCCATCTTTGTCGCTGTCACGATCATTGTCGCAGGCATCACCGACTCGATCTCTGTCCTCGTCACGTTGATCCTGGTTAGGAACGTCGGGACAATTGTCACAAACGTCACCAACTCCATCACCGTCTCTGTCTTCTTGATACTCGTTTTTCACCAGAGGACAATTGTCCTTATGATTTAAAATACCTGGTGACCAATTGATCATTATTTTATGAAATTTTATCTTTTGTGTACTATTGAATCATCTAAATTTTAGACTGATCTGAGTTTGTAAGATCATTAGTTTACTTTTTTGTTTAGGACGAAATGATGAATTTTATTTACCGTCGTTATCTTTGTCGTTATCGCACTCGTCGCCCAGGCCATCTCCGTCGGTGTCTCTCTGTCGAGGATTCGATACGGAAGGACAATTGTCACAAACGTCACCAACTCTGTCAGGACCATCACGATCGGTATCCTCCTGTCTGGGATTGTACTTGAGAGGGCAATTGTCAGATTCGTCGAGGACCCCGTCGTCGTCGGAATCGTTGTCACAAGCGTCTCCAATTCCATCACCGTCGACGTCTTCCTGACCGCTGTTCGGCAGGAAGGGACAATTATCTCCTGGGAAACTGTGCATACTCTCGGGGTCGATTATCGGTTGGTCCGGTACTCCGTCGAGATCGGAATCCGTTGCACAGAAATATCCATCACCGGCGAAACCAACTTTGCACTGTAACAGACGTCCAGAATAATTTTTTTCTTTTCGCGCATCAAAATTCAATGTGCTGGTTATTTCGAAAATATTTTTGAGATAAGTTACGCGTTATTCTTCATTTACAATATCGGAAACGTAAAACAATATTTTTAACGATGTACTGGAGATTCGAAACGGTGCCAAAAATCTGAAAACTTGACCAGTCACTGATAATAGAATTCTAATGCTTGTATGCAAATTTCAACTCAATTTACTAAATCGTTTAAAAGTTATCACAAATTGAGTATTATGAGTATTCAAAATTATAATAAATTATAAATATCGAAAAAACGGTTGTAATTACTTTAAAATTTTTTCTCAAGATGTTTAAATATTAAAGAATCTTTTTGCCAAATTTTATCAACTTCGTACTAAACAGTTTTTAAGAAATTATCCACTTATGTGATAATAAAACGAATTTCCCTCTCTAAAAGTACGTAAAAATTTATCAAAAGGATGAGGTTTGATTGATATTTTTTTTCTACTATCAGTACACATAAAAAATATTGATAACCGAGTTGAAACAATTTTATCTAAAATTTTTGTTTTTACAATAAATAATATGAAAATTGTTAATAAAACGTTAGCAAACTATCGAGAATCATTGTATATAACATGATACAAAATTTCAACTTTGTAACAAAAAGACGAAGACTAATTTTGAACAATTCATCATGAAAAAATCACGTTCGTTAAAATTTAACCTTTGTTTCTTTGTTAGAAAATTGAAATTTTGTATTGTTACTTACAACGATACTCGATAGTTTGCTAACGTTTTTTTGACAGTTTTCATATTATTTATTACTTAAACAATTAAAAAACAAAGTTTCAGGAAAATTTTGTTTAAATTCGGTTTTTAACATTGTTTGTATGTGGCAACAGTAGAATAGAAATATGAAAAAATTTATGTTTTGAAGAATTTTTAGAAGCAAATTTGTGAATTTTCCATCAGAGACAACATGAAATTGGAACGACTTGACAATCAAATATCTTTTGAACCATTCAGTCGATCATTTCCAAATTTGGAAGAGAATTTTTAAACATATTCACAAATAATATGCCAAAATTTCAGCAATTTTTTATGATTTTTTAAAAAGTGAGTAATTATTTTCGGTGCACCTTGCAATGATACTGTTGCTGCGCGTCGCAGGAGCACAAAGCCTGTCTGTCGCAAACCGTTTTAGAGTCGGCACAGATAATGTGTGTTTGTTGACAACCCACGGTTTGATTGCCGGAATATCCAATTCTACATGCACCGCACGTATAAGAACCCTGAAATTAAAGTCTCTCGTAAATATTTGAAAAAAATGATAAAAATAAGGAATTTTAATTTTGTAAAATTTTTTTTATAGAAATTCTGATGACGTCAAATTACCGGAGTATTGATGCAGATTGAATCCGGAACGCATCCACCGTTCCGGCCGTCCTCGCACTCGTTGACATCGACACACGTCCCCTTGTCCGTACCGCTGCTTGGGACGATGTATCCGGGAGGGCAAGGTTTACATCTGGTCACGGGCAGTACCGGAACGGCGGATAAACATCGGCGAATTAATCCAACAAAAACGTATGCGATCTTCCAAAATTATTCTGTTTCTCGAAACGAAATTTTTCTGTCTTTGTCCCCGAAAGATTTCCAATAATTAAGCTCTTCAACGAGAATCCGCTCTTACGAACATTCTCGCGCGTATTTTCTTTTTCAAACGAGAAAAAAAGGAAAATATAAAGAGGAAGGGCTTTTTTCTGGATTGGAATAGCGATACGAATCATTAACTTTCATGGACAATATTTCTTATTTTTTTTTTCGTCTTCGTGTATTGTTTTCGAACGTTCGAATCATTTCGACTGTGTTACAAAAAAAAGTGTTATTTAAGTACATCAAAAATTGAGCGAAATTCAGTTTGAGAGAAAAGTGGAGTGTGAGTGAAAATTGGTCAGAAACTTGGTGGGTTCTTGGGGCTTGCTAATTTTTTCCTTGTAAAATTCAAATGGATCCGAAAAATTTACAAAACTGTCCAAAGAAACAGAGAGACTTCTACCGACGTCAATAATTCATTACACGGAAGGCAATAAACTAAATTTTTTTCACGAGCGATCGTTATATCGCCATTGCCTACTAGCAATATTAATATTATTATCATTACTAGTAGTCAAATAATTACGAATAATATTAGGAAAAGATCGTACGAATGAAATTTTGTGACAAATCAGTACAGTGTTCTGTCTACATCATCAGCAGGTTCGCACCTGTGTCCTGGATACAAGTTCACGCATTGGGAGGTATTGCCGCACGGATTGTTCAGATCACATTCGTCGATCGGCCGGCACTGTTGTCCATTGCCTTCGTACCCTTCGGGACAACGTCCGCACGAGTAGTATGGATGGTCGCGTTTTGGATAGCAAGTCACGTTGGCGAAGCATGGCCTACGATCGCACGGGGTCATCCTCGTACACGAACTGCCATCACCCGTGTATCCGGCTGGACAACTGTCACACCTGCGAATTCAAGATTTTATAAAATTATGAGATCCAATTTTTACATTACCGTCACATTTTTTGTTTTGTATTTTTTTTTTAAGAGAAACTTTTGAGGTCTGAGTAACTTTGTGTGTTTACGTTAACTCCTACTGCGATCGCTACTGGGAAATTGTAAAATTGATGGCTACTGCGACACGGAGTGACAAAAAATGTATAAAAATTGGCAGTCACGTGACCACCCAGATTTCGTAAATTACGGATTTATCAATTAATAAATGAATTGTCATAAAAAATTGGACTATATCGCCGTTCTTTGGATCGCAAAGAATGTATCGCCACTTTTTTGAGCTGAATTTTTCAATATTGAGGAAGAAATCTGTAGAGAAAAAATTTCACGCGCGCTGACCCCTTGTGATCTTTCCCTACAGGTCTCTCTCAATGTTGAAAAATTCAAGTAAAAAAACGGTGATACATTCTTTTCGATCGAAACAATGGCGATATACGGTCCAATTTTTAATGAGAATTCACTTAATTAGTTCATTACTTAGTAAATATGTTCTTCCCGAAATACGATTTGACGCTCATATTCTTTATCAAAGTTAAAATAATTAGCATACGTAGTTCCTAGTTAAAACTGAAATGAGTGATGTATGAAAATATCATAGCGAATTTTCCTTTTTCAATTCGATGACGTTATGTTTTGACTCTGGATCGATAATTACACATCCTTACCACTGATTTAATTTCCATCGTTTCTTCACTAATCTTTTTAAAAATGTGAATATTCAAGTTAGGTCATTTTTTTATAATTTAAAAACAATGAATACTATGGAAATTTTTAACTACATGATAAAAAATTATTATGAAGCATCATTTTAAATGATACGCTATTAAATTTCAACAAAATTGAACTGAAAAAAAAGGTTACGTTCCATCAGTACATTATAAAAAAGTGAATTTTGTCAAGAATACGAAAGGCCAATGCATCTTCAATCTGGCGTGCTGACCTGTAACTTTCTCCTACAGATTGACATCTGACACCCCTGAAACAAGGATTCGGGTCGCAAGGATTGACTCGCTCGCAATGACGTCCATCTCCAACGTATCCTCGTGGACATCTGCACTGCGGACCGCCCGCTGTGTCGTAACAATCGGCGCCAGGCCAGCAAGGTGAACTCGTAGCACAAGTCGGTGGTGGTGGTGTTGGTGGCGGTCCTAAAAAAACATCATTCGTCACTCTCAACATCATCTATTCGATAATCAACGTGACACATTTTTCTCGGAATAAGCTCGAAAGCTTCCGCTCATTTTTTTTATGACTCACGTGGCGCACACTCAGCACGGCAAGCCGTGCATTCTTCCAACATCTTGCGAATATATGCGAGCTCTTGTCTCTGCGGTATGACCAAAAATAAAAATCAGGAAACTTGTATTAACTGCGACGTTAGATTTCTTTTTACATTGAGGTGTTTCGATATAAAAGTAGCAATGATCAGAATTTTACAAGATCTTGCGATGATGTTTCGAAAGAGACGAATGCAATTCACATTTTTCTACGAAAATCTGGATATATTGAAAAAAAATAGTCACGCGTTATTCTCTGTTGAAAAGGGAGTAGCGTTTACATTTTTTGGCTGAAAATCCATTTTTAACAGAGAAAAACGTGCAGCAGGATTTTTACAGATCGAATCACTCTTAAACATCACGTTTAACATGAAACACTATTTTTTCAAGATTTTCATGTTCATAATTGTTTTCGAAAAATTAAAAGATAAAATTCTATTTTTTCAAGATTTTCAAGTTCATAATTGTTTTCGAAAAATTAAAAGATAATATTCTATTTTTTCAAGATTTTCAAGTTCATAATAGTTTTCGAAAAATTGAAAGATAAAATTCTATTTTTTCAAGATTTTCATGTTCATAATAGTTTTCGAAAAATTGAAAAATAAAATTCTATTTTTTCATAAATACAGCTATAGACTCCGTCTATAGTATGGTATATAATATAGGAACAGAAATTCATTATCTATAATAATTCAACACCCACGTATGCAGACGAACTGTTTTTTTTAATTTTATATCCGTTTGAGTTAGTTGTCTCGTTCGATATCTTAAGAATTTGTAGAAATTTTGCACATATGTTCTTTAAATGATACGGAAAAGTATGTCAAATTTGGGTGCGTTCTGCCACGTAGAAAGTGAGATATTATTTATTGAAAATCGCATTTTTTTGTAATCTCTCATAAGAGCCCGCGTTGAAAATTAAAATTTGTAGCAATAAATATCTTCATTTCTATGCGGTAGAACGTATTCAAATTTTACACATTTTTCCATGTGGTTTATTAGCAAACGGCTGTTTAAAATTTTAACAAATTCTTAAGGAATTTTTTTTTTATGATTTTGCCTAAAGAAAAACTTTCGATCGTGACTGTAGCGAGACAACTACCTTAATAAAACCGAACATTATATCCAATTTTGATTAAATTTTGATCATTTTTCGCATCCGTACATTTACGTGTTAATTTTTTTTTATTTTCTCCTTCTATACCGAAACACCTCAAAATATTCAAGAATAACTCACGTTGTGTTGCGTTTCTTCCCAGATTCTAGTATACAACGTTACCAACTCGGACAACAATATCGGAAGTTTGCCCTCCGTAATGCAATCTGCGAAAAAATGTAAATGAACAAAAAAATTAGATATGTATGATAATATTATTTTTTAATTATTTTCGTGCTTACCCGTTGGTAAAATAACTGGCACAGGTTGATCTCCCCTTCTCTTGATTCTCGTGCTATAGCCGAAAGATTCGTCGGATAGATCAAGACAGGACTCACGTTTGAGGGCATCGTCGATTCTCGTTGTCCTGTAAATCTCCGTACGATATCTTCTGTCTTTGAACTGAAATCAGAATGAAGAATTTTCGTATCTACATTTTTATTTTATTTTTATTTTTAGTAAACGTAAAAAAGAGAAATTATGATTTATGAATGAAATTTCGAATTGACAATATTCAATGCAGATAACGTGGGTTTTATTTGATCTACGCGATAATATGGACGAGCCGAGAGATTACAAAGTGGATAAAATCTCGATCTCGTTGACTGAACGGAGGGGCCGGGTTGGGAAACGTTGTTTACTCTCGTCTCCTTTTTTATTTTTCTCTTAAACGCGAATGTTGATATGTTTTGCTGGCCATATTCGGAAAGACTTCATCATCGTCCCACGGATCTGGGCGTCATTCGTTATTTCTCATGCGTGCACAAAATCGTAACGGTCATCGCGTGCTCACGCATGTTCCTTTCAACTCGTCGGAGAACAGACTCGACGATTGAGAAATCGAGTCTCCGAGAC
Source organism: Cremastinae sp. B BG-2022a (assembly GCA_030522605.1). Classification (NCBI taxonomy): domain Eukaryota; kingdom Metazoa; phylum Arthropoda; class Insecta; order Hymenoptera; family Ichneumonidae; species Cremastinae sp. B BG-2022a. Next base: position 289,978 of record JAPYYX010000032.1, on the reverse strand, counting down.
GATTTTTATTGAAACGAGTATATTCTTTCCTTCGTCGTTTTTTTCACTCGGCTAATCACTTTGTATCGAAGTCAGGATGTTCGTGGGTGAGACTCGATAAATTTCATTATCGATTCGATAGAATTTAGATTTCTAGGTGAAATCGCGAGTAGGATTGCATTCGAGATTTTTCATTCTATTTTTTTTTCGTTTTTTTTATCGTTTGCGTAATTAAAAATAAAAGATGATCGCAAACTTACCAGCTCGACCGGTGAGCTGTCGAGATCATATTCCGCGAGATCGCGGAACGTTTTTTTCAGAGCTATCGAACCTTCGTGGTTGCAGTCGACGTAAACGTCCACACGTGCGTTCGGCTGTTCCTGATGAACGTAAAAAATGATGCTGTGGATCGGAGATGAGACATTCATCGAATCTACCACGAGATGTTCCTTGCGTTGCTTTTCACGCTCCACTTCTTCGACCATGACTGACATTTATAAAAATAAATAAAAATAAATAATACAAATAAAAATAAATAAAAATCGGGCGGGGTGGGGGGCAAAATGGGATACCCCAAAAATGTGGCGAAAATTTTCAATATTTCAAAATTTGATAAAATTTAATATCAAATAGCGTTTTCTTTGCTAAGAATATTATATTTAGTGATTTAAAAACACAAAATACAAAATGAATCAACATAGCAGATAAAAAAAGATCATTTTATTTGGGAATGAGACACATTTATACAAAAATTAAAATAAATCATCAATTAGATACTTGAAAAAAGACGTCAAAGCTAATAATAAGTCAACAGATTATAAAAAAAAATTGTTTTCTTACTTTTTGGAGTGGTACTCCATTTTGTTCGCTAAAAAATCTTTTTTCTCATGACAGCTCAAAATTTTATTTTTTTCCTTTATTTGTGATTAAAAAACAAAAGATTCAGCATATTTAAACCCATGGGATTCGCAAGATTTTCTCAAGTACCCCATTTTGCCCTCCCCCCTCCCTACCCTAAATAAAAATAAATAAAAATAAAAACAATAGTCATCAAACGAACAACAATAAGTGTACCGGATCATAAAGATTTTATACATTAATTTTTCAATGAGAGATTGAATTTTTCATCAGTACAAAAAGTGAAAAAAGAAGAGCATTGAGCCCATATGTAGTTTTCGTTTGAGAGAAAGAAAGAGAGAAGACAGACTTACTTTTTTTTGCACGACGATCAAGCATCATTACGAACTTGGTGTTGGGCCTCGGGAATTGTATCGCCAGCAACGTTTCGACACTTCCTGACTTTTTTGGTCTTATGTGTTTCACGGAGATGGCGAATTCGTCGCTGTGAAGCGCATCTTCGAGGCTGTCGCTCAGAGCTTGAGCCGAAAAAAAAATATTCTCTTATTTCTCAACACAATAACGAGATAAAAAAAATCATTAAAAAATTTCGTTCAGAGAATTCCATGAATCGTTCCTAACGGTTCAACATTTCGCTCGACGATAAAAGGCGTTCGTCCTTGGGAGAAGAGAAAGATTAATTGTGAGGACCTTGCGTAAATTAGCGTAAGAAATCGAATTATCCGAAGGTGGAGCGAGCTAGAAAAAAAAGTGGAGCATCGCCACGGCAATTTTTTTCAATTTCCATCAATTACAAAAAGCTCGACGAACTTTTGACTGAAAATAAATACACGTGCAAGCGTCGAAAAACTTTTTCGACTCGGTTTTCGAAAAGTTTTTTGGTAGACTCTCTCGTAAATCTATTTTAATGACAATCGCGCCACTTTTTCAGCTTCTAAATACGGGAAAGGAGCGATGATGTCTCGGCTGTCTCGATATAACACATTTAAAAATAATTTCGCTTCCGCTTCGTTTCTCTCATTTTCTCTCACATTCAGTCTTCTTAGAATTTCGAATTTCTAATTTCTGCCCGAAAGAAAAAAATGTTCACCGCGCTAGCGAAACCCCTTTGCGCGCTGTATTTATCTGACCTCAAAACAAGACTATTGAGAAACCTCAAAAAAACATCTCGAATATTACTTCCTGGTGAAACAAAAGTGTCGAAAGATTTTTTTTTATTTCAATTTTCCATCGAATAAGAGAAAAAATGTTTCGAGGATTTTGAAAAAAACAATCGAAATGCCATCAAGAGTTTAATGACCCTGATGGAATACCGCAACGATTCGCCCTTTACTGCCGGGTTTTCTTGCTACCGATTCACGTAACTGAAGGCAGGACTGGTTTCAGTACACAGAGACGAAGGACATTTTTATACCACGTGTCTGCCTTATTTTATACGGAGTAAACTTCATCCTAACATAGTTCGCGAAAGGAAAAACTGTACACAGTGATTTCCTCTTTTTCCTCATTTTTCTTGTTTTCTCTTCATTCCTTCTATGTGGAATTATAAATCTGGGTAATATTGATCGGGCATTTCAATTTTTTACTTATTTTGTTAACAGATCGAAAAGTGATAAGAATCTCGAGTAAAATCGAAAAAAATTTTGCACTTTCGAAACGCAGTTGGAAAAAAAGTTTGTTTCGTTCATTGCCTCGTTCTTGGATATCTTATCCGCAGTGACCTCTTCCAATGTACTCGCTTATCGCCCCGATTCCTCACACTGCACGAGAAAATTAGAGATCGCAGGGACCGCGAGAGATGCAGATGAATTAATTTGTCAGAAGAGCGAATGATAATTCGAAACTGGGTCGAAACTCGACTGTCACTGTTGCATTTTTCAAAGCGGAAGAAATATATTTTCACCGTGACGCGACGAAAGAAAATTGAAAACACACGAATCAGTATTTTGAAAGAGAAAAAGAAAAATTTTGAAATTTTTTTAATGAGCCGTTTAAATTTTTTAAAAGTGATTAGAAAAAATCGTACCTTGGTCGAGGGTGACTGTAGAGGTGCAGATGGTCGCGAACGCTGCGAGGAACGCGAAAGTCGCGAATCCCTTGAGACTCACCATCGCTCGAACTGACGAGGACAACGCTTAGATTCGAACGAGACTGGCCAAAAGAGAAGAGAAAAATTCAAAATTTTGATATTCTTTTCCATTAAAAGTGTTGAAAATGAAAAAAAAAATGTTCCAAGGATTACCAATTTTCGAAATTTTTTGGGTCGATCTTGGTCGAGATTGAAAATCGTCTCCCGTCTCGATCACGATGATCGACCACACTGGACTGCGGAAAGTCGCAGCCACCAGTTTTATACGTCGCCCACGGACTTTTTCTACTTTTCAATCGGAGACGCGCGCTCAAGAGCAATCGGTTCAGGCAGATAGACATCGAGACTTCTCTGCCACGGAATCCTCAATATAAATTTCAAATTTTTATTCAAACATTATCGATTCAATTTTTATCAACATCGAATTTCTTTATTTTTATAATTTCCAATGAATATTTTGTTTTATTTTGGTTATTTTTAACACGTTTTTTCCCACAAAATTATCTCCATGATTACAAGCTTTCTTAAAAGTGGGTGGACGCAGGGATTTTTCGAATTTTTATCAATCTGGCATATCCTCGATATATTGGATATCACCAATTTCTTCCACCACTGATGAAAATATCTTCTCTTCCGATTTTTATATTTATGAAAAAAATCATTAATAAGAAAAGATGGTACAGTCAATCGCAACGTTGCTTACTATAAAAATAATAATAATTTACATATTTCACATATAAATAAATATTACACATACATTTCCAATCGTACAATATTTTTTTTTAAATAAAATCGCATAGAGTGGTACACAATTTTTTTAGACGTAGTAAAAATTATGATATTTTGTATAATCTGATACGTACGTATATTTAACAAAATATTGGAATCACCAATGGTGGTCGTTTGTAAAAAAAAATATTACACACAATTTACACGAATGTGATAATATTTTTTTAGTAAATATTTGGATGTGGAGCTCTTACTGACATTGGGCTGATTTCTCAAAATATTGTTATGAATGGTTTTTTTAAGGAAGTTGGTTATAGAAATTGAAATGTTTTCATTCATGGCGTCGACAGTTGCGAGAAATTTTTACGTTTTCCGTATTTAATCGCGTTATTTTTATCAAAAAATAGTTCGGTAACATTTTTTGGACTCAAATGGATTCTTTGATGTTTAGTTAAGAAAAAAATTAAAAAATTACAAACCTGTCTAATCAAAAAATGTACTTAAATCTTCGATTTAACGCGTGTGTATCTAGCATCGTGCCATAAGACGCTGTACAAAATTCACTTATTTCGACATTGAATTTCTCAAAAAATCGGTCAATGAGGTATACTTTTTCTTCTTCTAAATTTTCCTGTTTCATCTGAAATATAATATATTTTAATTTCTGATTTTTATCTAATCGATGTTCGATCAACCCCTTTAATAAGATTCGTAATTGCGTTCTTGAGCCCAAAATATGACGATACAAATATTTTCAAATTTGTTATTTATGTAGTTCTCGAGGTTTTCATTATTAAAAACAAATTCTTTTGCATAGAGTGTATACATATATGTACGTAAAAGCACTATACTTATACACGTGAATTTCAAAGTTGAATTATGCAAAACTTTGGCTAGAGAAAAATCTGAAAAAATTGGCTTTTCATATCCAATCCTTAAAATTCTTTAAAATCCTTAAAATTCTTTAAAATCCTTAAAATTCTTCAATTTCTTAAAATTCTTACCATTTTTCAATTTCCTATGATTTTAACACTGATTAGTATAGCTGACTGAGTATATAATTTTTTTCGCGAGAAGAGCGTAGGGACCAATACTTTTTAATCGTAAAAGTTGAAAAAATAAAAATCTTTCCTTATTCTCGTTTTTCATTTCATGAATTCACGTGTAAGAATTCATAAAAAAAAAATCAGTCCGATTCTAGCAGGAGCTCCACTTCCCAATAATTACCATTTTTTACATATATAGGAACTATACGGATCGTTCGAAAAATTGTTGTCTGACGATCTGAGTATTTTCGTGCGGCGAGGATTGAAGATGGTCGCGAATAATCGAATTACTACACGACCTAAGAGGATGAATCGCCGCGTTGACGTCTGGCTTTCTCCTGAGGAGGAAGTTCGAGGTCCTCTGTGTGTCGTCGATTTCGGGGATTCCTACGTTAACTACAGTCGGTACACACTTTAATTAGCCAGAATGTAAATAATATGTAGACGAACTTTCTTCATTTTTATCCATTTTCCGCTTAGTTGGCTGCGAAAATTGGTAAAAAATATACATTCACGCATCTTATTTATTCCGATCGTCATCAAACGACGAGTCTTACCGACAGAGAAAGAGGAGTGACGCGTGTCTCAATGGTAGGCGCCCGCGCAGATTTCTAAAACGAGATCACACAAATTTTTTCGTTCTCACTATCGTTCTCGTATCATCATACAGAGACCAGCAGAAAAAAAAAGTTACAAAAAACACATAAAACAATGAAAGTATTATTGTATTATTTTTGTTAGTGATTATTTTTTGTTAGTGGTCTCGTTTCAGCGTACGTTCGTTATTGTAAACTCGCTTCATTCGTGTTCATTAAACGTTGTTCAATAGATGCCAATGCTTTTCCAGAATTGATTTGGGCTTATGAGAGCTATCACGGAGCTCGATGGATTTAGATTGACCCACCTGAGTGTTGCGACGGATATTGAATGCGCCGTAAACGATGGGATTCATGCATGAGTTTGTGCACGCGAACAGGAAAAGCGCCTTTTGAATTCGCTGATCGAGCTGCTTCGCGGCCTCGCGATCTATCCAGTACCTGAAGAAATTTGATCAATTGTAGATAACTTGGAAATCTCTAATTAAATATTGGTTTCTACTTCATTTTGGAGTAGAGCGAATTTTTGAAATTTTTTAAGTGAGAAGTGAACTTGAGGTAATTGTCGCGGAAAAGTAATTGTATCGGAATTCCTTGCAAATTTGCACAGGGTTTGTTTGATACGACCCGCATACGTGTACCAAATTTTAAGAGGCTTGACCACGTAGATATCGAGAAATTCATTATTAAAAATCATGATTATCAGTACTCGCTCATAAGAGCACATGTTAAATATTGCGATTTTCATGAAAAGAGTTATGCAAAATATTTAGGACTGCAATCCTAAATATTTTGACTTCTAGATGGTGAACTATCTTGAAATTTTGCATAACTCTTTTTGGTACTTCAATAGGTTTCCTTTAGTTTTGTTTTTAATCTGACTTTTTTGTTTTTCATGATTTCCATACGTTTGTAATAATTCAAGGTCACGTTAGATGACCTTTAATTTACAGTATATGTTATTCTTGAATCAATATGCAACAACTGTTCTCAATATACATTAGCTCAAAAACCGCTTATTACGGAAATACACTAAGAAAAAAACTCTTGATTTGACTGTACCGCAACAATTACCTTGGATGGCTGTAGCTAAATAAATATGTAGGGAATTTGATAAAATTTAGTGAGTGCATTCTTCAGCATCAAATATGAAGAACAATTTTTCTCAGATTTTTCTTCGATCGGGTTCCAGAATTATTTAGTGAATTTCAAAGTTGATTTACTCAAAAGAGAGCAGAAAAAAATCTGAAAAATTTAATGGCGATACCAAAGAAAATTCTCACCAAAGTTTATAAAATTTTCTACATTTTGGAATTTACCATCATTTTAACACAAAAATAATGATGAGACTAGCGACCCTTCAAAAGCTAGAACAAGATTACGTACCAAACGCTCATCGTGTAGTACGGTGTCCAGCACACGAAAAATACAACGACGATTATTATCGTCATCTTGAGTGTGCGAATTTTCGCCCGGCCTAAAAATCCGAGCGAGGAACGACGAATGCGATCTAAATCGACAAAAAAAATATATTGTCTACTAATTTTTCGTTTTTCCAATCTTGTCGATTTTTTTTTCAATCAGAATTTACCACTAACGGACTCCTTGCTTCGTCTGTAGATTTCCACCAGGATGCTCGAATATGTGTAGATGATAACGATTAATGGAAAACAGTACATCATGACCATTCCAAACAGAAAATATATGAGCTCGTGACTATTATCCCCGAATGCGTTGTACGTTATGCACTGCTCGTACGTTGGTACTTTTGGATGCACTTGAACATGGAAAACGATCATCTATAAAAAATTGAAGGAATAAGTAAATTTGGCACTTGGTGTCAAAATAAAAAAATCGCATTCATTTTTACTCCAAAATTTTGATAATTTTCAATCGCTTTTTAACCCATCAAGTCTCAAATCGAGTCGAATTTCACTATATAAATTACCATCCAGTTTTTTTTAATGATCTGTGTTTAAATCAGAAACATCAAACTTTTATTAAAAAAACTGATAATACAAAAGTTTAAATTTCAACTAGCTTCACTTAAATTTTTTCAGATTCTTATTCGTGGCATTTTGAAAGATATTTTACTTGAGTTTTTAGAAAGTTAAAAAAATTGCCAAAAATTTCTGAAAGATTCCCAGTGTATTTTTTATGAGTTCTAAAGACTTTCGATTCGAAGCGTTTTTTTGATAAAGATCATACATTTTTAGATACAGCGTCCTGAAGTTTGTCAAAAAAATTTTTCTTTCGAACGTCACGTTGGTTGGACCATATATATGATGGTTCCCAGTTCCAAAAAACTTTTCTATTCATGAAAGGATCGATGTGTATATTTTAGCGGATTCATAAACCCATTTTCGATAAAAAATATTTAAGTCGAAAAAATAGCGTTTTTTCAAAAATTATTTATAACTTTTTAAATATTACTTCTTAACAAATTTTGAGGACATATTCTGAAAAAACATAAAATTTTACGACGTTCATGATGAACTTTTTGTTAACACAGATAATGTAACAAAACCGGATAAAATTATAAAATTATTTATACTTTAAAATAATATTATTATTTTGCCACATTCCCAATCATATTTATTTATGCCACAAAACTCAGTAATTAATATATGATTTCTTTTGATACGAAGTTACCCGTATCCCGTATATGCAACCGAAAAATTTTTTTTTACCCTAAAAATTGTTTGTAATTTGTGAATCGATCGGTTAAAAGAATTGTTAATTATACAATTTCTTTTGATAAGCAATCAAAAAATCGATTCAAGAAATATTACTTGCGGAGCCGAACACAAAACAGCGGCGGACCAAGCTCCGATCAGCATGACTTTTCCCCTTCGATCAACATCCATCAAATGCAGCGGCCGTAGTACAGCGTAATATCTCAAAGAGTAAAAAAATTATTCGCATAAATTATAATTTGCGTGAAACATTTTTATGAGAAGTGAATAGATGAGCTAATATTTTGTTGACTTACCTATCAACACTTATGCAAACAAGAATGAAAGACGACAGATATATTCCAAATATTCGAAAGAACACCATTATTCTGCACATCGCGTCACCAGCTCGCCACGAAACGGTCACCGCCCATCCGATTTCCAAGGGCATTGTCAAAAACGTCACCTGTAATTTGTCCATGTTTGATTTCACTTTATAATTTTACAATAATAAATTATAATTCATAATAATAATTTATAACAATTATAAATAATTATTTGTTATTACAGATTATAATCATAAGATAATAATTGACTGGAAAAATATTTTTTAAATAATAAATTTCTTAACCATCAAATCTGCAATGGCCAGGTGAATGAGCATTGTGTTGATCCTCGATCGATTGGTACGTCGTTTTTTGAGAATTAGTACCAAGACCGTTGTGTTTCCGGCTATGGAAATTACCATCAGAATGCTGTAGAGCACGATGCTGACCAAATGGCCCTCGTTAAATCGCATGTCGATCGGGGGCTCGAAATCCGTATCATTAGCCGCGAGGCCCATCGTATCGTTCGACATCGTGACGAAATAATTGTCACCTCTGTGCGACAAACGAACAATTTATTTTTTTATCAATTTTAAACAAATCGCATTAAACAATATTTTTTCAGAAACATATTGTCTGTTTTTTTAATAAAATCATTCAAATAATGTGATTCGTATCAAAATATTTATTTACTGGAAAATCGGTTCGTGTGATTTTGATGATTTCGAGATTTCCAATTAACCGAAGATATTTTGTTTCTTCTTGTAAATAAATTCAATTACTTTTCACCTCGCGGAACGCGAATTTCCTCGATGACCTCATCGACGCGAAAACGATTCAACGGCCAAATCGTGAAATTGAATGGAGCGACTAACATTTTCCACGATAAATATTTACACGTTTCTATCGAGTTTATTTAAGGACTCGTCAGCGAGAACAGGCATTTTCCCAATCGTCATTTCCGCGACTGCACAATCAAGATAATGATGAAAGAATTATAATAATTAGCGATTATTCAAAATTAACGCTCAACTTTCCGAATTGAATGTAAAAATTGGCAAAGTAAAAAAAGGCACGTATACATATAGTGATAAAGCAAGATTATTCGCTTCATGTCTTTGCGGTTTGATGAACGAATTGAAACTGATGTAACTCTATTTCAGCGTCGGAACTTTCCCGTTCCGAGGATTTCCGATATTCGCGCAAGTCACATCGTAAACAAACGGCATCAATCCCCGCCCGAAGTTTCTCGTTTTCGATAAAAAAATCACATCTCTTTATTTCGGGTGAATTCTCATATTCCGTTAAAATTTTCCATCTTAAGAATGCGAAAATTTGAAACGTGACAAAAAAATAAAAATTTCCGCTTCAAGTTTGTTTCGCTTTTTTTCATACAAAAATAAAATCTTTATTAACGATTGATGTTGAATAAAATCAAATTTTTCATTGTCCTCTTGCTCAAATTCGATGAAAATGAAAAGTCATAAATAGTCCTTCGACATTTCATGATGTACTGGAAACAACTGGAAATGGTGGAAAAAAGCTGAAAACTTGACCAGTCACCGATAATAGAACTCCAATGATTCAGTGCAAATTTCAACTTAAATAACTAAATCGTTTGAGAGTTATAATAAATTGAATATTACACGTATTCTTATGCATATTTATCAAAAAATAAATTATAATAAATCATAAATATCGAAAGAAATGCTTAGTAATTGTAATTTTTTTCTGTTTAAGGTTGTACTGGAGATAACTCGAAACGGTGGTAAAATTCTGAAAATTTGACCAGTCACTGATAACAGAACTCTAATGAATCTCTCCAAATTTAAACTCAATTCACTAAATCGTTTAAAAGTTATAATAAATTGAATATTATACGTATTATTTATTATGTAGGTTCATCGTAAACGAAATTATAATAAGTTATTTACATATAAAAAAAATGGTTGCCGTTACTTGTAAATTTTTTCTCTAGATGTTTAAATATTAAAAAATCTTTATGTCAATAATTTCATAAATTTGTACTAAACAGTTTTTAATAAATTAATCCACTTATGGCAAGAAATAAATTTTCCTCTCTAACAGTACGTACGAATTGATTGAAACGATGAGGTTTTATTGATAATTTTTTTATTATCAGTACATATAAAAAATGTTAATAACCGAGTGTAAACAATTTTGTCTAATATTTTTGTTCATTAATTATAATTAAAGAACAAAAACAATAACTATTGAAACAACAAATAATATGGAAATTGTCAATGAAATATTAAAAACCTATTGAGAGTAAGAGTACTATTTTAAATATCACAATAAAAGATTGCAACCATTTAAAAGAAAAACAAAGACTGTATTTTAACAATTCAGTACAGAAAAGTCACTTCCTTCAGTTCATCCTTAAAAATACTCTTATCGAATATTGTAACAGATTTTCACTACCCAAAGTACATTGAAAAACACAATTCACGAATTTGATACATAAGATTTTTGCTAAATCGAACATTGCTCAAAGTTCCCAATCGCGTTAGAATTATAGTGTCGCGAACTGACAGGAAGAAGAATTAATCTGTCCTGCGTATCGTAGCACTGGAAACTATAAAGAATCCACGATATTATATTTTTCCCTACATGAATCGAGGGAAAAAAATTTTTAATCAGAGGTCCGCAAAGTGTAACATGACACGTAATTTCCCTATCTCTGAAAAGTACAAAGTATAAAGACGAGACTAACTGGTGAAAAGGTTTTCATTTTGGCATTACTCAAAGGAGGGAAAATCGTGAGAAAACGAGACTCGTAACAGAATATTTTATTATATTCACGTTTCTTTCTTCTTCATCAAACGTAAAAGAGATTTACAAATTCGAAAAAGTCTGTCTGCGAATTATCATCGTTCCTTTGACATTAACACTCTTTTGAAATAAAAAAATGAATAATGCGGTAGAATCGTCTGCCTTTTCAGACGTGATCGATAAACGAGGTTCGAGGACTAACGCAAATTAATAGGCCCGAGAGTTTCCTCCGCGCTGAGAGAATTTTTAATGATCCTTTTCGACCGTCGACGTGACAAGCAGGGAAAAAAGGGATTGAACATTTTTTTTTAATCGTTAAAATGGCCTGGAGGGCTTTTTCTCCTCACCGTCAGTATCTTCAAAGACTCGGAATACTGAGCAGTTAACGATATGGTCGCGTTTCCCTATGCTTATTATCGACTCAACGAGCGCTTGTTGTTCTACGTTGGACAATGGCCCTTGCAAAAACCGAGAGAACAATTTCTCTTCAGAGCCCTCACGTTATTCCTCGTCGGTAGTATACTTTTACCCAAAGTGCGTTAAAAGTGCATCTCTTCAAAAATATTTTACTTAAATAAATAATAAATTAAATATTACAAATATCCGACAAGTTTCGTTCTTGCTAAATTAATTTATGAATATTCGATTACTATTTGAAGTAAAGTCTGATTCCGTATATTTTATAGCTAATAAAGTTTGTTGAGAGTTTCGGTAACTTCAATAACATGATTCAGTGCCTTCCGGTCTTGGGCCTCCACCTCATAAGCGCAGGGAAGTTCTTCAACTGCACTTCGAACACGAGGAAAGTAAGAATAAAATCGATGGTTGTAATTTTTTCATGCGTACATTCGGAATATTTTCATCGAAGAGATTGAAATGTTGTGTTATATTGAATTGAAATTATAGCTCAGGGAGCTCACACTTCGGATCAAGCAAGATTGGCACGCACGAAACGATGACAAAGAAATCGAGATTTTAAAAAGTTTCGCCGAGAGAGGAAGAATTTTGACAGCATTTTACAGTGGTAAAAAATAGATAAAAAAAAAATATATAAAAAAAAATAAAAAAAAAATAGAAAAAAATAAAAAAAAAAATAAAAAAAAAAGAAAAAAAATATATATATAGAAAAAAAAATAGAAAAAAAAAGATAAGGAGGTGTGACTGGTATATATTTTTTAGGTATTCTTTGAGAGTTTAATAATTCGTTTTTTTGAATATTTTCTTCTTCATTTTTAGAACACTATTTATTATAGTTATTTTATTTTACTTGTTGTTTTTTATTTTTTGATAAATTTTCAATTTGTTTTCGAACCTGTTTCTGTTAATTCTAAAAATCGTTTCTACTATCATTTGCTGTAAAAGATTTAGTATTGATTGTTTATATTTAAGGAAGGATAGGAGGTACAATCCTTCACAAAAGTATGTGTTCAGACCGAGTAGTCTTTTAAAATTTATATTAGCTACTACATCAATTAAGAACTTCAGTTTATTAGTTAAATCATTTTAACAATGCGGCGTGTTAAAACAATTAAAATTGAAAAATTAAGTAAAATGCTTTGAAATTTTGTAATTACGATTGAACATTTACATGAAAGGCAAAAAAAGTTTTACGAAGAACGTATCAATTTTTTTTATGTTTAGAACATCTATATGAATTTTCATATTATTCAATATTTAATATTCAATTATGTGAGTTTTCCATAAGACACAAAGTTAAATGTTGCAAAGTTGAAAATTGAAACTTTATACCCTTAAAACCATTAAGTGAATCATTCTAAAATTTGGCACAAGAATTTTTATTTATTTTTAGATATTTTTAATCATGTCTAAAACATTTGAGCTTTTTCTTACCATTTCAAAAGGACCTCCATTTCTTCTTTATTTTTAATTATAATTTAAATTCGATTATAATATATTCCTAAGTTCTTGTGTTCATTCACTCATATGGTAATTTGTATTTTATTTTTTCATTTTTCCAAATGCAGCATATTTGTTCGGTACTCTCTGGACGTATTTACTACTACCGGTAGGTCCAAAAATCATGGACATTATTCTCCCTCTGAACGAGTCACGGCAATTAATTTACCTGTACGAGACAGAGTATTTTGTCGATCAGGACAAATATTACTTTTTGATACTTCTTCACGCTTACATTACAATGCCCATTTCCGTTGGCATGATTATCGGCTTCGACACCCTGTTGGGTGTTTACGTGCAACACGCCTGCGGAATTTTTTCTATTCTTTGGTGAGAAATATTATTTTTTTACTATTTTTCAGACGAACTCTCGATTATCTATACGAGAGAAAAAACTTTTTTAAACGAAAACATTTTTTGTGGAAATTTTATGAAGTTTCCGGTTAGAAAGCATCGGACGGAATAATCATGACCTAGAAGCAGTATTTGAAGAGACGGAGGTTGATGCCGTTGATCACAGGGATATGGATTACGAAAAAATTATTGACTGCATAAAAATGCATAAAGGAGCTATTGAGTAATTGCGATTTAATTTTTATTTATTTTCGATCAATTATTCGTTCATAATTTTTCCTTTGCTTCCACTTACACGAGTTTCTGAGATCTCGATGATTATTTAGTTTTTAGTTTTTCATATATTTTCACTTTAAATTGACGAAAAGGGGTTTTTGTAATTTTAATTGAATCATCTTATATAATAAGAACTGGAATATAAAGGTCTATATTAACCCTTCGGTATCACACCTTCCTGGTGAAACCTGTTTGTCATATATACGTAAAATTTTTTTAAACTGTTTCTAACTATTTTATATATGTGTGCAAAAAAATATTATGCTAAAAATTGAATAGTAGCATGTAGAAGATGAAATACATTTTTTTAAGGAAACAAGTCTTTTAAAATAAAATACTTATTTAAAGAAACGTATTCTCGGCAATTTTTTAATTTTTTCTTCTATTTTTGTAATACATTTATATCAACAAGATCTAATACTTTATGAAAAAATATTTTCTCAGTGCACACGTTTTAGACCTAGTGTTACAATGAACGATCAATATCGAAAAAAATCTTTCCAACAGATTTGTATTCATTAATAATGCCTCATAAATTCTGTGTGTGGACCAAGGGTTAAGATTTTAATCAAAAATCAAATTTCTTTTATACATAACAATTCATTTCACCAAGATTCGCAGATCTGCTCGAGGAGTCGATCAACAGGTGCTTCATACTAGTCGTCGGAACGTGCGCGTTAATGATAACTTTGACTGGTTTTATGGTGAGTCAAAAAAATAAAAAATACTTCACCGATCAAGCGCGAATAAACCAAGAAAAAAAATAAAACACAATTATTTAATAGACAGTGACGAATCTGGCTGAACTCGGTGAAGCCCTCAGGTTTGGAGCATTTGCGGTTGGTGAAATTGTTCACATGTTTTATTTGTGCTGGCAAGGGGAAGAGCTCATGGGACACAGCGAAGATATTTTTTTGAGCGCGTGAGTGTTTGCAAAATTTATTAATTTCATTATAAAAATGGAAATAAATAATTTTTAAGAAAAGTCGAAGAAAAAAAATTAAATCGACTTCCAGCTACAGTGTCAATTGGACTCATATGTCAGAACGCAGCAAGAAGCTTCTTATAATGATTATGATACGAAGTTCAGTTTCTTGCAAGCTCACAGCTGGCAAATTGTATGTTTTGTCTCTGGAAAATTTTACCTCGGTGAGTTCTTCGCGATATTCGTAAAATCAAATTATCCTCAAAAAAATATCATCATCTCAAAAACAATCGTTTTTTAATCACCGGAGATAAATAACAATTGTATTTCTTATCAAAAGGTATTGAAAACTTCAATGTCCTACTTCACTGTTTTGCTCTCGGTTCAGTGAACCAAATGTTTTTTTCGAAACTTCATGAGCCGAAAGTAGGATTCTTGCAAAATTGTGATAATTGTTTTAAAAGGAAACATAATTAATAATAACAATAATAATAAAAATAAAAATTTGTAATGCATCCACGTATGTTTTTCAGTATAAAAATACATAATCTGAAATATTTATTTTTCTATATGTGCGGTTTCTAAATTAAATAAATGTTCAGTGTGAATGGCACACGTACGGCGAAATTTTTATAACACTTTGCAAGCACATTTGTTTCACAATAGCGTTTGGAAAATTTACTCATGTTTACGAGAATAATTTAAACCATGCACAGTACAGAGCAATTTCGCAATGTTAATTGCAGATTCGAATGACTCATTAAATTGAGACATAAATATTAATTTTTTTAATAATAAAATTTATTTATCGATATTTTGAAATATTTTCTCCTTCATCTTATTTTCTTTTTTATTGAACTGCAACTTGAGGTTTTGTTTTTTAATTTTTAAAATGTATTTCTTTAAGGGATTGTTATTCCTCGTAGAAAAATCTTCTTTGAAGATTTGCGTAAGATTCTCAGTTTTTAGCAACAAAAAAATGATCGATGAACGTTATTAAAAAGCGATCGAAAGTATTGGGAAGTTTTGTGTTCGGAAACGTCGAGAGAACCTGGCTGATCGAAAGAGTTTCGAGAACAAATTCGTCGATCGAGGGAAAATAAATTTGAGGCGAAGTTCCCTGTGCACTCGTGCGATCAAAAGTTCAAACGACTCGTGAACTTCAACGGCGACTGTCTAACTCGTAGACACAACTAATATGTTTCAGCGAGAGATTATCGAATTGTAAACATTTTTATTTAATCCGGTGCGAAAAAAAAACGAAAGCAGAAATTCGCGTGTTTATCGAAAAACCAAATAATGCATTCGTCTCGGTGATTTATTTTCGTATCAGAGTCCCGTTATAAAGAATATTCAGATTTTCTCGCGTTCGACATAATTATATCAAAATTTTTATCGCCTCCAGACACCGATGAAAAAAAAATTCGAAGCGAACTTTCGGTACAGAGAATTTAATTTTTTTTTAAAAATTTCTTACTTCATTTTTTATCGAATTTCACCAATGGATTTGTTCTCCATTTTTATTTATAATTGTTGCGATAAATATTGTCTCTAACGTTGAATGAGGAGACATGCGATTTTTTTGACATTTCGCTCGAGTCCCGGCCAAGTTTCTTCTCTCACTGAATCTTCCTCTGCTCATCGCACTCTGCGGGAATGACGTTTACACTTGTTCCGACTCACCCTGGGAGACTAACGAGCTCAATAAACGTCAGTCTCGTTTTATTTAATATTTTTTTTCCAAATATGAATTGAGTTTTCTAATCAGGACGAATTTTTTTTGTATCGAGCTCGTTCCTTATTGAAAAAAATCCGAAATGTTGATTCTTTTATATCGATGAATATTTTTGAAAGAAGAAAAACTTCTGAACGATCGTTTTCTAATCTTGATTCTCGTTAATGCGACCTTGGCTTCGACGTTTTTCAGAAGCGACGATGTAAAAAAGCGGAAAATATTTTGCTCTTATCTTCGATCTGCATAAATTGATTTATCGGCTCGCGAAGTTCTCGAGTAATAAAAAAATTATATGAAAAAAAAGAGTTGGTAAGAATTTCACCGCGAAAAATACACCCTCGCACGAGGCGAATGAAAAATAAAACGTGATAAGAAACGTCAGCCATTCGGCGACGTCGTTATTTACTTTGTTTTCGCCTTTTTTGATCGATACTCGTAATTCTGACATTCACTAACGTTCAAAATAAACACAAAGAATGTTAAATTTTCGTCAATACCTTGATTTTTTCAACTTTTCCAAAACTTTTCCTTTAATTCTTCACTCACTCGTTCTCCTCGTTGACGCAACGTCCTCTCGGTTTTTTCACTTTTTCCAATACTTTTTGTTTTTTTGGCAATTTAAAAAAATTTTCAAAAAATTCCTGAAGAACGTTCAAAAGAATTTTTAACACTTATTTAAATTCTCGAAAATCTGTTCGTCCCCTGGATCCGATTTGCAAGACTTCGATTTGGCATCATCGCCACAGAATTTTTTTTTTTTTCAATAACGGTACGTTATGAAAGAATTTAATTCATTGCGAATAAACGAAATCAACAATGATCGAGCACATTATTCATTTCTTCAATATTTCGCGCTGAGACGTTCAGAGCCGGAAATGGGAAAAATCAGTGGATTGTTGTTCCTTCAACGGTCCTGGAATCGACTGCGCTCGAGATCACGAGCGGTTCCATTCAACACCGGAGGAACTCCGAGACATGCTGGGTCAAGTGTCAAATGGTCACTGATAGCCGTATTATTCTCACACGCATGTGAATACTCTCGTACAGACATAATCAGAAATCTGTACACGACGGGACGATTCATAAACATGCGAATGTCCGTTCGCGCCCATGAGTTCCAAGCGCATCGACGTGCACCCACGCACGTGCGTGGACACGCGAATAATACACGAACGTGAAAAATATTAAGCAGAAAAGCGCGAATTTTCAATTCTACAAGAATCAAACACAAAAATATGAAAAATCGAGAAAATATATGACAGCTGTCAAAATTCGTAAACAATTGCCCGTACAGAAATTTCTAAGGGCGTGTTCGGAAATTGACTGACAGTATACTGGAAAACAAAATACAGACAGCTCGGATACTCGTTGTTACACTGAATTTTATACTAATGTGTTTTACTGGCAGTACTGTCAGTAAAAATAAGGATGTACTGGAGATAAGTTGAAACGGTGGTAAAATTATGAAAATTTAACCAGTCACTGATAATAACATTCTATTACTTTTCTATGCAAATTTCAACTCAATTTTCACTGAATCGTTTAAAAGTTATAACAAATTGAATATTATGCGTATTCGAAATTATAATAAGTTATAAATATCGAAAAAAACAGTATAGTAATTACCTGTAAATTTTTTCTGTAGATGTAATATTACAGAATCTTTCTGCCAAGTTTCTCAAATCTGTACTAAACAGTTTTTGAATAATAATCCACTTTCATGACAACACAATGAATTTTTCAGAAAAGTTGACTCGTCACTGATAATAACATTCTATTACTTTTCTATGCAAATTTCAACTCAATTTTCACTAAATCGTTTAAAAGTTATAACAAATTGAATATTATGCGTATACGAAACTATATAATAACTTATGATATAGAAAAAACGGTATAGTATAAATACTTGTAAATTTTTTCTTTAGATGTTTAAAAGAATCTTTCTGCCAAATTTCTCAAATCTGTACTAAACAGTTTTTAAATAATTATCCATTTTCATGACAGCAGAATAAATTTTTCTCAGTACGTAAAAATTAATTAAATCGATGAGGTTTTGTTGATCATTTTTTCTTCTATCAGTACCTACGCATAAAAAATGTTAATAACCGAGTTTAAACAATTTTGTATAAAATTTTAGTTTTTAATTGTTTAAACAATAAATAATTTAAAAATTAATAATGAAACATTCGAAACTGATTGAGTATCATCCTAAACATCTCAATAAAAAATTTGAACTTTCTAACAGAAAAACAAAGACTAAATTTAAACAACTGAAAATAGTATGGAAAAGACACTTTTTGCGAGGGGTCCAGTTCATCCTTTACTCAAATTTGCAAATAGCGCATCAGAATTTCTTACAGAATTTCGAACTTCACATAAACAGTTAATAAATTTCATGTGTCTCTCAAAGTACTATAGAAAATTGTCAGCGTAAAACTAAACTATAAATAAAACTATTAAAATATAAATTTGCAAATCCATCGTTTTTTTATCTGCACGTGCTGGAATAAGGATCGCAAAAAAAATTTTCGCTCACGAGTCCGGGAGCATCGAGCGTTTTTCCGAACTCGCGATAACCCCCGAGAGCTTCGGCGCTGCCTGAAGAAAATAATTGCACCGTCTTTTGTGTAAATAAACAAATATCATATAAAATCTTGAGAGAAAAATATGTAATTTAATATTTTCCAATTTTGTTTCTGTACTCTGCGTTTGTACTCTCGGGAGGATGATTCCGGGACCTTGACAGCGATGAAACGACGATGATCCGTAGATTAAAATTGACACGTCGGCAATTGTTGCAAGTTAAAAATGCTCGTCCGATGTCCATTGAAAAATCCGTGAATCGATATTCCTTGAGAATCGAAGCTTTTATTAATATTTGATTCAATAATTCTCGACTCGTATTTGTTTCGAATTTGGACGATTCGCTCGAGAGGTCAATTGGTCCGGACCCGCGACGTCTGATCGAATTATCCGCTCGGAAAAGCATAATTTGTTTTCGAGTCGAAATGTAGCCCCGGCGCTGAAAAACGGAGCGTCGTTCATTTATTTCGCTGAATCCGGACGAACTAATGGTGCGCTGCGCCGAGAGCGAAGGAAAAGTCTTCTCGACGTCTCGCGGTATCGCCGAAGAGGGAACAGGGCTTAGGCAAAAATGTAAGTGAATGGCCCGCGGTATATATAAAGATGAGAATGAGCCGGGATGCTGCAATCCTTCGCAAGAAATCTTTCAGCGTTTACCGAGGTCGGTGAAATTGTGAAAGAGGACGATTCGCGATCGAGAGAACCGTCTCCGTTACAACAATGAGAGTTTTACAAGTAAGTGCAAGAAAATATTTATTTTACTACCTATTTTGATAGTATAATAAACACATAATTTTTTACCACTAAGATTTTTATAAAAATTAATTAAAATTTTTATTATTTACATTTTTTGTTTTTCTCATATGATAAAAAATTGTTTTATTTTTCAGATTTGCGTTACGTTTTGTATTTTGAATGCCGCTCGAGGGATTCAACAGTACGAAAAAATACTTTTTTTTAAATCGAAAAACCAAAAAAATTTTATTTGATTTTATTAATTTTTTTTTGCACGATAGGTTTGAACCAGTGCAACTGGCAGAGCCCGGAGTGAATCATCCTTGCTCCGTAGTGGATACGAGTCGCGTAGACGAATTCGATCGACCGGTTATCTGTGCGTTCAATGGAAAAAGATCGGAGCAAGAGCGAGCTCCCTTAGCGCCAGTTCGATACGTAAAAGTCTCTGGACCATTGTCTTACGTGCCATTGCCGAAAACTGAGTCTCTCATTTTCGTTGCACCGCCGATAATAAAAACTTCGGCCGTGGTCGCCGCTACGCCGGCGCCTTTGCTCGAAGAAAATCCAAACGGGGTGAATATTTATTAACTTTTTCATTACTTTTATTTTCTTTTATTCTTTTATTTTACCATTGAATTTTGTCGTTATTGATTGATTTAGATTCCAAATTACTTTAAATTTTTTAAATAAATCAAATTGCCGATTTTTAAATAAATGGATTCGAAATCTCAACTTGAAATAACGACAACAATAAATTTACTTCGAGTTTTCTTTCAAGTTTTAACAAATTGCATTCGATAATGAAAAATAATCTATTATAATAAATGAATATAAAAGGTAAAGAAAAAATAAAATGTGTGAATTTTTCATTATTATTTAAGGATGTATAGGCCGTGCAATCCCTGACAAAAGTTACTTTTTCATAATGAATAATAAAAATTTAATCTTTGTTTCTTTGTTAGAAAATTGAAATTTTGTGTTATGTTATTTACAATGATACTCGATACTTTTTTAATCTTTTATTAACAATTTTCATATTATTTATTGTATAACAATTAAAAAACAAAAGTTTCAGACACACTTGTTTAAACTCGGTTTCTAACATTGTTTATATGTACCAATTGCAGAAAAAAATATGAACAAAAACTTATGTTTTGAATCATTTTTAAAAGAAAATTTGTGAATTTTCAATTAGAGACAACGTAAAATTGGAACGACCTAAGAATTAAATCTTTTGAACCATTCAGACGATCCTTTCCAAATTTGGAAGAGAATTTTTAAACATTATTCACAAATAATATGTCAAAATTTCAGCAATTTTTTATGATTTTTTAAGAAGGGTAAATAAAATCTTACAATTTTATTGTAAAAACTAGAGGAAACTTCTTTACAGTAATACAAAGAGCCATGTAAAATTTCAAGACGTTTCACCATCTAGAAGTCAAGATATTTGGGATTCAAAATCGCAATATTTAGCATGTACTCTTATGACAGAAAACTAAAAATTGTGATTTTTAACAATAAATATCTCGATATCTACGTGGTGAACCCTTTTAAAATTTGGCACACGTATATGCAGATCATATCAAAGAAAATTTGTTTAAAATTTCAACGAAATCCTGAAAAAAAAGAATCACCTTAAAATTCTTTTATAAAAATAAAATCGATCAATGAATTTGATTTCAGGCGTATCCAAAATATTCTTTCAACTACGGTGTAATCGACGGTTATACGGGCGATTCAAAGTCAGCCTGGGAGGAGAGAGACGGCGATAGCGTAAAAGGTGAATATTCTGTCGTCGAGGCGGACGGATGGATTCGCACGGTGACGTATACGGCTGATGAGCATCATGGCTTCAACGCTGTCGTGACGAGAACTCGTCCACCGAAGCATCCACCGGTCGAGGCATCGCTAAAAACTTTTGTCCCATCCACGATCTACAAGCCTGAAAAGCACAACTTGAGACTCTAAATAATGAAAAAAAAGAAAGTTTTCTCTTCATCTTGAGTCCAACGCCGAAAATAAAAGACTCCTCCTTCATCGAATAATTCACTTTTATTCTAGCATATCCTTCAAACGTCATTAACAACTCGAGAGAAATTCATCAAGTTCTTTTAACATACGTTTTTAATGGGTTCTTTTTTTTAATTTAAAGAAAGACATTCATTATCATTGTTCGTTATTATTCATTTTTATACAAACTTGACCTATACAAATTGTACCAACGAGTTAATACAATATTTTAGTAGTTTACTTACTTAAGAATTACAAGATCGCGTGTCTCGATACGAAACAAAATTTCTCTTTTCGTCAATCGCGAGGCTCGCATTTTTCCCCCATTCTTTTTTCATCATAAATTACAAACGAAATTGGACAAACGATATTTATATATTGATTTGCATCTTAAATCGTTTAATTCATTTTCTATCGCTATTTTTACGGAAGGATTCGTCTAGGAATGGGATCAGTATTTTCTCTGTCACGAGAAGTGAATTACTGAAAACGACGTTACAAATAAAGAGAAAAGTAAAAAAAAACAAAAAATTGAGTCATTAAATTAAAAAACTACCTTATCTCTAATTTATTTCGATTTTACAAAAAAGAAAACTACCAAATATAAAAAAGTAAAAAAAAAAGAAAAATAAGACAATAAAATTAATAATACTTTTGACGAAAATCTTTGGAATTTTCGTATCTCGCTACCTCGTTTAGAGCAAAATGATCGAGCGTCGAGTATGAAGAGTGAAGATGCGAGAGTGAAAAGGGCCATCGTTCGGGCATTAAAAATAAAATAAAAAATAAGATGTGGAGAGGAAAAGAAAGTTATGATTGGCTTACGTATGGAAAATTCGAGGAAGCAATGGACGGCCTTAGTTTTTTACTTCTATCTGTTTCTCGATCTCTTGTTACTACTATTCTTCTTAGCGCTAGTCGATGAACGATTCTTATTCGATTCTTTGCTATTCGCATGTCCATCCTTCGCCGGTGTCGAAATGTGCTCCAGATTGCCGTTCGATATTGGACCATTGGTAAATTGTACATTACCCTCGGTATTACTAATGTTACCATTATTCTGGGTATAGCCGATTTGCACCGACGTGTGATTCTTGCCGGACGCTTCTTTACTGTTACCGGACGTTACTACGTTGGAATTACCAAAGTTGCAATTGTCTTCGCTCCCGCTGTTACCAAGCTGCGACTCCGATTCACTGTATCGTTCAACTAGAAAACGAGCCCGACGATTATCAGCATTGAACATCAATTTTTTCAGTAAATATACAGATGATAATATCGAGAAAAAAATCCAAAAAAAATCCCTCGTTACTCAGAAAATTTCTTAATAATATCAAAGATTATCAAACTACATCATCGAATTGAAATAATTCAATGAGAGGGAGAAAAGAAAAGTGAGACTCTGCATTAGTGCCCTCCTGCCATAAAAAAGAATGCAAAAAAATCATAGAATCAGATGTTCGAAAATCATAACATTCCAACAATAGTGCGCTGATAAAAGACCAATAAAGGTAATTACGTATAGCATGCGCTACCTCAGAGGAGCCTGATCTATCCCAAAAAAATCGTATCGCATCTGTGCAGCAACGAAATAACGAATGAGTGTGTAATAATACACAAGAATCAGAGAAACGTAAATAATTGGGTGCTGAGAAAAACAGGCATAAAATAATATAATAATTGTATTGTCAAAAGGATTCAAATAAAGGAGTTACAAAAGAATAGAATACAACTTAATCAACTAAACATATCACTAGAGAAAAATTTTTGAGAATCACGAAAATAAAGAGAAAAATACATTCTTTAATATCCATTCAGGTCCTTACTTTTTTCCTGGGTACTTTCCATCAAGCCGCTAACAGCCTGTAAAAAAAATAATGTTACCAAACTTTTTTTGATAACGTAAAATTTTTGCTTTTTATCATTCTTACGGCCATCGAAGTGATCGAAGATTTTGAAAAAAGTCTTTCAGCCTCTTTGAATTTTCTATTTCTTTTGTCAGCTTTGCTATTTGTGTTTTTGTTGCTAGCTAAGTAACGATCCCAGCCACGTATTATGTTGCCGTACAATTGCGTGTCCTCGAGGTAACTTCCCTCAAATGCGTATATCTGACGTTCCAAATTTGCTAATGTGTCCTACAATAAAAAAGCAAACATTTAAAGCTGAAACGTTGAGGATCAAATTGGAGTAAAAAGTTTATCAGCTCGTTATTATTATAAAGTTCATGATAAATTTACAACTGATGGGCACATAGTATAACCTCAAAATAATGATGGAAATTATAACGTTTTTTACGTGTACAGAATAAAGTAAATCATTCGCAAAACCGTTTTTCGTGTTTATTCTTAACAAGGAAGATTCTGCACAACGCTCCAAACAGGAAAAACAATAAATAAAAAATTGAAGCATACACAAACGCTACATTTTTATTTGTACTCAAATTTTCATACTCACTGCAATCTCAGCTTTTCTTTTAACGAGTTCGGCCAATTCGGCCCTCAAATCCACCGTTGATTTGGTGGACATTATTTAATAAATTATCCTTCCAACTTTATTTCTATAAATATTGTTACAATTTTC
Organism: Cremastinae sp. B BG-2022a; assembly: GCA_030522605.1. Lineage (NCBI taxonomy): Eukaryota > Metazoa > Arthropoda > Insecta > Hymenoptera > Ichneumonidae > Cremastinae sp. B BG-2022a. The sequence goes on along the minus strand of JAPYYX010000032.1, from coordinate 265,769 downwards.
GTGTCACAGTAACAGTGAATAAAAATACAACAAAGTTTCTTCACAGGACAGTTTGACCAACAACGCAGCTACATTTTTAGGTCAGTTCTCTGTCGGTAAAATGTACATACATATATTTATGTATTTTTTAGAATAATTTGGATTAAAAAATAAAATACATATAGTGTTTGATATTTAAGTTAGTATACATGAATATTAATTATTTTTATACAGAGTAATTTTATCATTGGTTGTTATACATTTTTAAGAGCTATATGTTAAAACTGCAGTATCAACAGCCAATCATATACTTTACATTGTTGTTTAGTCTACTAAAAATCTTATTCGCGAGGAATTGAACAAATGGATGTATAATGCGTATGACCTTTAAAAACCATTAAAAAAAGTATTTTATTTACATATTCTTTAATATAAATAAATTATATATCTGAACAAGTTTCTGTACAAGGAGATAAATTCTGATTGGACTGATATCATTGAAATGGCCATCTGTTCCTTTATGAATGTTTTTTTAAGAAAAGTGCACAAATTGAATCTTCATCTTATCCTGGGCTTTGTAAACTCGAATTCTTAGCTTCTTTGAAACTAAATCGTACAGTTTGTTCCTGGGAAATCGGTATCGACGAAATTGCGATGGCCAATGCATTTTCTTCGTCAGCTTCGTACATTCGATTTACGCGCTCGATCGAATTTTTTAGCTGCAAAGCCTACGTTTAAAAATAAAGAAAACAAAAATAATAATTTAGAAAGAGGTTTCTTAATTTTTCAACGAATCCGACAGCGCACAATTACCTTTTTTCGTAATCGTTCAATTTTTTTCTGTTTTGACTTTGGTACCAAGATTTTTTGTGTCTTCATTTCTTTGATTCTTCGCAACCGCTTTCTCAAGCGATAGCACTCAGGGCATCTTCGTTCTTGGACGAATCGTCGGAAATTCGTGTTCAATAGAAAAGCTGAACACTTGCTGGCTCGTCTGTGAGGATAAAAAGAAATAAATAATTACAATAAAATGAAAAATTAGAAGAAAAAATTTGTAGGGAAAAGCATAAAAAAATTACTTTCTGTATTTGATTCCAGAACCACAGCAGACTGTCATTCGATGTTGCATGGTCTCTAAGAGATGATCAATCATTTGTATTGAATTTATTACTCCAGGAAATTCCATAGAGGCTGAATGATCACCTGTATGGACCTGAAAAACAATTAAACATTTGTTCTAAAAAAACTTCATAGGCATACGTTAATATTTAAATTGTTAATCGCGTTATTGGATAGAGTCATTTATACCCACAGTAGCAACAAGTTTTTCATTTATTTTGATGAATAATCGTATTTTTATTGTACGTATGTCTATTTGGGTCAAAACGATTTGAAGAGAATCAATGTCTCTGTTGCACATCCAACTCCATGATTCACGTAGAGGATTGTCTTTCAAGTATTTCAGGACATCATCAAACGAAAAATTATTCGTTTCGGTTGTAGAACTGTCATTCAGAGCTGTAATGTCCTAATAAAAAAAGATATCTAATAAAACAATACATATTACTTGCAAATTTTGTTTGTATCACTTTTACAGCTTTTAGAAAAATAATTGCAAATTTTTCAATTTTTTTTATTTTACATTTTCTCCATACTTTGTTTATTATCCAATAAAATAATAAAAAAGTAAAAATGTTTAAGAACTGTTGATGGTAAAAACGTAAATATAAAAAAAAGATATTTATGGAAGATTCTAAAAATGTACTGAAAATGAAACTAACTATACATACTTTAGGGTCATGGAATAGCTCAGATTCTACACCTTGATCCTCAAAATTTGTTCTGTGACATTCTGTAATTTTAATGCTTGCTAACGTCAAAGGTTCAATCCCATCTGGATGTTCAAGACTGAGGAATTCTTTGTCAGTGTCCTAAAAAATCACAAAACTTTTGTATCATTGTCTGAAATCTCTAAATAAAATTGGTTCAACACTGACTAAAAAAATCTTACCACATTTCTTTTGGCGAGTGGAACAGCATTGGCCATAAGTTTGGATCTTTCTCGAGGCAGACAGTGAAAACTTCCATCAGGCAAGACTGTTATGTCTTTAGTTATAACAGTATCAGCAGGAAAGTGAAGTTCACAGATCACATCCTTCTCCGTTAATTTCTTTTTTAAAACCTTGCTCCATTTGTTCTGCATATTTTCTCGCTTAAACGATACAACATTTTACATATATTATTTCATTTTAAAAAATATTCTACAAGCACAGTAAAATTTTCTTACCTTGGGAACAGTAAAAAGCGAAATTCGCCGGATACCTTTGAGTTTTCGTCGCATCTCTTCCGATCTGTGGCCAGTTAAACAATCGGGAGCGGCGCAAGTTTTTCCCATTTTTTAAATTAAAAAAATTAAATATGACATTTTCTCACAACACGAAAGATTCATAAATATTTTTTATTCACTTCCAGTACAAAAATCAAATCACAAGATAACCTCAGAAAATTGAAACGTCATGTTTATGTTGCTTGTTTGCACGACTACGAAATGCAAGCGCACTGCGAACACGCATGCGTAGTACAAAAATAAAAGTTGGAAAAATTGAACTCCAACACGTAATACACGTTATTATTATCCATTTAATATGTATCTATTTGCGTATTTAAAATAAATTAAAATTGATATACCCAATATATTTCTCTCTTGTAATTATGAGCTCGTGGGAAATTTGAATCATGGCGGTTATTCTCTTAACAAGAAATCGCTATTATCGACAATGAATCAAAAGTCGCATCTGTACACACATCTAAATACATTTTTGGATTATCCATGGACAACGTCGTTAGATTTACGTTTTGCGATGTTTGAGGTTTGAGGTTAATAACTAAACAACTCTAGTATAGTTGTACAATAAACAGAAAATGGGGTCTAATAAACGTCATAAAACGGATAAAACTCGCGAACCGAAGAAAAAGCGTCATCGGAGTCGATCAAGATCGAATTCGCCGGACCGGGAGAAAAGTGAGAAACACAGACATCACAAGAAGCATAAGAGAAAAGAACGAAAGGATTATGACAGCGATGGTAATTAAACCTTGTATTTTTTGCATATAATTGTTTTAAAAAAATATGAATAATAATGTGAATAATCTATATAAAATATCTGTTGTTAAATATAGTTGAAATCGTCAGTGCGCCACCCCCGCCAAAAATATCCCGAAGTTCTCACGTATCAACTCCATCACCCCCAGCAATATCGAGAACTCAGAAAGATGAATCCTCACCTTCAAAAACGACTTCGCAAGCTTCTCTCTCCATAGAGGAAACAAATAAATTGAGAGCAAAGCTGGGACTCAAGCCCCTAGAGGTCGAGGCGACCGTGTCCAAAGAGGACGCAAACAAAATCAAAGATGATCTAGGAGAATTTTATCACAAGCCAGCAGCAAATACTAGCGAAGTTATAAAAACTCAGAAAATCAAGGAAAAGCTCACAACACAGAAGCAGAAGCGTCAAATCGAGGCTAATTTGGCTAAAGTCAAGTTATTGGGCGAGGATAGAGATAAGGAGGAACATTCTGATGATGATACCAGAGCCTGGGTGGAGAAGAATCGGCGTTTGGAGGATGAAAAGAAAAAAGCTGAAGAGAGAGTATGCTCTTGGAATATTTATATTTTGAATGTTGTTTAAATTTTTTAATATTTTAGAATATTTCTCATTGTATTTATTCATATATTTACAGGCCAAAATGTTGGATCAACTAGATGAAGAATTTGGTATTGGAAATCTAGTAAGAGAAGAAGAAAAAATGGAAAGAGGAATAGCTTACACGAGTACTGATTTGAGAGGTCTAAAAGTGCAGCATGATATAGTATGTTTTTTTTCCTTAACTAATGTAGCTTTCATTTTATCAATGTGAAATTAAAACCATCGTTTTTTCTAGGAAAATTTTCAAGAGGGTAAAACTATGATTTTGACTCTCGAAGATAAAAATGTATTGGATGATGGGAAAGATGTCCTAGTCAATGTCAATATGAAGGATGATGAGCGATACAAGCGTAGTGTTTTGAATAAGACCAAGAAACCAGGCTACGATGCTTACGCGGATGAAAATTTCGACGAATTCGGATTTCCTAAGAGCGCCGTTTTGGAGAAATATGACGAGGAGATCGAGGGAGAGAAGAAGCAGAGTTTTGCGATTGGCATCGACAACGCGAACGAGGCTCGTAATCGCCGTGCAGAATTGGTGAAACATCGATTGGCCAACAAGAAGCTCGAGTCGCTTCAGTTTGCGGAGCCAAAACTAGCGAGCGAATATTACAGCGAGGAAGAGCTGACAAAGTTCAAGAAGCCGAAAAAAAAGGTACGCAAAATAAGACAAAAAAAGATGCTGAAAGCCGACGATCTCGTACCCGATAGTACCGATTATCTCAGAGATCTTGGTAGCAGGCGAAGTCGCAAGGGGAACGAGACCAAAGTAAAAGACGAACTGGATGAAAAATCAATGCTGGACGTGGATGATTACGAAGGTAAGTTAAAATATACTCAACATATACGATCGAGAATCGGCAAATGTTAATAAAATACAAATTTTAGTGCCCTCGGAAGATCTTACTGGTATCAAGCTAGAGGACGATGACAAAGAATTGGAATTTCAATTAGCAATGAAAAAAGCACAACGTTTAAAGTTGCCCCAGAACAGCAGTATCGAAAAAGTTGCCTCAACGATTAAAAGCGAGGGCGAAAAAGTTCAAAACAATCTAGCTGGAAACATTATTCTGAATGCAACAGCTGAATTTTGCCGGACTCTTGGTGATATTCCAACATACGGTCTAGCAGGAAATCGGGAAGAAAATGATCAGGAGATGATGGTAAGAGAGTCGTCGTATCTCTTTTTATTTTCAAATGATAATCACTGTTTTTCTCGATAGGATTTCGAAGTGAATGAGGCAGAGGAAGAAACGTATATTGATGAAGATGACGGAGATGGTCGTGGAGCTTGGAACACAGTTCAACAGACTGGTAAATATTTTTTAAAAATATGTTGTCTAAAATTTCATAATAAACAGGAATAAGAGATTTCGTCTTTTCGTAAAAAAGTGATATTTAATTTTTAATTTCTCCTTATTTATGAAATATGTAGAAAAAGCCACGACCGAACCAGTGGCGATGGAAGCAGCGATTCTGGACGTTGAGCCATCGTTGGGACAAGGAGTCGGTGGAGCGCTCCGCCTTGCGATGAGCAAAGGTTATCTCCAAAAAGAAGACACGAATAGGCCTTCGGCATCTCGTTTTGCCCATTTACAAGCTCAGAACTACTCCATAGAAGACAAAACTTACGGGTAAATAATTTATTTACATAATTCTACCGTAGACATCAATTTCGAGCAAAAAGTAAAATGACTGATTTAAAAAACATGTTGCAGAGACGACGATAAATTTGGACGACGCGATCGATTCAATGGTCCAACCTCGGACTTCAAAGAAAAAGACGGATTCAAACCGAACGTAAAATTAGAGTACATTGACGACGACGGTCATGTTCTGTGTGCCAAAGAAGCATTCAGGTATCTGTCCCACAAATTCCACGGTAAGGGTCCGGGAAAGAACAAAGTGGAAAAAAGAATGAAAAAGGCCGAGCAGGAAGTTTTAATGAAACGAATGTCCTCGACCGACACGCCCTTGGGCACTCTAAATTTGCTTCAGTCTAAACAAAAAGAGACACAGTCGCCTTACATCATTCTGAGTGGCAGCAAACATATGCAAACGTAAGTACAAATAACGATCGAGAAATTTCTCTTTACTACCATTAAACCCAAAATGTTATAACGAAAATCTTTTTTCCTCAGAGCTACAATTTCGAAGTCCAAGCACTGATGTCTCCCTTCAACAAATCGACAACAACATCGGAGGCTCGAAAATAACCAAATACTTATTTTCCCCATTTCCACATTGTTAACGTCGATTCTGTTCGAAAATAAAACGAAAAGTCGAAGTTATGTCAGTCCTGCATGTTCGAATAAGCAGGCCTGTACTCATTTCTTCTTTAAATATCGTTCAATTTTTAATTATAAAATACACAGTGAATAAATACACTACAAATACGCGTTAACGATCCTGCTCGATTATAAATGAAATTCGTGACATTTGTTCGTAATTTAATCGACGCACTTCGACACACCGAGTTCAATATTATCCCCATGAGACATTCGTTCTTTCGATGAAAGTACAAAAACGTGTATAAAGTCAATAAATTGAAATCGATCGAAAATATATATATATATACAAATATATATATTAATCATCGAGTTTGGAAGAATAGACTAAAATAATATCTCGCACACACGCCTACACACACACGGATTAATAATTTATGGAAGAAGTGCTATTAAAATTATTAGCAGTAGAGAATAATCGCTTTCAAATAGCCGCACGCTAATTTTCGTCGTTAAAAACTTTCGTTTTTATTCATCACATTCATGCGAGTATTTTGAGGTAATTATTTTGAAAACAAAAAATATTTTTGTAGACTTGCTCCAGTGATATAAAAAATGTGTGTATGCTCGTGTGTGCCTGAGTATTTCGTTAAAATTACATCGAGACAATTATTTGCGAAATAATTATACGATAAAAAATCGGTTTTGATATCGTAAAGGAAATTGATTATCCAAACGATCGACGTTCATTTAAAAAAAAACCAGTCGCGCCTATACCGAGACACTTTGGTATGGATTTATCACAGCTATTTTTCAGTCCATTCGAAATAACGAACTTCGAGATTTCCGCGGTACGAACTATTTACTTTTTTCACGTGCGAGAGAGAGAAAAATTTCGTGTCGCTTATTTTTTTTAAAGTTTTTTTCTGTTTTAGAGGACTAGAAGACTTTGGTAGATTTGATTGATGTTGAGAAGTTTCGAAGTAGTCGATACGTCAAACAAAACTGATAAAAAAGCTGTGATCCCGATGAGAAGAGGAAACATTAAAATACCCTGCTACGTTTTAAAATAGGCTCCATTTGGCTCGAAAAAATATTAAAGAAACCGCTTGGCAGTTCGCACATTCAATTTTCGTACAACACGCATTTTAAATCGAATCCTTTTTTTTTCTTTCTTTTTTTGCTCCATTCTAAAGTGCCTAAATCGTATGTTATCTAAATAGGGGGATTTTTGTATTCACTCTTCCAATTCTTATCACATGTACCAGTTATTTTCTAAATGAGATATGCACTGATATAGCAAAGAGATATGTTACCTATCTACAAAGCAATTAGGCGATCTATGCGCGAATCCATTTCTGTCTTTCAATTCGCGATTTTGGGCTCGCCAACTTTTTTTTGACTTTTGTGAAACAGAGGCAGTGACGTTTTATTTTCTAGTTTTCAGGTTTCATAGCTCAAGAGAATTTTTAAGTACACGATCGCTGCGTTTTGTCAAAATGCTGTTTGGATCGAGGAAAGTGCAAAAATTTAATTGACGTTTCGAAAATCGCTGAACCATGGATTCTTTTTCTATATTGCATACAGAAAGCAAGTACGTAGCCCATTGCCATTTTTCGATCGCCTTTCTAACGTGCTGTACCTTTCACATTTCTTCCGAACCCGTTTGAAAAAATTGCCAACAAATTTGATACTAATGTTTGTATTTGTAAAATTTGTAAACACGTCATGAGTGTTTGAAACGTTTGATCTAATATAAAACAGATTTTCTGTAAACTCTGAAATATTTTTAGACTAGAGAAATGAGATAAACGTGGAATAACGAGGCTAGTGAATTCGAAAGGAATGTGAATCCTTACAACTCGACTATTTATTAATCTAGAAACTAATAATAACGCGATTGATTGCTTTTCATTCGTATTACAATTTACACCTGGCCAAAAAAGAAGTTACTAAAAACATTGAAGATGTCATGTTTTCTTTTTCATTTCCGCATCTACGTAAACAAATGATCCGAGTAGCCGACGTTTTGGATACTCGATCATTTTATCGGATTATCATGATCGCTAATTGGTACTGGAATAATGTCAATATTATACCCTGAGGATATTGTATTCTAATGCCACGTAATTTTTTAAAACATTCATTAATCGCTCGTGCGCCTACCGGACTGTCCTTACTTTGGAAGAAGATTTTTGTGCGATACCAGAAAAAAGTCCCGTTGAAAAAATACCGTTTGTGCGAGTTTCAATCTCGAACCCTTAATTTTTTTCAGTCCACGCGAGAAAAGATTTTTTCCCTTTTTTTAAGCGTTCTAATCCTTTCTGGGCAGCGTGTCGTACGTAAGGTGTATTTTGGCACTTTTTCAAACAGATCTCTCGATCAGAGTTCCGCCGATAGGGTGCATAAATGTTAATTTGATTTGAAATAAATCAGAGAGTACTTTGACCGGAAAACTTGTCGCTGGAAAAATTTTCCACACTGGAGGATCATTAAGTATCGTACACGTATTTTGTAGTACGGAAAAACGGACTTACTCGTACATGCTTTTCGTAATTAAAAAATAGCATTGGAACAAGGACAAATGTGAGCATTTTGTCCTTCATGAAGGATATTTTAGTTCCCTTTTTGAGCTAATGCGTTATCTTTCTTTCGTCGTGTTTTGTATGTTTGTTACCAAGCTGCAGCAGCTTCAGTATCATTCGTCGTTCTTACTTTTAAAACCTCTTTAAATACGTGGACTGTCAAATACATACACACATATGTATATACATGTATATATATCTACTCAAAGTGAGCAAATTTCGCGATTCCAAGTACCAACAGCTACTCTAGCTTCGTGGCAGTTGTATAATCTTCAGAGTGTTTTAGCTTTCTCCAGAAGATCGTTTATGAATTTCTGAAAATACAATTTATGATTTTAGTTTGTACAAAAATTAAGCTCTGTCATAGATTTTATAAACAGTTTTTCTTACCTTGACATCGTGCGGTTTTTTTGCATCAACCAAGAGATCCTTCACAAACAGAACAGTTAATTTTGGAAAAATATATCTCATGACTTATATTGGACAATGAAACTTGAAATTTACCTGTAGATAACTCCTTCTGTGGTCGTCACTGTCCATATCTAATAATTCGTCTATGTCAACTTCTACCTCCCTACTTTTTCCATTCTCGTTCTATAAATAGAGAAAGTGCTTGTCACAGAAAAGTGGATTTTTTAATGTTTTCAACCGATTCTCATTGAATTTTTACTCACAACAGAATCGTAGAGCTTCTGTAACTCATCGAAGAGCCACATCTCGACAGCCAGTCTTTTTCGAATAAGAGACATCTGATGAGATCCATACTTGGCAGTTAAGAATTTTTCTCTGCGTTCCTTGACTTCACCCTTTTCCGTGAATGCAACATGAAGATTAGCTCGTGCTGGACTGCGCTCTGCCGTTAAAACCCCGCCACCCTCCATTCTGAGATCTGAGTCATTAAAATAAACTTGTCAATGATTGAGCAAAGAAATCACACGAGAATAAAATTATTAAAATGATAAAAATAATTATTAGAATAAGTTTTTCCGTATTTTAAAAATATTACAAACGGGACTCTTCAATTGAGTTTCGCTTCGAATAACAAAAGACTGAGGGCAGTCAAGAATTCCAGGGAGTCTATTGTTTTTCGGAGCGAACAAAGGTGAGACCCGCGATTCCCACTTTTTTTTTCTCACGGACAAAAAAGGAACGTTGCGAACTCGTTTATCGTACGATTTTCACCAACATACGAACACCGTGCCATAAACAACTATCTGTTTCTCTTGTTGAAAAATTGATAGACAATGAGACGAGAATTCGCTCTCTGACAAACCAAAAATCTAGGCGTTTATCAGATTTACCTCGATGCTATAATGCTGCTTCTATTGACAAGCACACAATCGCGTTACTTACTAGAAAATTGTGCGTTTCCCCTGGAGAGGCGTTCGCTTTTTTTATTTTTGTTTCTTTTCTTCTTGTTTGTGCGTAAAGCCGACTGAAGAACGCGGATCGGGATGAGTGGAAAAAGAGGAACGAATTTTTTCAACACTGCTGGCCGTCGAATAAATTTCTTTTGACGTTTCACCGCGCCGCATCATGGAAAACCCGCCTTAATGCATGATAAACGCACTCTTCCGATAATATCGAAGGATTGTTTTACCGGACGTTGGAATATCAACTTTGTGTAAAGTATTTATGGCATTTGTATTACTCACGTGGACTCCGATTCCAATACATATTTTTTTTTGAAAAATGAGTAATTATGTTATTACAAAAAATAAAGATAATAAAAAGATTTCAACGAGAGAGGAACTCGAAGCTATGGATCATGCGGTATGTCGATTTTATCTAGACATAAATTACGATGATTAAACAATTTTTTACCTTTGTTGACAGAGTCTCGTTGATAAAGTTCTGCAGTTGGAAGCGCACAACTTTCAACTGAAAAGAATAATAAAAAAAGCGGAGCTAGCCAGTTGCCCAACAAAAAAACACAAGGATCATCCTGGTGATAAGAAATTTGATTTTTCAAAGTAAAGTTCGAAAAATAAATCCTTCGATTTTTTTTAAATATGAACAATTTTTCACAATGATTCTTACAGGTATCCAACACGACATATTTTCCTGAAGTTTTTCTACCTTGGCTGGGGCTATCATGGTTTTGTTGAACAAGAAGATAACGACAATACTATAGAGGAACACATATTTAGAGCATTGACACGCTCTTGTCTCATTAAGGACAGACAGAGCAGCAATTATCACAGATGTGGCAGAACGGACAAGGGCGTGAGTGCTTTTTCTCAAGTCATATCATTGGATGTTCGTAGTTGCCTTGAACTAAGCGATCAGGACAAGGTGGAAAATGAATTGGATTACTGTAAAATGCTAAACAGACTATTACCCAGCGATATCAGATGTTATGCCTGGGCACCGGTGAGAGATGAAAATTCAGCGAGATTCGATTGCAAATTGAGGACATACAAGTATTTTTTCCCCAGAGGATACTTGAATATCGAGGCAATGAACGAAGCAGCGCGATTTATCGTCGGTTCTCACGATTTTCGAAATTTCTGCAAAATGGATGTCGCTAACGGCGTCGTACGTTTCGACAGAACGGTTAACGACGCCAAAATCGTTGTCATCCAACAAAATGATACTGAACCGTCGAGTACGTGCAAAGTAGTTTTTAAATGTTTATATACCGCTAGCACGTTTTCCTCACTTTGGGGACGACAATGGGAAAACGCGCTCTTGGTATATAAACTATCGTGTGGACCTTGGAGACTAGGGCGAAATAATGCCTTGCTCGTCTCCGCGGTGCACAATGTACTATTGTTGCAAGAAACTTGGTTTTGATTTTATTTTTTTCTTCAGGGTATGACATGTGTCAATTCATTATAACGAGCCCGGCCTTCCTTTGGCATCAAATTCGATGCATAATGGGAGTTTTATTGCTCGTCGGCCAGGGAAAGGAAGACCCGGGTGTCGTCCGCGATCTTCTCGATACCGAATCCTGTCCACGCAAACCGCAATATGGTCTCGCTCACGAATTGCCTTTAAATCTAAATGAATGTCATTATGAAGATATTAGATGGTTTCGTAGTGAGAGCGAGGTCTTACTCGTCGTTAGAATGCTCGAGCAACATTGGACACTTAATGCAATCAAGTTAGTTTCAGTCGCATTAACATTGTTTTTAAAAGTATTATTAAAAAGCTCACAGTAATTTATTTAATATTTCGTTTTGGACAGGTCAGCGATGATCAGGGATATGTTGGATGATTTGAAACACAATTTTTCGGACGAACAGTTGACCTCGGATGTTGGACAAAATCCGCTTCTTCAAGGTGTACAATCGGCCAAGTATCAACCGCTGATGAAGCGATTAACTTGCGGTGAGACTATAATCTTCTCACTTTTGGTTCATTGAAAAATTGCTCAACTTTTTTTTTTGTTACAGAAAGTCTTGAGAATCGAATAAAACACTTCGAGAAAAAACGAAAGATTCAAGTAGCGGACAAAGAATAAAACAGATTTTTTTTTCTAACTCACGTAAGTTTGTGTACAGATCAAATTTTTTTACTATTCTCACGCCAGTTTGGATCGATAACAAAACAATTTTTTTCTCATTCCATGTTCGTTTATTTATTAATAAGAGTATGAATTGTATTAAAAAATTCATCAGGATACATCTTGAGTGTCAAAGATAATTGAGTACGTGTAAAAGGAGAATAAAAATAAGCGCAGTAGGAAATCCAGTGATATAAGTAGCCGAATTCGGCGGAGGATATGGAGACCAATGATCCCACTTCTGGATAATTGCATAAAGCTTATCTCCAGGACTGAGCGTACGGCTTACTTGTCGATGTCCGAGAACCTTATATTCGGGTGAAATCTTGCTCATATTCAACCCCGTTTTAATCACGTTCAACCCAGCAAGCACTTGGTTACGAGGAGGTACAATATCATTGAAAGTTCCTATGAAACTGATTCCAATGCTTTTTCGGTTGTACCCAAAACTGTGAGCTCCTTCCGCATCCCAGCCACGTCCAACGTAAGCCAGGCCATCACCTCCAACCAGAAAACTGTATCCTATGTCTGACCAGCCATTTCCCTCTATGTGAAAAGTCTGTATGCGCCTGACTCGCTGTACACACTCGCTCTGAGTGAAGCACTGGTCGCTCGCAGTGTGACTTATTATAACAAAAGGCACAGGTGTCTCTGTGAGATTGTTCAGAGGCTCGGTTGGTGGTTGAGCTATCCAATCGTTCCTTTCAATAAAACGAACTCCGTTGACCGCCTCATCTGGAGGATACAATACGACGTCAGCTAAAAATGGAAAACACTCTGAACAAACGACATACAACAAATTACCTTCAGGTCTGGTCCCAGAGGTCGGTATTACAATATCACCTGTACTTTGTGCTTTGGTTATTAAAACCACGGAGACAACAATCATAATGGTCACCAAGCTTAATAAGATAATACACAGCCTAATGTGTCGCCATGCCATCAGCCATTCCTTGACTAAAAACAAATATAAAATCTTTATATCAATTTTAAAAAAACATACGCAACCGTTACTATATGTTGATTGAAATTCTTAAAAATGATTAATTGCCTTTGCTCCATGGACCGGTGGGTAAATCACGGTCAAGTTTCTCCTGGTCGACATTCGACGTTCTCCCATTGACTTTCTCATTGATTTCGTCGGTTTTTATTTGTCCAGGATACGAGTTTGTGTAAACGAATTGTTTAATCGTGACAGGTCCCTTGTAAAAATTAGTGTTCCCTATGTGAACGTGTTTTGAATTCGTGATGTTTACGTCCCCGATGTTCGTCTCATCCAGATTAGGAATGACCTGTTGAATCGCCTGGTCGTAACCATCGCGATTCGTCTCGGGATCGAAGCACGTCGTAACGACTTTTTTTTGCGTCCAGCCGTCCGTGGGTATCTCATCATCCTCCGGCGAATCCAAGTTTTCGATTGTCCCTTCGTTCCGTTCGTCCTCTCCATCGTACACTGTATCGTATACACTTTCTACCTGATGACTATACTCGGATTCTTCACTCCCGGATGCTGAGCCCGACGCCGAATCGTTGCGACAAATCCAATTTCCTCGAGTATCGAAATCATGTTTCTCTTCGAGCTTCGGTTCCTGCACCGCGTCAGGAACTGTCGCCTCGCTCGCGCTGTTCCGGGGCGAACGATCCTGGCACTCGTTTTCCTCCGGATTAGCCTGCACGTTTACCATTCCATCCGCTCATACTTCGGGATTTCCATAAATCTATCGACTCCTTTGATACTCAAATTTCATCTTGTTTTCGACATTTTACTGAAACTCGCGAATTTTCCTGACACAAAACATATTAAACACAAAGTTTCAACTTCCAATAGATAATGTATATCTTCTAATCTGACTAGAGTACTTCGCAGAGTCCTGTTTATCTCACTATCGAACTATATACTTTAGTCCGAATTTACGCTTCAAAAATACGCAAAACTTTTCGAGACGACTTCCATGGAGCGGGAGATAAGCATTATCACTTGAGTAGTTCCCGTCTAAAAATGCTTTCGGAATGCCTCGTCACACTTTAACGCGCAACAATAATAATCAGACTCGGATAATCTCCGGTGCTTGGCACACATGGATTATTTTCAGAATTACGTATTAACGACGATTGCGGTATCTCAATTACGTTTTCTGTATCAGTATACTTTTGCCATTCTTGTTTACCAATGAAAATAAATTTCTTATGTATTTCGAATCGTGTCGCCATTCGTTTCGGCGCACTTTTCACTTATTGTGCGATTCACCAGATAATTTTTTCATTATTGTACACCAATGCACGATATGTTTGCACGGATATGCACAAGTTTGCATGTCTTTTCACGTACTTTCCATATCGCTGTGCCCCTTGATCAGCCTCGACGTCATCTTTCCAATGCGTCATGTATCGTTTCCTATCATTTTTTCTGGTTGCCTCTTCCCACTCGCGAAATTGTTTTCAAGGTGAATCGCGAATTGCACAGACGGTTGGCAGAAAAAAATATATTTTTCCACTTTTAAGATTTCATAAGAATTAAAAAAACTTTCGATACGAATGAAAAATTACATTTATTTCAACTGCGATTCATCCGACGTGACGGTAATCTGTAAATTAACTCAAAGTAATCTATAAATCGTTGATATAAAAAATAGGTGTTTGAACTTCCAATATTTCGAACTGGCGGGTGCATTCGCAAAACTTCGGTCGTGTTCGGGATTTCATCGACATAGGCAGAGTGGGGAGATTGTGCCTGAGACCGGATTGTCATCGTTTCTTCAAACAGAGTCTTGAAACTTACAAAAACTGATTTACGCTTTCTAATAAAATATGGCAATGGCGAGTATTTTTGAAGGACGTTCGTTACCCGATTACGAAGTCGAGAATCCGAAGAAAGTCCACTTCAGTCCGTACGCCGACAATGGAGGGTAAGTTCTGTCAAATAATATTACTAACCTCAAAAATGCTACATCATTTTTAAAAAATTCATTCCACAGGAGCGTAATTGCCCTCGCTGGTGAGGATTTCTCAATAATCGCTTCTGACACTCGTCTGAGCGCGGGATTTTCCATCTACACGCGCGATCAACAGAAATTGTTTCCTCTGTCGAAAACGACAGTCTTGGGGTGTTCAGGATGTTGGTGCGATATTTTGACTCTAACGAGAATACTGGCCGCTCGTATGCAGGTAAATATTTCTCCATTTGTATTTATACAAAAATTATGTGACTACTGCAGTTGTTGAATGAAATATTTTTTTAATTATAGATGTACAAACATGAGCATCAGAAAGATATGTCCACACCGGCAACGGCTCAGATGCTATCAACTGTTTTATATTACAAAAGATTTTTCCCATACTACGTATCCAATATACTTGCTGGCTTAGATGAGAATGGAAAAGGCTGCATTTACAGTTATGATCCAATTGGACATTGCGAGAGCTCCAAGTACCGTGCTGGAGGCTCAGCCGGTGCTTTGCTTCAACCTCTTTTGGACAATCAGATTGGATTCAAAAATCAGGAAGGTGTAGAACAGGCTCCCTTGACTAAGGAGAGAGCGCTTGCAGTGATTAAGGATGTGTTCATTTCGGCAGCTGAAAGAGATATTTATACTGGAGATGGAATTTTCATCAACATCATAACTAAAGATGGAGTAGAGACTGACAGTTTTACTCTCCGAAAAGATTAAAATGTATTCCCTTATGTTTTCCATTTGGCATTAATAAAAACATCTTTGTAAATCATAATTGACCATTAATTTATTATGCACTTTTCAAAATAATTACATACAATAGAACAAAAAAAATTATATAATTATTCATAGCATATCAAACAATTATTGGATTTGTGTTGTTACATTTATCTCTTGTTCTCTCTCCCTTTTTCTCTACTGATTGTATTATGCGGATACAGTTCCGTGGTATTTTAAATGTATTGCTACTTCATTGCTACTTGAATGAGGTTTAATCAAAATTTATATTAAAAGAAGTGTAAATTGCCCAACAATAAAAAATGTACTATGGAAATATTCATATAAAGATTTAAATCACGCAATGAAAAGTACATGCAACTTCTTAATTAAGATTTTCAGAATGTTGCTCTCTCTTTCTTTAGTAGTGCAAGACTGCTCCGAAGGATATAAGTTGAATGGAAAATGATAGAAAAGAGTCCAAGGTATGTCAGATCCCCCCTGAGATCTACTGCTTCGTCCCAGGGGGCAGGAGTGGTTTGCCACGGTCTTTTCCTCTCAACTTTATCCCAAGCACCTTCTCGATTTTTCCAATAACCATTTGATTGGGAATTCCTCGTCCAGCTTCATAGTCGTTAATCACTTGAGCCTTTTCATTGACTTTCTGCAAATATAATTAAAGAAAATATTCAAGTAGAGTTGAAATCTGAATTGACCAGAAAATTATTAGATTTAAAAATTAATAAATCACCGTGGCAAGATCTTTCTGTGACATTCCTTTGCCTTGACGACCCTGCTGGATTAATTTACCCAGATCCAACGAGACTGTGTCGTGCTTGAGTTCATCGGTCTCTCGGTCCAGCTTGGCAGCATTTTTTGTTGCTACATGCTGTTTGTTGGCTCCACCTCCCCCTGAAAACAATGTTATCCTTTATATTAGGGGTATTTTCAAGTCAAGACTTATATTTCAACTTAAAATTGTTATGATTTTTTTTTTTCACTGTTTCCAGTTACTCACATTTGACCTGAGTGTCGACAGCCTGTCCTTGACGACGAGCTGTGTTTACAGCCTGTTAATGAAAAAAACATTACCCTCACCATGCACAATCAATGCTGCAAATGAATTTAAATACGAGAAAAGTATGCTGAGGGATAAAAGATTAAAATTAGCGACAGAAATGTGCGTATTCGTGAAGCTTCGGCAAATTCCGGATCTCGAAGATATACCTTTTCGGATTTCGCTGCGGCTCCTTTGGTTACGCGTTTCCGCAGTGTGATCGGCACTGTGTCCCAATCTGACATTGTAGAAAAATCCTGTGTTGCTAAACGAACCCGTGAAATCTTTTAATCGTCAGCAACGAAATTTCAATCCTCTTCTCTTTTTGTACACTCAGCGAATTCTTCTCTTACCGTCTATTTAATTTTATTTCTGAATTTACGATACCCACACACACTGTTCTATGTATTTTTTTTTACCCGATTACTACAGAGTTCTATCTGCGATTACTGCGAGCTTGAGGAGCATATTCATGAGAGCGCTCACGTCAGCAATATGATACCACGCCGTCGATAAATAAGCGACAGTCTCCACAAAATTCTTCACGCGTTTCTCTCTAGATTCCACGCGACGAGCGATGGCTGTCGTGTCAAAAATACATTATTGTGTATTTCCATAATTTTTATTCTAGAATTATTTATAAATTAGAATCATTCAAATAATATAAAAACATTTTTTTTATCGCTAGAATTTTTTTGGGTATTATGAAATTTGTATTTCCCTCGCTTTGTCAGCGCTCTCTATTGAACGAGCAAAAAGCCGGGGAGTAAGTTTTTACTTCTTCCTTCTCGTTTGCGCTATACATTCGATGACCGTGTCAAAAGCATAATGCCAATTGCCAATGTTATTTCTGTTGTTTTTATCCTCAAATAAAATTATAATTTGAAGCCAACAATGTGGAACAAATGTGCAAGTATGATAAAAGTTTGCAAATTTCAACTATAGCACTTGGGAGTACTATTAAACGAACAAAAGTGAATTCATAATGGCGAATCATTACGAAGTACCAAGTTGGTAAGTTAAGCTTTTTTCATTCATAGTTGAACTTGTAGAGCAATTTTGTTATCTGTGAATAATATCATAATTGTGTCTTGTGCGAGAATGCTTGCAAATTTTTGTAAAGTACGCTCTTTTTATTCGCTTATATTAAGATAATACAAAAATTGATTTACAGGGCTGGTAAACCCCCTGTAGGTTTACATCTTGATGTTTTAAAAGGAGATAAGCTTATTCAGGTAAAACTATCACAAAATCCTTCTATGACTACCTGAATACTAATTAAAATAATGATAATACAAGGAAATTTTAATTTTCAGAAATTAATGGTAGATGAGAAGAAATGTTACTTATTTGGCAGGAATCAGCAACTGAATGATTTTTGCATCGATCATGCATCCTGCTCGAGAGTCCATTCAGCCCTCGTCTATCATAAACATCTCAATAGAGCATTTTTAGTTGACCTCGGCAGTAGTAAGTTATTTTTGAAGTCAAATTCTTATTGGTGTATACATGATGTCTTTAAATTAAGGAAACTTAACACAATGTTTGTCAATATATCAAAAAATTCTCTCCTATATTTGAACATGATGCACGATGACTCAAATGATATTTCTATTTAATGTTATCTAAATCGAACATCTAATCTAACAAAGAATTCATAAATATGCATCAAAAATGCATTTTCGTGAATATTCTTATTTTCATCATTTTTTTGATACATTGCTCACACGAACAATTTTAGTATCTAAAAGAAATTTTGCCTAATATTTTTGTTTTTTGTGTTGTTAAACAAATAAAATTACGAAAAGTTTTGATGAAACTTCACAGAACTATTCATTATTGATCATTTCAAATGACATACCAATCAATTTTTAATAAAAAAGCTGAGGCAAGATTTCAACAATTCATTTTGACAAAATGACATTTATCAAGCATTTTATAGGTAATACATCATTAAATTGTTTTGATATTCAAAATAAAGGTAATAAGAATGTGATGAATGGAATTTTCTTTGGTGGCTAATCTCAGTGTTACAACTGGTACAGTTACAGAGACTGTGACAAAAATTTGGTCTTCCTATTTACTGATGAATGAAACAAAAATATGAAGAATCATTCAAAAGTTTTAAGAGTAATCTGGAAAATTGTAAATCCTAATAATTTTTTAGTTCCATTTAACCAACATTCTTTTTGCATGCTCAGAAGCTGAGGATGATTAAACAAACACGATGTTCTTTCTTTCAATTAACTGAGATTCAAAATAACCTTTTCTTTCAGCGCATGGAACTTTTATAGGAAATATGAGATTGGAATCTCATAAACCGACGCAGTTACCGATCGACAGTACTTTTCACTTTGGAGCTTCCACAAGGTATTATATAATTCGAGAGAGGCCTCAAACTGGAGCCAGAACTATACTAGAAGAAATGGAAAAGTCGTCCGACGATATCGATGCCGGTGGGCTGTTAGGGCTCCCAGAAACAGAGACTGAACTCGATGTAGGGTTTCGAAATCGATCAAAATCACTCATCAACTTAATTTAATATTTAGGAACAAATAACTCAAATCGTCAAATTTTTCAGAATCTGACAGAATTTAATACAGCGCATAACAGACGAATCTCGATGCTCGGAATCAGTGACGACGATGTACACAAGCCAACGAGAAAGCGTAAAAAGAAAGGCATAACTTTTAATGATGATGAGGAAGTTATAAATCCTGAAGACGTAGATCCATCGGTCGGACGTTTCCGTAATCTCGTACAAACTACAGTCGTTCCTAGCAAGGTATTTTTTTTTATTTAGCAACACTGACACTTTTTTGTCATATTTGAAAACAAAAAAAAATTTTGTCTTTTTCAGAGAATGAGATTAGAGGGCGGATTGATCTCGCTTTCCGAGGAAAGTCTCAATCCTTTGAAAAACATCCAACCATCATCTACGTCGACGCAACTATATCACGATTTACCACCGGAACAATTTACGCCTTCAAGTCTACCGAGCAATCCGTTCTCGACGGCTCTCACTTCGTTGACATCTCGTTTAGGCATCGCTCTGCCAAATCCTGCGCCGGAAGTTGAAATGACACCGAATCAAATGCAAACGGAACCAGCTCACATACCCGAGGTTTCGGCTACCAACGAGCCTCACTCGATCGAACCAAAAAAGAAGAAATACGCCAAGGAAGCTTGGCCCGGAAAAAAACCTCTACCAACCTTTTTGGTATAGTTTTAGGAATTATATATATATATAACTATGCGTATAAGTTAGGTTTCTTACCCGTTCCTAAAAGTGTTACTCGCGGGGTACTCGCACTCGCTTGACTACAGTTTCGTAAACACGATAAAAATCTCCAATGTAAATAAAGATTATAAAATTTTATCAGTATCAATTCATTGAAGACTTGTGCAAAACTACAAAAAGCCCGGTACATAAAAGTTACTTGAGAAAATATTTTTAAAAAAATACTTTTTATTTGGTAAGCACGATTCAAACGATAATTTAAATATTCTGTAAAAAACAAAAATACAGGTTAAGGCATAGTTTTGGTCGCAACGGCGATGGGCCAGGTAACTGGTCCCTTCAGTACAACGTCGTTCAACGAGCTTTTTATCTTCACGAAACGTCGCTTGAACTCAAGGCCGCATCCTTTCGACAACCGGAAATCAACTAATATTTTTCCGTCCATGTCGACTATTATAGCCTTGAATACAAGAGGCATTTTCCTTCTGTCAACTGTAGATACCGTGATCTGAAAGAAATTATAAAAACGTTAGTGTCGCGTAGTAGCAAAAGTTGCCATTTTAGCTCAAAATCACTTTTACTTACAATGCCAACGTCATTCATTCGATAATTGTAATTTTCGCATTCCAAGTGATTAATCAGAGTCTTCACGGTTGTATCGCAATCCGTCGTAACGAAGAATCTTGTCATACGTCGAACGAATCGTTGGAATGTGTTCTGCAAAAAGATTTTTATCTTAGTTGAAGAAAAGCGTGATAAAATTCATTATGAAACAGAAAAAAATGCGTTACGTACCTGACTGGTCTGTGTATTTTGCATAGCTTGCAGTTGGGTGCAAACTAAAAGATCTTCGACGTGAGCCGGTTGCGAGAATGAGAAACCAGGTCGTTCTTCCAAATTTATTTGAACGCTGCCAATCTTTTCCATTCCTGGCAATTCCGGCTGAGACAGACACAATCTCGTCAAATTTTCTTCGTCGTCGGGACGCAGATACTTCGCTACCGAGCCATCAACACCATCCCTTTGATCGCCATTTTCTTCTGAAATTCGCCATTAGTTTTAATTTTTTGGTGAAAACAATAGTTTACTTATATAATGAATTTGTCAGATAAAAAAATAAAGTTGTCCGATCTGTACTGTCGTTCTCACTTCGGTATTCTAGCTTTATGAAGTTAAAGCAATCATACAGCTAGATAACCAAAGAGAGAACGGCAGAAATAATTTTTCCTCTTTTTCCAGCAATGTTCGTCACAACGTTGTTCTTTCAAGTCGCCAGAGCCAGTGCTTTTTGCTTTGGTAATCTAGCTTTATGAACATTTCAATTAATCATAGAGCTGTATTGCCAAAGTAAAGGCAAAAGCTTTTAAATCGTTTAAAGATGCGGAGGAAGGTGCCACGATGTCATGGACGTCCTCACGGTTGGGTACCGAGTCGCCTTGAGTCGTATTTTTTTTACTCAGAGTCACTCAGTACCTGACTGTGAAAGCATCATAATAGTTCCGGTTCCCAAAAGAGAGCTTCAAATATTCACGAGAATGATTGCAAAAACATAAATGAAAAACTCATTAAAATAAAAACGAATTATTTTTTGTACCTTTGCGGAAAGTCTTAAGGTACCAGCGATGTTGTTTAATATCCTTGATCGTAAATCTGGCCGATGGCACATGAACGAGAATTTTTCGTATCAATCCAAGAGCTGTGTTATCCAATTTCTTCCACGGCGTTAAGGACATGTATTTGCCTTCTCGCCAAGCAACGTACTCCGGGCAGTCTGCCAAGGATTGATCCCAAGGCAGTTCTATATATTTCACATACGGACCAGTTAGAAACTAAAGGATGTAAGTTTCATTAGGATTAGAGGTCGAGTCGCGGCGAGGCCGAGATCGAGAAATTCATCGCGCAAGTGAAAAGAAAAAAAGAATATTTTATCAATAAAAAGTGTGTCGATTCGTGAGCATTTTTTTTTACCTCCTGCGAGAAGAGCAACGAATATTATACCGCAAGACCAGACGTCCGCGGGTTCGGCATGGTAAGGGCGCACGAGGACTTCCGGCGCTACGTACGGCAAAGTGCCGCATCTCTTTTCGAGGCAACGCTCCTTTCCTTGGAGTCGATAAACGGTCGCAAGACCAAAATCTGTTACTTTTAAATTATCTTTATCATCTAATAACAAGTTCTCAGGCTTCAAATCTCTGTGTGCAACTCCACGGCTGTGAAGGTACTCAACAGCGGATAATAATTGCTTGAAGTATTTTTGTGCTTCCCAGCATGGCATTCCCACATCCGGTTCTGAAAATATTTTTATAATTTTTTTAATAAAAACATATTTACTTGATATATACATATATCCATAACATATATTCAAATATGAGATTCAGGCAACATACCTATTCTGTCAAAAAGTTCACCACCCGAAGCATATTCCAAGAAAATGTACTCCATATTCGTCTCACTGCGTTGTCCATAATACTGTATAATGTGAGGATTGGACAACATTCTGTGAATTGTCGTTTCTTTGCGGACGCTCTGTCGAGCATCCGGATGTTTCTCCAAGTCAATCATTTTCATGGCAACAGCTTCACCGGTAGATTTATTTATTACGAGTTTTACTCTGAAAGAGGACAATTGAAAAACTAGAAGTTAAAAATTCATAAAATTTGAAAGAACCAAATTTCGAGGTTGTAATATTTTCCATTTAAAAAATAAAATGCAATTAATTTATACTGACTCTCCATAGGCACCTTCTCCCAGCGTGTGTCCAAAAATCCAACCGTCTACAAACTCCGTCATTTCTTATGAGCATGCCTTCCCCTTTGAACAAAGAATCGATATCCCGAGAGCGCGTTTTACATGCTTCGGAAAGAAAAACGAATTTTTCTCTTTCAGGTCTCGTTAAATATACGAGCGAGGATTCGTAGCGCACTTTGAGGGTCTGACTCATCGAGGAAGTTTCGTTTTAACAGTGCTTCGATCGAAAATATCGGAGCTCCGAGAGATACGCGGACGCGCCGGACGGATACATACCTGTGAGAGTTCAAAATGTCAGAAAGCAAAGAACACGTGGCTTTCGTTATGAGATACTCAAATTAAATGATCCGCCTCTTCGAAATAACCTTTTGATCATGGATTCAACAAAATTAGAATTCTTACTAATATTACTGACGTTTCGAAATGCTAAACGTTCGTAATGTGGCATATTTTAATACGGAATTCGTAAAGAATCGATCGGAAAACGGCATAGCCGTTGCCGTTGACAATGAGGAAAGGACGGAGCGTCCTATTCCGTCCTATCAAATGCGAAATAACACTAGAATCAACCGAAAACTATCCTAGGGAATAGAGAAAATTAGTTGAAAAACTATTTTCAATCCGCTCTCATAAATAATCGTGACTTGAATTATCACACATTTACTAATCTCAAGGTTTATTGACAATTTTGTATATTGTATTGTTCAATTACAATTTTTATATACAAGAAAAAAAGACAGGACACTGAACTAGGGAATTTATAGTTCGAAGTTGCACGCTTATTTCTTTTTTGAATAATATCGATAATCGAAGTGTTCACTCGATAACTCCCAT
Organism: Cremastinae sp. B BG-2022a; assembly: GCA_030522605.1. NCBI lineage: Eukaryota > Metazoa > Arthropoda > Insecta > Hymenoptera > Ichneumonidae > Cremastinae sp. B BG-2022a. The sequence goes on along the minus strand of JAPYYX010000032.1, from coordinate 242,214 downwards.
ACGAAGACAACTTCAGTGTATTTGTATTTTTGTGATGAAAAATGTTTTTACGACACATATCATTGTAAAAAATGTAATTTGAATAATCGTAGGACAGAATTATAATTTTTTTCTCTCGAGAAATAACTCAACGATGGACGAGGAAACGTTGAACAGGTTAGAATTACCATGTTTTTACATTATTAAATAAAAGTAGGAAATATTTAACCGATGTGAGGTTGTTTTACACAAAATGTAGACTCGCGGCCGAAGCCCTTATCGAGGAAGCAAAAGTTGGAGCAAGACGAGCAGAGACGATGGGTCCAAGCGGTTGGATAAAACCACGAGAGACGATAAACAAGAGATTTCTTCACTCGACCTTGAGAAACGTAGTCCTGTCAAACAGGCATAAACAACGCGCCACGAAAGAAAATTATTCAAAATCAGAAAAGGCAAAACGACAAAAATAAATTCATCTCGTAAAATCATATAATTCGATAGATCTATAAATTTAATAAATCTGTACATATTTTCCTAGCATTACACTTTAAGTTTTTTTTTCAACCAATCATTGATCTAGATATCTAAAAATGTTTTCAGTACTCTTTGTTCTCGATTATTTTTATTGTCATTTATCAAAATTCATTCGTTCACATTTTTTTGTTTCATTGCATTCGTCCATAAAACATTGTTAATATTGATTCCCAGAAGTCTATGGTTTTAGTAAACACCAAAACCATTTAACATGTACATATACGTAAATATATTCTCAACAATTGTATTTTTGTTATTTATATAATAGCGATATGATCACGTTGAAATCCCGTGTATAAAATAGTAAAATAATATAGTATTAAAGTAATTTGCATTGATAGGGTTCCACAAAGTGGTAGGGGAGCTTTTGCACGTTGGTAAGGAGGCACACATAATTTCATGGCATCGCTTCGTGCCTCTAATTGTACAATTCATTTTAGTTATGAACACAGACGAAAACAGACTAATAAGGAAAATCGAGGAACAACGTGAAGCTCCGTATCTTTTATACGGCCTCAATTCCTCATACCTAAATCGGCTAAAAAATGTTCACGTTATTTTTGTTACGAATCGTTGTTAAATTCATCATAATTCGTTATAAAAATCTTCCAAGTATTACGCGACCGCGTTAATACTTTTCGACTCTCAACAATTGACGTACGTTAAACGGTAATATCATCAAGAAATGAATTGCATCGTCCAATGATCTGAAAAAAGTTTATCGCTACCGCCGCAATGATTTCCATGGACGAAGTCCGAAAATAATTCTTGCCATACAACTAAAATATTTACAATGACCTAGTCGATCAGGCGTTCCTCTCATGATGACGACTCCTTCAATTTTTTGTGTGCTAAAAAGAGCGATTTCATATCCGCAAGAGCTTCCTCTATTCGAAGAGCGAACCTCGAGGCACTCTAAAAAAACAGAGACAAAAAATCAGGATGACTGTTGCAACTTGATGAATGTTCAGTTATGCAAAAAATTGTCGTAAACCGGACGGTTCTTTGACTTTATAGTTGTCATTCGTCTTACTGAATATTCGCAGCACTTTTTGCTCGATATGTGGAAGAATATCAGATCCTCTCCGGCTATTATATACGAAACGCCGTAACCGTCATCAGCTACTGGACCGAATCCACCTCCGGCTGAGATACAATTTGGGAATTTCTTAAGATCGAGTCGCGCGGTTTGTCCGTGCGGCGTCTGGGATGTGGACAGCCTCCAGGGCTCACTGAGAACTTCCTGCAGGACAAAAATCACAGAATGTTAATAAAACCACTATAATTTTAGTCGGTAATAAATATAGATAAATTACCCGGAGGAACGGAGAATCAACTTCCAAATATTTAGAAACTACGTAGAGGCAGAAAAGGTGCCTGTCTATTCCAGCTCCGCACATGGCCATCTGGTAACCTTTTTGATGTTGGACGGCTGCGGCACGCAACAAGTTGAACCTCTCTTCGACCTTTGAGTCAAAATCAAAGTCTCGATTAAAAAAAAAATGTTCATGTGATTCGGTGAAATTTAATTAAAAAGATTCGTACGCTTTTCGTCGGATCTTCCATAGATTTGACCCACGCGCAGGATTCAACTGTACATGGCCGTACGGTTTCGGTTCTGCCTTCCCTGTACAATCTCGTCATCGAGGCTTCATAAGTTAGACTGAATTTTCCGGCGTCCCGATAGTAAGCCAATTGCAACGCCATTTGTATGTACGCGTCGGGTGACATTTTGCACGTCTTCATGAATCCTTTGCCATAATGATCGTGAACGTAAATACGGAGTTCGACGTCGTTCAGGAGTTTTTCGGCAACTGCATATGAATTGTCGATCGCCTCGATGCACTGTCCGGTGAGTCTCCATTTTAGACGTGCTGGAACTGGAGGATCGAATTCCGGTGTCCCTATCGTGTGACCGTCCTCGGCGTATCTAAATTCAATCATTTTTTCAATTCATTTAGAATTTTTGGGAAGGGAAATTATAGCGATGGGAAAGGAAGAAGCATGCAAGAAAATGAGCGTTTTTTATGGCACAAGATTGAAGAGCGAAATACATGAAAATGTCTACAACAGCATGAGAAAAAAAATCTGATTTTTCTATATGAAAGTGAAAGTGGCAGAAAAAATACAAAGCTCGTAATAAATAATGAATGTTATTTACAAACGACGACGACGATGTAAATCCAAGGGAGGGTGCACACAGCGAGAAATTTGTAAATTCGGTTACACAGAAGGGTGAGCTTGATTAATGTTAGCTTGTTCTCTTTTGTTTTCGTTCACGTCTTGGGTTAGAGTAGAGGAAGAGAAGAAATTACCCAGTCTCCATGTCAGTACCGATAGCGTATTCCCACATGGCTCCCATCACAGGTGCATCCGCCCTGATAATTCAAAGAGACAAAATCATATGAGAATCGCAGTCTCTATAAAGTTGAACGCTCCTGGAAATTATATCCACAGCTAGCGACAAACCGGTTTAATGTCTGTCGATAAAAAAATACTTGGAGGATCGTGTGTCGTCGCGTCTTCGATATTTTTTACCTCGTACTTTACACTGTTGCTGTTGTTGTAGAACGAAATTTAAGCACATTTTCAATATCGGCAAAACGTATAAGAAACAGATGAAGTGTGAGAAAAACAAGAGAAGCAAGAAATAGATGAGCGGAGGTAGAAGTAGCTTTTATCTCTAGTTATGATTTTCTTACTCGGTGGACATGGCTTCATTGGATACCACATACTCCCACAAGTGCGACATCACTGCGGCATCTGCCCTGCTCAGTTAGTTACCGCTTTCATTGACAATTTAAGACAATTTTATCTTCATTATCGATAACCAACGAAGAATTTTCCCCGATTTTCGACATAATGAAATTTACATTTTTTTTATTCATAAGCAATTATTTGCATTTTCCTTTATCTCTAATCGTATCATGAAAATTCAGTAGAGAAAATTCTCCGCTGGTATTTCCTGTTTGTCTAGTCTTAACTGGAATGTATAATTTTCTTTTTAATCGATTCCGACTGTGACGTATATTTTTAAAAACTGATAAGTGCAAAACCGTCGACTCACCACGAATGCTCTGCATTAAATCCGATCTGAAATAAACGATAGTATAATTATAATATATTAACTTAGTTCTCGTTTGTTCACAATTGTTATTCAGATATAAATGAAAATGATAAATTGCACAAAAATAAAAATTACCCTTCCGTTGGTTCCGAAGCAGAGAGTGAAAGATTTGTCGAACCATCGATCGTACCCTTTGCCGTGAAGCAAGATCCGTCCGTACTGATCCAATTTTTCGGGTTTCTCTGGATCGTACTCATAAGGAACGTCATCTAGAGCGACGATGAAGGCAGCTTTCTCAATAAGGTCGAGAGAGCTCTTGTTTATTCCCTTGTCAAAGAAGTTTTCCCGGGCCTCGGCCCAATCCTTTCTATTGCCGGCAGTGAGAGCAGCCAATTTCTCCTCGCCTGGTGAAGGCGGCGAGTTGTCTTTGAGTATGTAACTCATCTGCATCTCGATTTCGCAAGGCTGCAGTATCCTGTTCTTGTGATATATGAGAACCTTGTAGTAACGTCCACGGTTGTAAACGACGATATGCTTCGAATCGTTGAAATGTACGATCTTGTCCGTTTCCACGCCAGGGATTCTCGTCGTGTTAAAAAGTCTTTCGTATTGCCAGGAGCACAGAGGCACGATATTTTGCAGCAAAATCTATCTCCCAAGGAAAAAATAAGCAAAATTAAACACGAATAGAAAAAAATCGAAACGGTGAATAAATTTTGAACGAACCGGTTCCAATTCCTGTCTTTCGATCAGACGTCTATATTGCAGACAAGAGTGAATAATGCTCGCGGCCCTGGCCGTTTGAACCTTTGTCGGGTACATGAGGATCGCGTCGATTCCGTAAAAATTTGAGTTCACCATTATTGGCGATCTTCCACGAAGGTAAACGTACTCCTCCCACCAATCCGAGACGTAATTGCTCGACCACCAGGATTTGAGTATGAGATAACGCTGCAACTTCGAGCCAATTCCAGTCTGGAACTCCTTGGCGAGTCTCTCCATTCTTGAATAATTTTCGTCATCGAGGAGCGGTCTGACGCTTCTCAAGTACTAAAATAGCCAAAGTAAAACTCATTTTAGATTCAGTTTCAATATCAGTACGAGAATCTTTATTGTGAGCGAATATTGATTTACTCTCGTCATGGTGTCTTCTACCGTAGGCAACGGTAATCTTGGCAGTGAGCCTTGAAAGCTGTACAACATTGGCTTGTTCCATCCGGACAATAATTTAACCAGTACCACCCAAATTTTTGTCGCCAATGATGGCTTTTTACCGGGTGCTCTCGACTCGAACATCCATCCCTTGTACATGAGCAACAGTTTCAAGGCGTAACGAAGCGCGTAGATAGTCACCAGCCAGAGTATTAGTCCAACGACTATTGAGCCAGTTATGTGAGCCGGTATCGACGACCTTTAATAAAAAAAATAACAGTAATATAAAAAAATTCATAAAATATCAATTAAACGTCTCGACGAGATTAATTGAGATAATCTCTAGCTTTTGGACTACTATGAAAGTTGAACGAGAAAATGAAACAGACACGATATTTTCTATTTTTTTCTTACCCGGAAAGATAAGGAGCAACTTTGCCAACAAGATCGTAGGGGACTTTGTACCCGGCGAAGTGTATCGCCGTGACGACGCCAATTGTGAGCCACAGACTTCCCAACGAAGCTGGATAAATTCCAGTCTTCAGATTATTCTAAAAAAAATCGAATCGATTAAAAAAACATTATTTTCATTTCGAATCTAACTTTTATATGTATTGAAATTTAAACTCACGTGAAATCTGAAGAATCTCTTTTTCCATGATCTGACACCCGATTGCCAGATAAGGTCCAAGACCTCTCTGTCGAAATTAACGTCCCATCCTTCGTGAGTTATCGAAAAACTGAAAGCAACGGCAGAATGGGCTTCCGCCATGGCTCACGATGTTTTCGAAACTCGACGATTTTTTCTTTTACCCTGAAAAAAAATTACAAAAATTTTTTAATTATTTTGTTCAAACACATTTGAATTATAAAATTATTTTAATATTTACTCTATGTTATTTGATTTATATTTTCTTAATTATTTTAATTATCGAACAATTATAAGCAAATAATGAAATCATCAAAATCTTTTTGCTTTTTTGGCCTATTTTTTGATTCCTAAATTTGTTGTGCCATGTTTAGAGAGCTTCTAAAATCTTATCTAAAATTCTGGAGAAAATATTTAGCAAATTGTCATACGTATTCTGCAGAAGGGAAAAAAAATGAATACAAGACTGTTGGCCAGTTGACCCACGATCAAGTGGCGCAATTGTTGTGAAAAAGGACGTCAACAAAAGCGAGAGGAAAAGAACAGCAATAACGAGAGACACAGATGACTCGACGCGTTGCGATTCTCTGAAATTTCTAGACGACTTTTCTCACCAATTGAGAATGCGATCGATTTGTATTTTTTCCGAGACTTTGCAATTTTTATTTGTCGTGAGGAAAACCGGCCCATGGAGTAAAAATCGAGTGTCATTCGCAGGCAAAGTTCAAGTCCAAGCTGCGTCATGGACAACGCGTTGGCAAACAGAGACAGAGAGAGGGAGAAGAATTTAGCGAGGGAGAAAAAGTGATTTCCCCCTTTTATTGCGTAATTGCGGAAAAACGTTTTTTGCGTGCGTAATTTCGATTGTATTCTCAGAAAAAAAAACTCTTTTTTATACAAATAAGCGAAAAGACCAAAGATTTTATCGCAAAACAAATATTTTCCTTAAAATATAAAAATGTGAGAGAAAGTCGGTGGTTGTTGGATAAAAAGTGCGAGACTCGCGTGTTTCTACCTCGTGGCGGAGAGAACTGTGCGCGAGTGTGTGAGAAACGTGCCAAGTGGACTTTGAACCGTTCTTTCTCTCTGCGAGAACGAATGCTGAGTGAGCCGCGCCACCTTCGTGAAACGCCGCGTTTTTATTACTAGCTTTATTCGATACTGAACGAAATTAAAAATGTAAACGAAAAAAAAAAGAAGAAGGAATGGAGGACGATAAGAAAATATTCGCCGATGCGAATCTTTGGTATGAATCGGCGATTTTAGCAGTCGGAATGTGACGTGAAAAAGTCACGAGGGAAGTTTCATTGATGATAAGTGGACGTTACGAGAGCATTACACATTCGCATCGCAACGAATGAGAAGAAAAGAACAAATCTGTGAGACCGAGAGGAGACGAATTATCGAAACTGGGACGATTCTCTATCGCTGGCGTTTACATTTTATTTTAAACACGCCTCTGTCTCGATCAATGCATTCCCGTTGTAAACGCCGATGATAAATGTAACGCGGAGAAATTAATAATTCACGACCCTGGAGCTACCTCGGTGCACGATAACGTCTTATCCATGAATTTTCATGATTCACTGCTCATCAAATTCCCATGTACATATTTGCATTTTTAAACATTTTAATTCATTGTTTGTTTCTTAATAGTTGCAGAACGTAATTAAAAGATTTTAATAAGAAGTAGATAATTGACAAAATTTTTACGTCATTAGTAATTTAATTTTTTTACAATATTATTTAAAATTTTAATTCTCATACAGAGGATTTTTCAAATAAAAAATAAATCGAAAAAGAGAAACGTAATTGTAAAAATTATTTAAGGAGAGAAAAGTCGATAAACGAAAATATTTTTCTCTATATCGAAAATGTTTGATTGAATGGAATTCGCGATTAGAATTATTAGTTTTGGAGGTTGAAGCGTGTAGTTGTCGAGTTACGTGTCTGCGAAACTCACGTGCCGGACCTTGACCACAAATGGTTGGCGGCCTGAGTGCACGGACGAACTAACACGTTCGTAGGAATGCGCACACGTCCGAACGACGTATTCGCAGCGGAGACAACGAGAAAATCGCGATTAAGAGTCCTCCCTCTCACCTCGTGGCCTTCGATCAATCAACAAACTGCACTCCCTTTTTTTATCCTCATTTACGACCAAGAGACGATTTTCGAGAGCCCGCTTTGCACTTTAAAAAATAAATCAACATTTTTTACCATCCTTTATTCACACTTTATCCATGGAAATTTTTTTTCATCTCCGTATCTTTGTAATCCAAGTAGAATTCGCTTGTAAAAAATTTACCATGTGCAAATACAAATTAGATAATTTTTTCGTTGCTATTTAAAGATCCGTAGACGTATTTTAGATTCAACCAGATGTATTTCAGCAGACGACTTAAATAACACGAACGGCTCTTGTTCACTTTTACCATCTTTTATTTAAATTTTATCTACATAAATTTTTTCATATCCATACTTTTTTTACCAAAGTAAAATTTCCTTGTAAAAAAAATTAAAAATTTGAAAATACAAATGAGATAATTTAGTCGTTATTTCTTAACGACACACATGAATGTATTTTTGGCGGCAGACGATTTAATTGACACGAGAGGCTCTTATTAATATTTTTTTCTTTTTTATTTTTGACCAACGTTCAGTTATCAAAGTCCAGTGCAGATAAACACTCCTCCGGGGGCTTGTTTGTCTCGAAAGTCTCGAGGCCTTCGATCGAGAGAAAGTTTATAATTGAGAAAACGTTTCGAAAAAAATTAATGCGTGTATTTTTTCATATATGTGTACGTAAAGCGGAGACAGCAATTACGGAATTTGATGATTCCGCGCATATCGACAACAGTTCGGTTGAGTAATCACAAAATCGTTCCAATTAGATCTCGTCACGATGAATTTTCAAGACCGTACTTTTTCCATTTCTGAGAAATTTTGTTTTCCACGAATCTTGTTCATGTATTATTTTTTTTTGTTGCACCACAATCTTTGAACTTTGGATGAAATGGGGATAACAAATGTTTTTCCAGTTTGAAGATTAATGTATACGAGAAATAAAAACACAAAATAAATGAACGGTAGAAACGCGCTTGATTTCCTATTCACGGATGTCGCTCGCATATTCATGCCCAAGATACAATTTTTTTTTTTAATTAAGTGGAATGCATTTCAAAGCGAATCGTAAACATCTGGCGTACTATCATTATCATAAGAATAAAAGATAAATAAGGAGAGAGAATGAAATAGTTGGACGAACAATGCGCGTCAAGATGCTTATAGAAACAAAAAAATCGATTACGTGTCTCCCCAGTGAGAGGTCAAATCGATCGGGTCACTATAACGTCAAATGAGTACGATGCAACAGACAAAAAATGAAATGAAAATATATTATTTATTATTTTAAATTACGTCAAACGATGATTATTATTTTATGTAAATATTATTTTAACGTAGTTTTTAAAAATGGAAATTCGTGAAAAAATGAATAATGTCAAGTGAGTGTCAAAAAATGATAAGACGTGAAATATAATTAAGAAACAGTGACCATGCATTTTTCGAAGTCACATTAAAGAACGATTATTGTTGCAAAGTATTTTATTGAAATGAAGAGATGCGTGAAAAAATGTCGAAAAACTGACAAAGAATATTTTTCGTAAAACGACTCTAAGCGGTTTCCCAACTTGCATCGTCGATGAAACCTGTTTTTCATTTTCTAAATGCGCAGCTACAGTCCGCTTACGCAATGCACTCTATTTTTCGTTTTTTCCTTAAAGTCCAGCTTTCTATACGTTTGGAATAAATATGTTTGCGTCTGGAATTTGGCGGGACGCGAATCTTTATTGACTCTTCGTAAACGGAAGAGCGAGCACGAGGAATTGGTCGCGTCAGCTGCGAACACGTATTTTTCAAGGAAAAAAATAAAGAAAGAAATGAGAGCGAGCGGAGATAAGATTTGATGTTTTCAGAGTTCTCTCGATGAGAGGGGCACGTCCAGCGTAGATAGAAGCGACGTTCGGGACCTTGCGCGGCATTACTTTCTCTTATCTTGAAAAAACGGAAGGCTCGAAGCCACATGTAAAGATAAAAAAGCACAGACGTTACGGAACGAAGGAAAAAAAGTTTATCAATCGTTGAATAATCGTCTGGAGATCATTGTCACTGCGATCCGCACGAGAGCTTCGAATCACTTTTTTTTAGTGAGAGAATTAAAAAAAATTTCTTTGATTATTATCAATTGATAAAACGCGATAACGGCAATGAGAGCAAACAATAGAACACATGTAAAGGAAAAAATTTACGATAGCTCTGAAAGAAAGGATCATCGGAATTTTTTTAACGAAATGGGTAGTACAATTTTGGGCGGGTTTTTGTGAAAGAAAATGTCGAACGCGTTTTGCAACGCGGCGAATATCGCAAGCAGTTCCCTCCTCCCACGTGTACACCTGTTGCATTGGCTGAGCGCGAGCCAAGAAGTTACCTCACTCGCTATTTTCTTCATCGAAAAAGCCGGAAGTAAAAGAGATACCGGAATGAAAAAGTGATCCTTGAATCGAATCAACAACGCGTTTAGCTCTTTACCGAGTTTGCTTACATAATTCATTTTCGCCGGTTGCACGACGACAATAGCCACGCTGCAACAAGTGTATTTTTTCATTGGTACGGATGATTCGCGTACACAAAAATTTCGTCCGTGCTTTTCTGCACGAGAGTGCCCTTTGGTATGAACCCGAAGGTCCCCGATCTCGTAGGTATAAAAGAGGGAGAAAACGGGATTTGGAAAAACGGCCTACGTACAAGAATCCAACAGATTCCCAAATGTTTCTTCTCCCCCGCGGCTTCGAGGCAAGAGGGAGAAAAGCGTGCCACATGATTGGCTAAAAATGGAGGCTGTGTCAGCCGCGCCCCCATGCCAAGTTTATATACATACAGCACGGATACTTTCGGAGACTCGTTCCTGTAACTCTTCTCTCTCCCATTCCGTTCGAAATGTTTTTATATTCAACGGATAATCGTCCACATGTTGAGAATAAAAAAAGACGAAAATCTTGAGCTTAAAATAAACACTTTTCACGTACGCTGTATGCGAAAACACAACGTGGAAAACACTTTGAAACTTACCCACTGAGGAACGCAGCAGTTTTGTTGATTTCTTTCTCTCTTTTTCAATTATATATTTCGAATGAAGATCGTCAAATCGTTAACACGAAAATTGATAAAGAACACTAGTGGAAATTTTGAAAAAAGTTCTCGGAAGACTTTGAACGTAAAAACCTGTTCCGGAGGGAAATACTGATGTGAAACAACGTAAATGTCCGCAACGATGAGAGGCAATTGTGACACACTTTCAGATATTTTTTTTCTCGCTCTCTCCTCACGGTGAAGAGCGAATAGGCACCTGAATAAAGCCGGCACTATACAGGCAAGCTCACACTACCGAGCGGAGCTGCGATCTGCTGCGAACTGACGAGCCGAGTCCAACCGAGACCCGAGACACCCAACCTTCTCTTCTTCGGTCTCCCGGAACTCTTATTATTATTTTTCTTGTGTCGCGTTTTGTTGTTCCACAGCGCGCGTACCGTGGTGACTTCTCTGATGTGCTATACGAGATTGAAAAAGAGAATGGATTTTTGTTTCCCGACTTGCGAGACTGAGTGCCTGAGAATTCGTGGCAACGATGAGGCCGTTCACCCCTCTCGTACTTGTTTTTTCTAGTACAGTCGAATCTCATTAATGTGAACTCTCAATAAAGGGAACCACTCTGGAAAATTGTCAATCCCCTACCACCGAGATTTGGGACCCAATCACGTTAGTGTTTAATGCATCTGCGATTCGTAATCTGTACGGTTTGTATCAGATTTGCGGAATTAACTACGGTTAATATGGTGGGGATAGGGAATACATACACACAACGAAACTTGTCGGTCCTGATAAGTTCATTTTAGTGAGTTTCAACTGTATGGCGCCGCAGTAGGGACTGTGTTTGTACACAATGAAGCTTACTGGAAGTATCCTTACCGACTAAACAATTGATATCGACTATTGGTAATTGAGGTTTCGAGTGTTCGTATAAAATACAAATTTTGAGTAATTATTTGTAGTTTATATTTTATAGTGTGTGGTACCACTAATAAGACCCCCAATAAATGTATTAGACTTGTTTTTTATTAATGAACCATTCCAGTAAATAAATTGTGATGTCTCAAATGTTCATACAGACTCGAATAATATATCAAATTTGACACTCTGCGACAATAAACAAAATTTCTTGTACATAATTCATGAAATTGCTCAGATTCATTATAATAGTTTACATATATACACATGCCAATAATCAACAGGATACAAGACTATCTCCAATTCTATACACAAAAAAATTACTCTGTATTACTGATTCACTAAACACGGTTCGATTTTTTTTTAAGTCATTTGAAATATATTGACGATTTTTGTGAATTCAGTTGTAAAGAACACTTTCTGATATTAAAAATTTAATGCTACCCATTTTTATAAATGATCGGAGCGTGTACGAGACTTGACGAGCGGCTTTTTCGTACGACCGAATCCGCGTGTGATCCTCCAGTGCGAGATATGATATTCGCACGGAGAACTCATTTCTCGGTCTTTTCTTCCTTTAATGACTGAGTATACGCAGATTACCGGACACAATCTTATTTTCTAGTGCGCTACCCGATGGAAGATCTATACGATCGCCGTGGTTGGCGATTATGATTACCGTTCCTTTGAGTGACACGTCTTTACCGAACGTGACATCTCCCGAGACCGTTAAATGATCGAGTTCGAGCAGATCAGGAATCGAGGCGAATCGCCGCAGAAAGTCTTCAATCTGAAAAATACGTAGCATGACCATTTCCATAGAATCATTTCAAAGTATGAAATACTTACCTTTGAAAAATGATTGTCTCCTAATTTAACGAGAGGCGGAGTTGGAAACATTCGCATAGGACTCATTATTAAAGAACCATTTTTCATCGTGTATAAATTGCTCATAACCAGTAGCAGGTCTGATGTTTTCTTGACCGGCAAGAATCTGCTTCGCGGTACATTTATACCCAAACTTCCGTTGAAAAGTTTCATCGCAGCTCCGACCGCAGTTTCCAATTGTATTACGTTTATTCCGTTATCCAAAGTTTTTGGATTTACGATAATCTCAAGATCCAGTGTTCTTTCATCCAGCAATCGCTGAATAGCTGCAAATAATTATAAAATATCAAAAATGTGATGTATGCGAGTCTAAGTGATGCAAAATGAATCGACGGTTAGAGAAAACTGTGTGTTGGCATTCTTAATGACGGAGACGAAATATACTGATAAGTACGATACAAAAATGTACTCACCGTTCAAGTTGACCCACAAATTGTTTGTGTTGAAAAATTTGAATGTTTTCACGGATTTGAAATCATCGACGTGATCTTTGGGTACTTGTGCAATTTCGAGCAGACGAAGCTTGTTCTCGTATTGCATTAATGTACCACCCTAAACAAATATTTCATGAATTTTCGAAATAATGTTACAATGTAATTTATTTCGTACCTTGACATCAGCTTTTGTTTTATCAGTCACTTCCATCACAAATTCCAGCGGAGAAATCTGATTGGTCTTCATGATCATACTGAATATTTTAAGATCTACTGTTGCTCCCAGATTGTCGATATTTGAGATGAAGCAATAATCACGACCCTATCGAAAAATGTTTTTAAAAATATGAACTTTTTTTTTAAATTAAAAATCGAACAAAAAAGTATTTACTTCGTCTATAAACTTTTTCAACAATCCGCATTTGTGGAAACTTTCGTAAAAATCTCCGTGACCAGGAGGATACCATCTACAAATGTAAAAAAAAAATTAATTTCAAAATTGACAAAGCGATAAAATTGAATGGTCAATTAAATTAAATTCTTACGCGTCGGGATCCTCGTCGAGGTCGCAATTTTTTGGCATCGGTAGGAAGGATTCTTTGTTCAGGCGAGGAAAGCAGTGCTGATTGAAAGTGTAAATTTTCACATCTATTCCTTTGTACTTCCTGATAATTTTTTTCGTGTCCTCGTCGGTATTGAACGAGTTCATCAGAATTAGAGGCACATCGACGTTGTACGTTTTATTCAGGTACTAAATAACAAATATATGTAAAAATCAATACATATTTATATATTAAAAATAAAATCTTTTTCAGGATGCATTACCTCGATTTGCTGAACAGTCAGGTCGAGGAAAGTAAAGTCGTTTCGGACGGTTATGGTAGATTTGGGACCATGACAACCCATACTCGTTCCCAGACCACCGTTCAATTTTACGACTATTAATTTGCTGAGCATGGCTTTCGCAGCTTCCGCGGTTGGTTCCTCGAGAGAATTGTATTCCCGAATCTGAGATGAAAATGATTTTTTTTAAATTTACCAATAACAATTTTAATCATATTAAAATGTGGAGTAAATAAAAATTTTAAATTATCTTACAGACGTGTCCGGCAACTTCTCGATGCGTTCCCATTGGACGGAGGGACCTTGGTCTTGAAGAAATCTCTTGAAGAGTTTGCTGAATCCCTCAAGCTCTTCCCTGACTTCATTCTGGAGATTGGCTTGGGCAGTTCCGACGAGTCTTTCCAGCTCGAATTGAAGATCGGCTTCCGCATCGCGTTTCGTCTTCTCGCGAAATGATTGCGAGTCCGATGGTTGTCGGGAGTGTCCCTTCGACTGTCGAGTAAAAAATTCGTAAGTGATATTTATGGCTCGGGTAAAATTTCAGTCAATGGAGCAATTTGTCTCGATGACCATGGGTTCAATTTAGAAGTAGAAAAAATAAATATTCATTTTTAAAACCATTCTTCAAAAATTTTTTTAATTTACATTTATTCTTAATGAAACCAATGAAAAGATTGGTGTTCACGACCCTGAATCCAATTAACACATAACAAAAATAAATATTCTTATTGGTACAATATTTATTTTCAATATTTCTAGAGTTAATATTTTTTTATTCTGAGTTGAAGGACTAAGGTCGATGGTTTGTCATTAACACGGTTCAATCGAATAAAAAAAATGTAAATAGAAACAAGAAAATATAAGCAAAAATGTAAAACGCGCAGACAATAAATTAAACTGTTACTAATAATATACTGTATTCTCTATTCATAGATAAAAATAATGTGACAATTTTTTTTCCTCGAAAATAAAAATGCAAATTTTTCCTAGTCGTGAAAAATCCGAGATGAATCGTTGTTGACAAGTACAGTAGCGCGGAAAACGTCGAACGGTTTCTTCCACAAGAATTAAATAAGTCATGTCGTTACGTAAGTTCATAATTATCGGAATAACAGAGGCCAGAGAGTAATAAAGAGTGTGGTATAAACGTCGCGAGAGTCTACGCACCGAGTCTCCTGGCGCCTTCGACCTCTTACAATCTCAGATTATGTTAAAAAATAAGAATCTCTCTACGCACGAAGCTCCAAACGTTAAAAAAACAGTAATTTCGTTCAATTATAGTGCTCCAATCTTTGTTATATTGTAAGTAAATACGACTTGATTATGATATTTATTTGACGAGATGAAAAATATTTTTAGTAGAAATTACTGATTCATTAATTTTAAGGACGTTTAATTTAATTAATAAAGAGATTCACTTTTGCCTCCAATCAAACATTTTTTGGAATAATCCCATAAGGGAGATTATAAATTATTAATGACTGATTTATGGTATTTAAACTTTGTTTTGTTACGATAAAAATGACACGTTTCAAATTTGAAGTAATAATTTTATTATCAATTTGAAAAATACTTCATAAGAAATTGCTTTTATAAAATCAAATGTTATTCATTATGTAAAATTGATTTTTTTTATTGTTGTCTTTCGTCACAAAAAAAGTTTTTTGAATTGAACCCACTGAAATTTCGATCCATTGGAAGAATATCGAATTGATAAAAAGAATTTTAAATTGAATGAAATAAATTTCACATATTTTTCTCACTATTGAAATATCAAACTTCCTCAAAAAACTGAATGTCTAGAAATGTATTCCTTGTTAAAAAAATCACATAATTATTGTTAGTTTTGAAAACAATTACATGCTGTCAAGTACAACGTTTACAAAACACAACACAGTCATCGGGAAAAAAATTATTTAAAAAACACTTTTTGCGAAGCAGAAGTTGCGTGTAGTTAAGACTCACTAGAATTAAATATTCCATAATTCTATCAGTAAACGATGTAACAAGTGAATAAACAGAGTCGAGCAACAGTTGGGGATAATAGCAGAGAGAACGAACTAGTTCAATTCAGTGCGAGCGAAGCTACGCGACTGAACGCGAATCATAACTTTTGAGCCGAAAGCTCGTCAGCTAGAATCCTCCGTTTTCCTCACAACAGATAGTATGTTGATGAGAACATATCGCGCCAGTCTTCGGCTCTTATCGTCTTACCCGTATCATCGACGAAAAAGAACGACCGACAGCGATGAGAACTTCCGAACGAATGTTCGAGTCTGAGTAAATATATCTATATTTTTTATAGACATTTTTTATTTGATACTTTTTTACGTATTTATAATAAAATCTCGATCGAATGTTTTCTCTATCTCGGTTGAAATAAAAATTGTATGAGAGAAACAAAGATTGACATTATAATAATCGAAAAAATCTGACAAAAGTTGATACGCGCTTCAATTACGTTTTTAACGACTGCATCTTGTAAATGGATAAAAAATAAATAAATATGCCTTTTCTGATTTTTTAAGTTAATTTCAGTTAACGAGTTTGATAGATAATTTTTAAATTTTTATTAAACTATTTTCTGAACTCAGGTTTTGATTGACAATAATTCTTTTAGTTGCTCCCAAAAATAAAAACAAATGCTTTTTGTATCGTTACTCTTAATGTTTTGTTAATAATTTTTAAATTATTTTGATGATCAAGATTGATTTTAAATTTCTTTTAGAAAGAATGGTCAAGCTGTTTTCATGATGACGACACTATTGAATTAAAAAGATTTCTGTTAATCTGGGGTTCTTATCAGAGTCAAGTCTGCTGTGTAGATTAATAAAAAACTGGGTCAAGAGGTTGAACCATCCAAATGAACACTACTCCAAATTTAAATTCAATAATATCTTTAACAAAAGGAAAGTATACAAATATGCCCCAAGAAAATTTTTAATTGAATCGTCTCTAGAAAAATATTTTAAAAATTGCTCTAACTACCAACTTACACTAAAATTCTTTGAGATTAATTATAAACAAATTGTTCCTATCAATCCATATCTTGCTTATATTTTTCCAGAATCTCTTCAGAAAAGGCTGTTAAAATTAGCTGCGTCATTTGATAATGACTCATAGTTCTACCGCATCGCTAGTGTACAAAAACTTGACAAGAGAATATTGTGTAGGAAATATAGAACATTTGATGCAAATATCCCATATTGCTATGCTCTTCTATTTCATTAATAGTCAGTAGAATAAAATATCATTTAACATAAATTATTTTCTATGAGATTTGTGAATCTGCGTATTACTGCACGCTTGGAGAATGAAAAATGATTTTTGCCAACCTTAGAGGACATATTGTGCATGACACTTGAATGTCGTCAATGATTTTATCTATGACTGGTATCAGTCTAATGCCACCGTATCTCAGAATGATGATGAAGTAAAAATACATAAATCATCTTGAACTGTAAGTTATTGACAAAAGTCTTATTGAGAAATTGGCCTTCAATAATCATCAGAGGTAAATAAAAATGTCAATGTCATAGTGTACATGGAATCATTTATTAAATGTACATGTGATATTTATTAAGATGTTTCCGTACCCATTATGTCAATAAAAATTTAGTTTACCCTTGAAGATTTTAGAAGGCCAATTTCTAAATAAGACTTATTTTGTCATTAATAGTACAATTCAAGATGATTAACATAATTTTAGTTCATCATCGTTAACATATTATTAACATTTATTTGTATTAAAAATTTATTGCATGAAAAATGTATAGTAAGTGAAAATTGCAAAAAGTTAATGTACACACAGGCGGATAAAACTTTTATATTAGAGACATTTATCATTGATTACAATAAAAAGTTATAAACTTAATAATGCAATCTTTCGTTTGATACATGTAAAATAATTGATTAATATCAACATAACCTTTATGCAAATTTTTGAGTTATGCACTTCAAGCTTACAGAACGAGTGTAACAAGTGAAAACTCGGAACGAAATGGACACACATAAACACAATTTTTGTACATAAAATTCGACGATTTTCCAATTAAGTTGTTTATTTAAATTAATTCCAATAATAATTGCCCGTTTGGAAAATTCAATATCATGAAATTACCTTACATCTGTCGACGGTAAGCATTGTTTAACGTTTTGAATGATATCGAGCTGAAAATTCGTCCACCGAAAATCACACCGGAATGACCTCTAAAAATGCTGCGAAGGTCGAAACGAGTATAATTCGTTGTATATTTTGTATTGTAAGAAAAATGTATATATATGTATATATTTGGATCGGGAAATGGCTCTTGGCAAGAATGACAGTTGGTAGCCGAGAGAAACAAAGTATGTATAATGTGGCGAACTTTCTAACGAAACTATTAAAGTGTACAAATACAAATACGAGGACCGAATATTTATGAATCACTTATTTCACAATAAATAAAGCATTAGAAGATACCCACCGGTAAAACGTGCTAAATAATTATAAGCATGTAATCAGGAGAAAGAGAAACCTGATGCATTTTCCAAAGTCAAAATAAGCTCGATAAAAGCGCATACAATTTGTTTATGTGCAGCGTTTACTGTAAACTAGAACTTTTATGGAATACTTTTTTGTTCCAAGTATAAATCGTATTTTACCTCGAAATCAAAATCCATTTGAAAGTTTGTTGATCAAAAAATCGGAGCTTTTATAGCTATCGTGTCCGTCCGTCCACCGGTATCCTTGATGCGAGTACAGTCGCTATAAATATTTGCATTAATTCTGCAACGATATGCCCGTCATTTAAAATAATTAACAGAATTCCTCAGAATTTTTGCCACGTTGTACATATCAAGAATGAAGATACAGTGGGATGCAAAAATATTTATATTTTTTATGTAAAGAGAATGTATAGCTCTCTACAGTATTCAAATATTTGTGTAATACTGTACAATAGGGAGGAGAAACTCATACGCTTTTTGTGGTGCAATGCGTCGATGTCAACGTCGTCGAAGAATTTTATAATTCGACAATTTTCATGTATCAATCGATTGTTAATCAATAGTGTTAATTGTGTTAGATTTAAGTTTTCGTTCATCATATACAATCCTTTTAAATTAATTGAAAACAAAGTTGGTTGAAAATCTTTTTTTTTTTCATTCAGCTCGTCGTATACTAAAGTTCAGCGACGTTTGCGGGAACGAGAGTAACTACTAAAGAATATCAAAAACTGTTTTGTCAAAAACGTCAAAAACTATGTCTTTGAGTATTATTCGATCGATTTTTTCAATCAGTTGACCAATATGCAACTGATTATTTCATCGCTACGCAAACAATAAAATATAGCTTAGTAAAACGTCTACAAAAAATAAATTGAAGTTTCGTTTCCGTAAACACATTCTCACAGGTTAGAAAATGTCATATTATTTTGTTATTGTCGGACACGCTGATAACCCGTTGTACGAGATTGAATTCAACAACGCAAGTAAGGACAGTAAAGTAAGTTTTCGAATTCTGACTCAGAAAAAGGAATTAGTTATTTTTAGTATAAAAATTTTGTTTTTCTACTTTTTCTTTTTGCAGAAGGAGGATCATGCTCACTTGAATCAATTTATTGCCCATGCTGCGCTTGATCTTGTTGACGAACACAAATGGAAAACTACCAACATGCATTTAAAAGTTGTTGATAAATTTAACCAATGGTTCGTCAGTGCTTTTGTTACAGCAACTCAAATTCGATTTCTCATGGTACACGACAACAAGAATGAAGATGGCATAAAAAGTTTCTTTAATGAAATGTACGAAGCTTATATAAAGGTAAATTATTTCCCATATTGTCAAGAATAATTTCTCTTATATTTTAACATTAATTTCTTCACTGTACACTGTTTTTGCTGAATTTTCTTATACTTTCATCATGATTTTTTTGACAAGAATAATTTCATCAATTCTCGGTACTTCAATCTTCCCTTATCATTAGAGTAATCTATTTGGTGAAAAATGAATTTTTTGAAATTAATGATGTATCATTATCTTTACAGTACTCAATGAATCCTTTCTACACAGTGAATACAACGATAAACTCTGTGAGTTTTGATAAAAAGGCCCAATTGTATGGGAGAAAATATCTGTCATCCTGAAAAGTTGATGATAATTTTTTCCAAGCTCATCTACACTTAATATTATTGTTTATAGAATATAATTCATTGTGTATTGATCTATCGTATAATTATTTTATTATGTACATGTAGAGCGAATGCAAATATATTTCTGAATCAGCCAAAGCTTTGTTTTATTAAAAAAAAGTACATCTGAGGTAGTGATTTCAGGTCAGCCGCAAAATAATTTTTCTGCATTGCGGGCTGTCATCTGTTCGCATTTACAATCTTTAGTTTGGAAACAACTTACCATGGAATTATTAAATGGACTGTATTGCTTTTCCAAAAATGTTTATTTTCATATGTATGTGTTATCGAGTGATTGGGATTGATATGTTCCGTAGGCATATCAACTATGAAAAAGGAAACCAATAAATAATAATAACTGTTATCGGTATGGTAGTAATAATAATAATAGCGATGAAAAAAGAAATTTAAATGGAGCTAGTTTTTGGTAAAGGCCTTAGTGATGAGACTTCCCGGGGACGTTCGTGGAATTCTTGAAAACAAGGGACTATGCACAAATTGATTTGGCATTCGGGACAATGATATTTAGTTTTTCTCCTTAACATACGACCGTTGGTTCCTATCGTGTTCCAACAGTGATTGCAACCTAGCGCCGGGCCTGGACGTTGAACTGGACAGTGACCACGCTGATCGCTCGATACTTCACGAGGTATCGCTCGACTTTCTGACGCGGTGCTTGTGCTCGTCTAGAACGATAGTCACGTTTGGCAAACAAAAGAACATTCTCTCGATGAACGGTAAAAATAATTAATTTTCAGACATACCTGTGGGGCTGAAGAGCTCCTTAACAATTCAGCTGGTACGAGTCGAATTCCACCACCGGAATTACTCGACGTACTTTCTCTCGTGGACGTTTGACTTTTGCTTTCCGGATTCTGCGTTCCGCCCTCGTCAATTTTGATAAGCGGTATTGGATCGTTTATCTTCGTCGGGCTGGAAGTTCTCGCGGGACACTCGGGATTCGAGTGTTGTCTCTGAATCCAGTAATTTCCGGAAGTGGACGATTGCTGGCTCGGTAGAAGCGGATGAGAGTGTTGTTTAACGAGATACGAAGGTTGTGGAACTGTCAGGAGATTCGTTGGCGCGTTTGCCGTCTGTAGACTAGTAGAAGCGGTCGGATCGGACTCTTCCCAGCTTGGTTCTCGCGACGGTGGTAATTTCAGAGTCGGTGTAACCTGGAGCGAAGACGAGGATGACCGTACGATTCTTGGCGAACCGGGCTCACTCTCGGGTGACGCTCCTTGTCCTGGTTCCGATTCCTTCTTCACCCGTGGCTGCCTCATCAAAAAACGACCGTGCTTCGTTCCAATTTGCTTCAGATTACCTGGAATTCCCAATTGAATTTTATATAGAAATCTCCTCTGAATCAGAACGCTTTCTTTCAAGGAGCAATAATGTCAGAATGTATTTTTAAATATTTCCCTTTTATTCTCATCTATATAAAGAAAAGAAAAACCTTATGTTTTTAAATTTTCCACTGTTCAATTCTTTTTTGTGTTTATATATACATATATTTATGTATGCATA
This sequence comes from Cremastinae sp. B BG-2022a, assembly GCA_030522605.1. NCBI lineage: Eukaryota > Metazoa > Arthropoda > Insecta > Hymenoptera > Ichneumonidae > Cremastinae sp. B BG-2022a. The sequence continues at coordinate 220,904 of JAPYYX010000032.1, read as the reverse complement.
TACGTTTATGTATATATTTATATACGTTATGGTACACACTATGCGCATATACGTACCAAATCTATATATAATTATTCTCTATGTGCTACCATCGATATACAACGTCGTGTTTACGCATACCTAACATTTCACATAGACAATTCTTATTAAACAATTATCTTGTAGTCATGACTATTTTTTAGTCTAAGTAGTCTTTATCTAACGACGAATCGATTTTCTTTTCATCCCTCCCTCATCCTTACAATTCTTCGAAACCAAATCGACCAATCATTTTTATAAAATATCGCGTCTGTTACTTACACGTGATAAATAAAGTATGAGAAAAAAAAGGAAACTAGCAGCTCTTGTGATTATTTACAGTTTTTCTGTCTTTATCGATAGAAATACATATACAAAAACAAATTGCTTTTTACCTCTCCTGGTAATGAGGATTCACAACGAAACGAGAGTTAAAACACGTCGCCCGACATATTTAATGTACTCTTCTTGCACTGTGCAATTTTCGGTGGGTTTTTTTTTGCTTATGAATTCTGATATACATATAAAAATCAAAGTAGTTCTCTAAATCTTTTCTTCTGTTTCCTTTGCTTCTGCATTTTATCAATTTTTTTAATTCTAGGGAACTTTCGCAGCTTCGAGCTTAAAAGCAAATTACACTTGACATGAAATTATTCACATTATTTTCTCGAAACGACTGTGTCGCATCCCGAGTTTGAAATATCAAAGTATAAATTCCGCATATACGTATTTATAGATTTATAATATTTTATACTAAGACTAATTAAAAAAAAATGTTATCGACATAACAATATAAACGAAAAATGTGAAGCTCGTATTTCATTTTTTTCATGGTTAGAATTATGAAAAAAATATGCGTATAGGAATCGATGAGTAAAGTCAATGAAATAGAAATTCAATGAAATAAATATTTTTACAGGAGCTGGATAATTGCGTCTATAAAATTATCGGACGACAATTCTCGTTTTTTTATAATAGGATCGTTGAGTTTCGATCACACAAATGTTAATTCGGTTTCGGCTCTCGCACCACCCGCCCGAAATCGAGGAATCCGAGTTACACAGGTCTCTTGCTCACTCTAAACAAATCAGCGGTCAATTTTGTAAAATCATTTCAACAAATTATCTTCGGTCACGTTAACAATGAGAAAATTGAATAAACGACGAGCTTGGAGCTCGTGCGACGGAAAGTATTGTCCTTCAGATTTCCAAGTTGCTAATTTCTAACTTTGGTCCTATACTTCATCAATCCAACAATCAACTTTTCAAATATGCCATTTTTAATCCGAACTCTCGGGAAAATAACCATAAAAGCAAATATCGAAAAAAAATATATATAAAAAACGAACTTTGATGCTTCGTAAAGAAAATAAAAATGAATGAAAATCCGTAGAAACGATTTAACAAAACAGATCACGCAATTGACTAGTGTGAATCGCAATATCTCGCAAACGGCGCGGGGTGAATTTTTATCGGGAATCGTAGTTCCTCGTTGGCCCTCTCGCCGTCTGTACAATTCAATATACGGATAATCATAATTATTGATCGGAAGGGGATTCAACTCACATGGAGTTGTAATTAACGCCGTGCAAATTAATGGGCATAGTGGAGCTAGGTAGAGTGTAATCTGTGTGTCTGCTGTCGATGTAGCCGGAAAGCATGGTATGGGGACTATGTGCGGTGAGCATCGTGTGCGTTGGATGTGTGTTGTGTGTGCTGTGAGGTGTCGTGGGTGGGCCCATGGGAGTCGGACTTTGAGAATTGACGGTTTGCGACGAGCTTGCCGGAGGCGGTGGAGACGAATTGGCTTCCTGCTTGACCCTGGATTTGAGACTGGGACGGTTGTTTGGATATCCTCGTTTTTTGTACTCGAGCCACAAGGTGCGATTGTTGACGCCGAACATGCGTGCGGCCTTGCAAAATCCGATACCGCCGTAGCGCACGGCCTCGAGAGCTCTTATGAAATTTTCATCAGCCTGCGGATTCGTCGACCTCTTCCTCTTGATCGTCGCTTGAGGACTGGCGCAGGGACTCTGACAGTTGCTCGGACATTGCGTAGGACTTGGCGATGGTCCGCCACCTTGGCCGTTACCGCTGGCATTTCCACTTCCGGTTGCGTTTCCGCCGGCGCTTCCGCTGCTATTTGAGCCGTGCTGCATCGATCCGTGACTCGACGAATTCGGGTAGTTGGTCAACGCGCAACTAGATGCCGTTGGCGTACTCGAACCACCTCCTGATTGATACTGGTGCTCACTGATGCTCGACGACGCTGTTATATCGGGTGTCGTGAATGCCGACGAAGCTTGCACCGACAGATTCGTTTGACACGAGGACAGAGCGAAACGCGGATACGTATGCTCCATTATTGTCCATTGCAATCCTGTAGAACAGACCGATTTCATCTTTCGTCAGCAATCATTTTTCATTAGCAACGACATTTTTCTCGTTCTCTCTTTCTCCTTTTTTTTATCTCTCTCTCTTTTTAGCAAAAAACAATCAGCCAATCAGATTTTGAAATATTTTATATCTTCAAAGTTTGTAATAAATTAGAAAAAAATTGTAATAAATAGCTGAGACGATGCAAGGGACAAATTTTTGATAATGTTCTCATCTTTCTCGATAATTTCATTGTCAGTGAAAGATCTTACCGTACATAAATTTACTACATCAGGCACCTGATAAAATTAAAAATGCTTCTCAAAATTGTTTATCTTTAATAGAAAATAATTTTGCTATATTCTACTTTTGACTAATTGGATCAACTAATGTTTGCTAATTCGTCATGAAATCTTTTTACGAATTTGAAAAATTGAGTAGAAACAATCTCACGAAGTCATCTGAAATCGATAGACTCCGATCTACTTCCCAGGCGCCTTTTTTTGCTCGAAAGGTAAGAATATAAAAAATAGACAATGATGTATAGAGAAAAAAAGGTTTCCGGCATGGCACAGATACATATTCAAGCACAGCATCTTTGGACTCCACGATATTTATGACCTCTAGAATATTTCGATAATTAATTTTCAATCAATAGATTAATCGTTTTGAAAAAAAATATTCAGAAGTGAGGACACACACATACACTTGAAGAGCGAGTGACTAAAGATTCTAGCTATGAAAGAATATTTATGAAAAATTATTTATTCTACTAATGTGTGCTATGTATCTGTGTGCCATTATTATATTATTTTTGTCTCGCGAATTCTTCAATGAAGATAAACTGATTGACTGATGTGTCCACATTTTCAATGTATTTGTTGCTGTCGTTTCTTTTGTTGTTGATTTATGTTCGTTTTATTCAAAAAAAATTTTTTTTTCGTTATTCTTGACTCGCGAACGATCTCATTTTTCGCTCTATTATCATGTCAAACGTCTGTTGGTTCCCTTGTGCAAAATACTTGAACGCATCTGTGCCAGCATTATATAATTGATACATCATAATTTAACGATAAAATCTTACAAGTTGGAATATAAATTATCAAGCATGCAATATATCTGCAATCATGATTATTATTTTATAATACACCTATGGATATTAACTCTTCTCATCCGGAATACTAAGCGACAAAAAAAGGTTTACTTTTTCTTCCAAATATTGTTAACATTCGTTTCAGCATACGGCAAGATAAAAATGAAAATATACAACGTGCAGTCGTAAATTTTAATTGCGTGTTACAGATCTACAGAAAGAACAGAATAATTTTGCTAACAATAAGTTGCTCGTAAAAAATCGTTGAAAAAAAAATTTAATTGCCACGAGTTTCCATTTATTTCGAGTTTCGATAGAGGTCTATTTTCCGAAAGGTTCAAATTCCCTATGAATCAATTCCTGACAATGCACAAACGCATTTTTTTATACATTTACCAATTTTATTTCCTATCTTTGATTTTTCTTTTCCACTTCCTATTACTTTTCGGTATATTGAATAATTACCAAATCTCATGACTAATCTCATGATTAATCCGTGTTCAAGTACGAATATTGTTTTCACAATATGTTTTTTATTCTCATTTCTTTGCTGCGATGTAAATTTCGATGCTAATAAGATACACAAGTGTCTCATAATCTCACGCATTCATTTGAATAAACCAATCATATCGTAAAAGTTTTATCGTCGGTGCGATAAATTATGAGAATTTGATGAGAATGGAGCAATGAATGAAAACGATGCACGAACGAATGCTTGTAAACTATATTGAAAAATTCATTAATAATTTCTTCCAAATGTTTCTAATTACGTAATGAACCGCTAATGGGGAAAAAAACATGCGACTATACACTATTTTGCGCTCTTAACCGACAAGTTTCGCCTAGATTATGGAAAAAGGATGAAATATATTGATACAAGAGTTCACGAAGAGATAATGGTGCGCTTACCTTGATGAGTCGGTGGGTGAGAAGACACGGAACTATGACCGATATTCCCGCCAGACTGATGACCCACTTCTTGCAAAGAACCTTCGCTCTGAGCCGGTGTCGTCGTTGTACTGCTTTCCATGTTACTCATCTTCAGGGAAATTTGTTGTATTTTATTTTCTTGATAATTCGAAAAAATCCATTGATTTTTCCTTTTTTTATTTTCTATTATATACTCACTATAGAAATTTGATCCTCGTCGATGCTGCCTTGCGTGTCTGTGGTAGTGTTGATCGGACGTCTGAGATTTTCACCCGTCTCTTGGGGCACTATATGAGGTTCCGGTTTAACGATATTGGTAGCGACCAGGGTAATCTCGCTCATTTCCTCAGTCTTGTCGGCCGATCCACCCGACGTCGAGCCGATGGATCCTTTGCGCAAACGTTTTCTACGAAACGAAGGTGACAACGGGGAAGGACTCGGTGAGCAGGATTCTCCGCGCTCAACGCCGCTCGTTTCGCTCTGCCATTTCGTCACCGATGCCGTGTGCATGTCCGCCAAGCCCTTTATTTTTAAGCTCTCAGCCGTCTAAAAGAAAGAAAACTTGAGTTTGTTATATGCTTTTTTTTACTAATCTATCAACTGATCTTTCTTACCTTAATTATTGAAGGCAGCTGATCCTGGGAGACATTAACTTCGCCATAATACATGAAATCCACCATGATTTTGAGATCAGAGAATTTAACATCTTTAAGAATGACAATGGGATGCTGACACGGATTGACAGTGAAAAGGGATTGAAAGTATGTACTGCATGCTGACAATACAACTTTGTGGGCTTGGAGATGACGTCCCTCCGCTGCCAATGTAACATCCACCAGGGTCTCATTGTTCAGCAGTGACGAAAAGACGGATATGAAGTTTGGCTGATGATTGTTCCATCGCAAACAAAACTGTTGCATAGACATATTTCGACCAAGTGACTTTTGTCAACGGGACTTAATTTATTCCCGTGACAGTTTATTCCTTTTTTCTTTCCTTCTTTTGTCCCCTCAATTCTTGAATTCACCAATCTGTAATCAATAACAAAAATATTGCATCAGTTTTTATCTTGGCGGAAGAAAAATATAAAATTGTTTCTAAATTTTGTTTTTAAATCTCAAAAAAATGTTAGATTTGAATGTGTTTAAACTAAAGTAAGTTATTATTTATGTGAAAAAAAAATTCATACGAATATCTCCATCTTACGAAAATGAAGCTAAATTTAAAAAAAAAAACATTGAAAATTTTCTATTTAAAAAAAACAGTATTTTAAGAAAAAAAAAAAGATTATTCCTAATGGAAACGTATTCGTGAGACATTCCGCGATTGTAAGGACAAAGGAAAATGAATCATTTGTCGTAGAATTGGTAAAGACCGAGTCTGGACAAGTAACCGATGACGCTTGTGTAATTGTCTCGATCCTCGTTCCCGAGTGACGTCATAAAACATCGAGCTACATATTACGTTTCAAGCTGTACGTTTTCATCGCGATCGTGTTGCGGCTTGAGAAAAGATGAAGCGTAAAGGAGAATTTTTTTGCGCTCCTGAATCTTGTCGCGTACGGAAGGAAAATGGAGCATGATAATGGAAAGCGGACGCTCGTTCTCAAGAACGAACGTCTTGAGAAGGAGAGTGATCATTTCCGATTCTTGGCGGGTCGTAAGCGAAGAGGTTCAGAAGCGTTTGTACTTTTCGTGTTCGCAGACAGCGCCAGAGTTATCCGTTTTTCTACACGCACAAAGTGCACCTCCGTGTTATTGTTGGTAGTTGTGTGTATGCACGATACGTACTATTTTGTGCTTCCTTGTTCGAGGTCCGAACCGCCACGGTACCACGAAACACCTCAAACAACAATGTTCACTTGGAACGATCCGGAAAAGCGAGCGCCGCGCCGAAAACTTCTCAAATTGTAAAGATCAGTGGAAACGTTAGATCTTATCGAATCCGCGTTATATTTATAAAATCTAAGTTGATCAATATATGCAGCGAAGCTGCTGCTCCTTGATTTGATGCTGGCTCTGCTTGGCTTGCTGTTAGCCAGTCTACCCAAACGAATGCCAGCAGTGACGACACTGACATCTTCTGGCTCGCTCTTTAGACGTTCTTACGTCAAAAATCGGAGCTCGCTGGACTGCAAAAGATCCGAGACGCTGAAATTGCGTGTAGATGAATCATGAATGATTTTCAAAATCAAAAATATGTTACATAAAACTTTAATCTCCGCATAAAAAGTGTGTAGACTCAATTTTTGTATGAAGAGAAAATAGAGCTCTGCCTTGTCTACCGTCAATTCGCGTTATTCATCAATTTACTTTACCAACTGGTGGTGAAGCACGATTCGTGGTAATTTTACCGTGGTCAGTTGCGGAAAAGTTCTCCACAACAATGCTGACTTCCGGTTCCTTTTAGAACGCTGACAGATGAACGCGCCCCATGCGGATGAGTTTACGAACAACGTCAACAGCTTGAAACCCCACCCATCGCTGTGTCCGTGACAAATGCAACTTTTACTTCCGCCTACCAAAGTTCGCTCTCCGTGCAAGAATTTTTTCGAGTTAAGCAGTATTCTTGCGTAGTGCTTGTCTTATCCCGGATCATCCGTAACTCCACTCGTTCGAACTTTGCAGTTTGCAGTCGTATATCTCCGAGGGATATATTTTGTTTGTCGTATGTCCATCCAGAATCTTAACACATTCGGTAAATATCGCATACTTCGTTACTCGTTAAGAATCCGTACCCCTGACCGTATTCCCTCACACGCAGAGATAGACTCTCCAACAAAATGGCGTCCCTAGCTATAGCGTCGTTTTTCTTGCGACACAAAGTGCAATTTTTATCCAAAATTTCGATGTTTTTTCACTGGCGATTACCAATATGCGACCCAACTTGAATCATATGTCGCAATGTGAATTTTCCTATTGACAGCGTGAGGCGGAGTGTTTGTTTTTTTTTCTCGTTTTCCCCTTCCACCGTACTTTGATCACGTTTTCTTCAACAGTTGGAAATTTCCAATGAAAATTTCAAAATAATCAATAATTATGGTATTCTTTTCCAGACCCCTTTGCAGATGCAATCAAGGGTTCAGATGATGACGTCCAAGACGGTCTCGTGCATATAAGGATTCAGCAGCGGAATGGTCGCAAGACCTTAACAACCGTGCAAGGACTATCTGCGGAATATGACTTGAAGAAAATCGTACGAGCATGTAAAAAGGTGAGAAATTTTTTTTTTTCACGGCTTCGAATTCACTTTTGACAGAAATGTGACCAAACACTTGTGTCTTGCTGTGTCACCTATTTTCAAACTGTCCTTGAATGCAAAATCAGAAAAGGTTTTATTGCTGAGATAAGATATCGCATGCTCATCTTTATCTTGCATAAAAATTTGAGAAATGAAACAAGAGCTTCAAAAATCTTACTGATTGACAATTCTACCACTTTATTTGTCTACAATTTATAGAAAAAGCATATATTGATATTTTTTATTGGTTTGTTATGCTTTTTTGATTTTTTAAACTTATTGATAAATTTCATACACCGAGTGTGTATGACTTTGCAACTTTGATTGATCTAAATATAGAATCAACCTTGGCCTACTTGTAGCTCTACACAGTTAAAATTCTTGATTCTTTGTCTCTAGTATATTCAACTTGTGTACCTCTGTCCTTATTTTATATTTTTGCTAAAAAAATTGTTTTGATCTCAAAATCTGTGCATTATTTTATTCACACACAATCCAAAAAAAATACATTTGTTACATTGAATGAACATAAATGTACACTACAAATTTATGAGTAGGATATTAATATTCCATGGGCAAAAAGTAATAGTTTTTAGAAAATAATGATAGAATTGATTGAAAATAAGAGAAGGCAGAGAATACGATAGAGAAATTAAATTTGTAGGAGTTCGCCTGCAATGGGACTGTAATCGAGCACCCGGAGTACGGGGAGGTGCTTCAGCTGCAGGGTGACCAGCGAGAAAATATATGCCAGTGGTTAACTAAATCAGGTCTGGCAAAACCTGACCAGCTGAAGGTCCATGGTTTTTAATAAACCAAAAACACCATCCATGCCACTACCTGAGACAGCAGCAGCAGCAGCTACAACAACAACAATACCAACAATAATAACAACAACAAGAAATACAATCACGACAACGCCACCTTCGCCGATACCTCGTCATCTGAAATTATCTGTATCAGTCACAGCTACTTGTTGATACTTGGTGGGATATCTTCTATTATATACGCATATATATTTCAATAAAAAAAAACAAAAAAAAAACGGAAAAACGAATAAAAAGTTGTAAAATAAGGGGAAGATAAAAGTTGAATATAAATCTCGTGCGTTATCGGTGCGAGATAAATAGTAACTATTGTTCTAATCGGATGCAAAGTAAGCAAAAGAGAAAGAAGAGGCGGAGGAGGAGAGAGAAGGAGGAGAAGGCTAAAGACTTTTTGTATGGGATTATTAGAATGCAATATTTTACCGCCTTGTGTTGAATAATCAGCCAAAATTTGTCACATTTTAAATAATAGCTCGTTTAAAGGTAGTCTTTTGAGAGAATTGATTATACAGAGAGATAGATACAGATAGGATGGATCGAACATTTCGTGTCAGATAGTATGTATTTGGGTGCCATAGACGTATTTAGAGAAGTCTCAACTCTATTGGCTGTCACGGCCTACGAGCGGGCTTCTGTTTTTTCGTTTACACTCACTCAACGTTAACACGCCCTCAACTCTCCCTCAATATACAGTAAATGTCGAAAACACAAAATCAATCAATTATAAGAGAGGAGAGAACGAGGCTTCGAGCTTGAATCTTCAGTATCGCTTCTTCCGCATTATGATAATTAAAGAAATTATTTCGGGAAGAGAAATGGAAATATGCGCTTCGAACGCGACCGACATCCGCGCCCATTCTCTCCTCTACGCAAAACAGTATTCAAGCTAATATGACTTATTGTTTTCTCGTTTTTTTTCTCTGAAATGTGGCTCCTCTAGATAAATAAATGCCAATTTACTAAAATAGTTGCTCGACGATTGTTAATATTCGCCGTTGAAGAATCTATTGTTCCTTGGAAACCCACATTCCTGCAACAATTCTCTCTTTTTTAAAATGTATGCGCGACGATAATCTCGTGAAAAATCGTCACGATACTGGGAGTGGTTTGTACAAGTACTCAGTGGGGCAGTAAAACAAAAATGAAGCTGAGGAATGCAAGAATGCTCTCCCGGTATAGGGTTGAATGGAGGGTTTGAGCGTTGCTCACTCATTGAGTCATTGCACCGTTATTATATTGATGACGCCACGCGTCGTCACGGTCATCAAGCACAAATTCTAGATAAGACTAATACGAATGAAGTAACGTTCCAATCACGCGTTGCGATTGTGCAGCGTTGAAAATATTTTCTCCCTCTCTTCTTTCCGTTACAACGTACGAAAGTGTAAAGAGGACGAAAAACGGACATGCATGGAAACATGGGTCGACTGGTGCATTGCAGGCAACATTATGCGAGTGATAAATTATCGACGTTGAGTGGAAAAGAAATATGGCATCAATGAGAGAACGTGGTAAAAACATGAACCAAGATTAGCGGAGTTTAGGAACAAGAACGTGTTTCGATTTCCGAATAAGTAATTTGATACGATCGTAACGCGAGCATGTTACGATCTCATACCAAGAAGAGATAATACAATCGTCGAAAGATAAATTGCAGCATGGCGCGAGAGAGCGAGAGAAACGAACGCCCACGGATCAACGAATTTCCGGTCGATTCGTTTAAAATTTGGCGGGAGGTCGCTCGTGTTCGTAAATCGCGTCTGTGAGCCGGTAGATGTCGCTGTCTCACCCCCGCACGCATACACCGGGTTTATATACGAGCCGTGTACGAGCTAGAAGAAAAAAAAATCTAAAATCCCTCCCCTCTCCTCGATCCCTACCACGATGCATTGGAGCCACGGGCATGTGCCTTTCTGCGTCGGCCATTTTGTAGTTTCCTTGAGAAATTGTGTTGAGTTGATTCTCTTCTTCTTGGTAAGAATTTTCACGTTGACGGAAAAAATAGCAACAATTGTACGAAAGTCGAGAGGAAAAGAAAGACGTACAGGCGCGTGAAAATATCAAACGATTGTTCGGGTTCGCGATCAAGTATCGAGTGTGGGCTTGTTTTTTTCTTCTCGTTTTTTTTTCTCTCTATTTCGTAGTGAGTGTTCGACCGCCAGGTAGGATCCGATGAGAGCGGAGATCTAATCACGGGGATACTCATTCGCAACGAGTTTGCCATTCGCGAGAAGAACGGGTGAACGAGGATATTGGAAACGTGTATGGCTGTTGCGTGTCTGTGTGAGTGTCCGTATGCGACGGAGTGTGCGTATGGGTGCGTGAACGAGAAACGGAGATGTATCGAATAGAATAGGTAGAGGGAGCGCGGGCGCGAGTGTATGAGATAGACACGATATATATGCATATACGTATATGTATATTATATACATATATATTTCGTCGGTGTACGCAATCCCCCACACGCAGAAAATAAGGCAGTAAACGAAGCCCTGGTGAACGTGAGAGGAACAACGATTCTCGGAGACAAGACGGAAAGAGAGAAGAAAAAAAGAGGAGGAAAATCTTGCGCGGAAAAGAGGACGGGAGAGATATTCGGGCTGACCGCATGGAATCGCGAGAGGTGTCGAAAAAATGAATAGTGAACTCGGTAACGGGACAGGATACACACGAGTGTACTTCCGGAGTGGTTGTCACCTTGCACTGCGTGCGTGGTTCATTTTTTGCTAACGGCCCGGCCAACCATCCTCCACTCTATATTTGGCCAGTCTTCGCATCCAACGAACCATATTGCATATCTCAGCGACACGATACCATTTGGCCAATTTTTGCCAAAACTTCGACGTTGCCGATTACGTCGTGTCCGAACGAGCAATCGGGAGACGAGAGAGAAAGAGAGAGAGATATAGAAAGAGAGAGAGAGAGAGGGAGAGAAAAAAAAATCAGATTAACGCCCGTTTACACGGAACGATTACGTGCCGTTTTCCTTTATCGTTTTTTTTTCTTACGTTTCTTTTTTTCTCCGCCCCGCACGAGTTTCGAGAGCCCGTATCGTGTTTTAGCATGTGCCAACCCTTCCCCTCCCTTGCCCTAATCGCGACAACGATTCGGTGGCTCTCTTTTCCTCGCAACACGATCGACCTCTCTCTTTCTTCTCGCCGAATGCCCCGGCGGATCTACCAGATGGTCTCGTCTCGATCGCTGATATGACTCTCCTCCGGCGACTCGGGCACGCAATTTCGTAAACTCTCGTTATAAGCTTCTCGTAAAAGGTGGCATCGTACGCCAGAGCCTCGTCCCGTAACACGAAAACCCGAGACTTTGTCATGCGTTTCGGAACGCCGTATCACGTCCCGTCTCCGAGACTTCACCGATCCGACCTCTTACGCCCGTTTTTCCTCGGAGACTCCTCGCAATTATGATGCAACCTTATTTTAGAAGATTAGAGCAAGGTATGTAACCGTCTCCGGCCAGGTTACTATTCGGAATGTCAGACCTTTGCGAAGTGCCAGTGTGCTATTTATCAGAACAGGGACAGTGTTAGGCTGGATTTACTTTTATTTTTATTTTTGAGAGAACATCTGATAGAAAGAAATAACCTCTTGATCTTGTATATGAGATCTCGTTGTCGACGCTGCATATTTCATACACGCAATGACAAAAGATTCTTGGGTCCTAGGGTACGTGTACATGAATGGGGACATTGGCAAAGTCCCGCAAGGGGCGGTTTACCCAGCCACCCCCGAAAGTCTTGGTGCGCTTGGTGCAACAGTTGGCGGAGCTGTCGTGAGTGGAGGTGCCTCTGGTCTGGACTACGGCGTGATGAACGGTGGCCCGGGCAGCAGTGAGATAATGCTCGACACGGGCATGGGAGCTCTAGAAGCTGGAACGCAGCACTCAATGGGAATGGGAGCTGCAGTTGGTGTGGGTTACGCGCCGGTCGAGGTTGCCACGATAAACGAGATCCAGGCTCAACAGAGCTCCATGGCTGATCTTTCCCTCTCCGGGATACCCCTAGAACAACTCAAACAGATGCTCTCCTCGCAACTCGAGTATTACTTCTCCAGGTGAGTGCAAGAGTGCAAGTACTTTCTTAAGATCGTCGTAATCGACGATCCGATCTCACGATGTCATTGCTACAATTACAGAGAAAATTTGGCCAACGATACGTACTTGCTGTCGCAAATGGACAATGATCAGTATGTACCGATTTGGACGGTAGCGAATTTTAATCAAGTGAAAAAACTGACCAAGGATATAAAATTGATAACGGAGGTGCTGCGTGAATCGCCGAACGTGCAGGTCGACGAGGAAGGTCAAAAAGTTAGACCGAATCACAAACGATGTATAGTTATATTACGGGAAATCCCAGACAGTACGCCCCTGGAAGACGTCAAGGTACACAAGTTCCTCGAACATTCCGCTGTACCTCGAGTGTTCCCGACTAATTTTTAATCTTTCTTGTTTTTTGTTAGAATCTATTCTCAGGTGAAGGATGCCCGAGGCTCATATCCTGCGAATTTGCCCATAATAGCTCCTGGTACGTGACTTTTGAATCCGACGAGGATGCTCAGAAGGCCTACAGGTTTTTACGAGAGGAAGTTCGAGAATTTCAGGTACAATTTTTGATTTCTTTTAGAATGAAACAAAATATGACGAAATTTTACTTGAGAATTTCTATTTGATCTTTAACATTTTTTTTTCTAGGGAAAGCCAATAATGGCGAGGATAAAGGCGAAACCGATGAACAGGCTACCGATAGCCTCGGTTCCGACCGTTGGAGGTATGAAAAATGGATATAGAACTCCACCTGCTCCGCCGGTCTACGATCCGAGCGCTTATCCACCCGGTCAGCAACGCTTCCTGTACACGAACGGCACAACCATGCCGCAGACGACTATGCCACCGTACGCCAACCAGGTTCACCTATACGTAAGTATTCTAATGAAAAGGAAGCGTGTGTAGAAACATCGATTGTGGATGCATCACGAGCTGGCTAATAATAGAAAAAGTGTGGTCAGCGTCGTGGTAGGCCCGAACAGAACCCTCTTTCTTCTAGAATCTTCACTGGGTAATCTTATCAAGGGACTGCTAAAATTAATTGTTTCGAATAGTCTACCTTGATGAAAATGTAGCTCTGAGACGTGAATCATAGGATGCCTATTGCATGATGTTTGTAATGTTTTACTAAAAGAGACATGAAAAAGTCACCCTCGCGAACGATACATTCTTGGGGTGTTACAACCCGTATAAGACGTTTCCTACTTTTCAGCCCCAAGCGTTCTACCCGGCTGGTATAATGCCTTGGGCACCAGCCAGTCCCTACTTCGACGTGACCGGTGTATTCACGATGAACGGTATCACGCCGCACAACGCCTTTAAACCACACAATAGAGGATTCAATCCGAGAAACAGGTAAATAGAAGAAATGTGATTCGATCTTTTTTTTTCTAAAGTTTGGTAAAGTTGTTATTAATGGGGTATTCGACTTACAGGAACAAACACAGAAACGGTCCCGAGAGAGGAGGTGGAGGAGGAGGCGGTGGTGGAGGTGGCGGTTTGCTGGATGGCGGAGGAATGTTGCAGATGGGGCGTGTCGGGCATCCGCCGAAAAACAGCGGCGGATCGCTCGGTCCGGCGCCGACGTCGCTTAACACGAGCATGCCAACGGTAAAGCCAACTTCTTCCTACCAAACGGGCACAAAGTTCCATTCCTCCCACACGGTACCAGTGGCAAGTGAAGCTCAATTCGTATCGAGTCATCACACCGCGAAGGGCTTGCAGGAGCCCAACGATGCTCAAACGCTGGAAGCAACGGTGCAGCCGCAGCAGCAGCATCTGCAACAAACGGCACCCCAGCAACAACATCCTCCACCTCCACCACAACAGCAGCAACATCAGCACCAGCAACAATCATCGCAACAACACCCGCCGCAGCAGCAATCGCAGCAGCAACAGCAACAGCAGCAATTCTCACGGCATCGTTTGCATCGTCGGACCAAAGATCAGGAGACGTCGTCAAAGGGAAGCAGCGGTAGCAACTCTTCTGGTGCGGTCAATAACGCGCAGTACAATCGAAGCATAGTTCAATTTGACCTCGAGGCATCGGCTTTTCCTCCACTTCCGGGCCTCGACGCGGACGCTGCCAAATCAACGAATCCGAGTGCTGAATCGAGCTGCGTTGAGAGTCAACAATCGCAAAACCGACTCTCCGACGTTGTCAAGGGCACGGCCAAGTTGAAAGGCACAAAGGACAAAGAGCAACAGCAGCAGCAACAGTCGGGTGGTGGAACGACGCAGCCCCATGGGACGACGCAAACTCACTTCGACAGTCGATCGACGAGTCCCGGAAGCGTACCGACGAATACAGAGTCGATCGTTGCGACTGCTGCTTCCGTAGTAGCCGGAACCGGGAGCATCTCCTCGCCCGTATCGAGTTCCAACAATTCGGCTACTGGCACTAATAACAACAATACCATCACCTCCAACTCGACCACTACCACCACAGACTCCACAGACATCGTTCTCAGCACCATCACTCTCACTCCCCCGTCATCTCCCGATAAGTGAGTGTGCCTTTTTTTTTCTTCTATACACATCCGTTCACTCGAGGTGTACACGTACACGCAGACACGAGCACACGTGAACAAGACACATAGATGAATTTCTATTTTTTTTGTTCTTTACAAACCCTGCCAATTTCTTTTCTCTCCTTTTTTTCTCGAATCGAGTTGCAACACTTCGTGATACCTTCGCTACTTTTTTTTTTAACGAATCGATCGAGAATCTCGGAGTGTGCGAACTTATTGTTTCTTTCGTTTTATCATTATTGGCAGCATTATCGATTTTTTTGTTTTTTAAATTATGTAATCGATTGAGAGGTAGACGAAATTGATAAAAGGTCTCGGACAGACCTACGGCCTTCCCACGTAGATTTTAGATACAAAAATATACATATATATATAAATATTATATATATAAATGTTATATATTAACTTGAGGAAGGTAAAAGTAAGAAGAAGCGAGAGAAGCCGCGTCGCGAGTGTACAAAGGACTTTTGTGAAAATCTGTTAAAGCATATTGCCAGCAGTTAATAGGTATATTGTGAGAAATTTTTGAGATTGATCGCCTACTGAAAATGACAAATTTAACGAATATAAGAGTCAAAATACAGGGGAATTTCCGTAATAAGTACGAGTAAAGACAAATTCGAGGCTTGACGCGATTTACAAAATGATTCAGCCTTCAAACCAGTGAATGCAGTACCCCTGTATTTATTTTTTGTTTCTTGTTTTATCTTTTTATTTTTGGTTCTCATGATTTTTTTTTTCTTTTTTTTTTCTTCTTTTTTTTTGGTAACGAATCGACTCATCAGTTTTAAACGGTGTAGCGCGTTATTTTAATCGAATTGCGAGGAATCGATCGAATCTCGACGTCGTCGTTTCTTCCTTTCTCAAGCCCCGTCGACGTTGGCAAGGATGAAACTCGCGAGATAAGGCTCACACAAACACGAAGAACTGAAGAAAGACACGATTTGCCATTGAGCCGCGTTGACAGGAAAAAATAATGAAAAATAGTAATAATAAAAACGTGTCAGCTGGACCGAACAATTTTGTTGAATTTGGGGATGCATGCTCGATAAAGAGAATTGGAAGAAAAACAGAGTAGAGCGAAGATTAGAATGTCCCGCAAAATTATGACGAAACGAGGTTTCTTTATCTTTTCTTTTAACGAACGGGATGAAATTTTCGGCTGCGAGTGTCGCGTCGCAAAAAAGCGTTCTCCCCAGAACTACCACGACGAATGAACAATATATAGGGACTATTATAATATTCAGGGTTCTTTGTCATTATTACTATTATTACTGCTACTTCTATTATTATCATTATTACTATTATTATTATTATTACTTATTACCACTATTATTATTATTATTATTATTATTATTATTATTATCATTATTATGTTACATCAATTGTTCGGTTTCAAGTTACTTTTAAAGGCATTTTGATTAAAGTTCTCTAGTTTTTAAAAATATAAAATACATGAATAAGCTGTAATTTTTTTTCGACACGTAAATACAATAAAAGACGAAGAGAAGAAAATGTGCATGGTTTCATGATTATTTTGTTTAATTTTTTTTTTTTTCTTTTGGAGAGCAATGTTTGTCGATGAGTTTTTTTTTACGAAAGGAATGTAAGATAAACGATGTAAAAAGAATCGTTTATTAGTATCGTGTTCGCAAGTTGGAAAGACGGTATAATTCGTTTTACGTTGGTTGATACAAAAAGAGCGAGAGAAAGAGAGAAAATGAGCGGGAGAGAAAGCATTTTCACGAGTGACTGTATCGCGTATGCTAGTTTATTTAATGATTGATCGCGATAAGAACGTTTTTTCCGGCTGATGTTTGCATGATGACTTCTTTCTATTTTCAAGCGAGTGGAAAATATTTGCTCACTGTGGCATTTTCCATCCGGAGACGAGAGAAAATAATTGTTCTGTGGGAAGCGACTATCGGGGGAAAAATACTTAGAATAGATAGAGATAAATTTTGGAGATTTATGATTAAACTGGAGAGCATAACAGATGGTTTATCACTGAAATGCACCGCTGACAGATCCGTAAAGACTGATGACTCGAAGGTGGCCAACGGCGGGACTGAGGTGATAAGTACAAACGCGCCCGAGGACACCGAACCGGTAACGAGATGCGAGTGCGACCTCCCGACTGCCCCACAGACGCCTCACGCGCATACCGGATTGCCAACCGCTCTTCCCTCGGTAAGTAACCCACTCTCGATCCGCCTCTGGCCATTTTTTTCTTCATTCTTTTTCTCTCTTTCTCTCTCTCTTTCTTTCTTAGCTCCCCTCGTTTTTTCGCTTTCCTCCTTCTTGAAGTTCCGGAGGCGCATGGCCAACCTCCTCGCGAACACAGAGACAGACACACGTACACGATTAAAATTGGAGGAGCATGCTCGAGCTTGTGGTCGATGGGAACTGTGGTTGATTTCAACTGATTCAAAATCTTTTGATTTTTCTATGTTTCTTTTTTTTCCGACAGGGACTCGGCAGGCCGAGCTATGCCCAAGTAGCCCAACACAGTCGAGAACTCGCTTGTTCGAAGCAAAAGACGGAGGAGAAGGATGGAAACGACTAGAGCTCGTTCAGGTGATTATTATTACTTCTGGAATGAGATTTAATTTTCTTTCGATTCCACGGTTAGTTAATGTAATATTTGTTTTTTTTTTTTTTTTAGATACGGCGGCACGGACTCGTATTTGGCGGTTGTTGGCCGAATGCAGACGCTCCGGATAGAGAGGAGACTTCGACGTTTTTACATTGTACAGAGTCGAGATTCAGGGAAGCTCGATCGACCATCGAACCGATGGATTCTTGTTGAGATTATTGTTGAGAGGAGAAGAGACTCGCTCGCAGGATAATCGCGTTGCGTACGGGACACTATTGTTATTGCTTTTGTTCTGTGATTATCGAGCTGGACGTTTGCTGCTCCTTCGGGACTATATCTTGGGACGCTGCTCCTCTCGCTCTCTCCTTCGGCCTTGTATCACCGCGCAACGAGTGACGTGTCAACCTCTGTGCCAAATCTGTACGAGTCGGAGCGAGCCCACAATCGGCCATCCTTCCTTCGGCGATTCTCACTTCACCGCTAACGCGCGACATTTCCGCGAAAACGTCCACTCCGCTCGAATGTTCCTCTCTTCCGGAAACGACGTGACCAGTTTTTTTACGAGCGTCCGAGCGAGGGGGAGAGTGGGAATCCTTTTTTTAAAACCACTATCGAATATTATTGTTACAAGAGACAACGTACGATCTAGAATTACGCTTGGGCCGATAACGTAAGACTATCGTGTCGGAAAATGCGAACAAGGAAACGAAAAAAAAACGAGAAAAAAAAAATACGGGAAAACTGAGGGTTTTGAGCGCACAATAAAGTGCCTCAAACGTTATGTATATTGCAGGAGCTTGGCTTTAGGTGTTACACGGTTATATGTATCTGTACATTGTAGTAAAGAGCGCATACGATATATTTGTTACTGCTGTGCGTGCAGAATTGAGGTGACGAGTGCTGAGAATCACTACTATCGAAAGAAACGATTGGAAGTGAAAGAGAGAGAGAAAGAGAGCGAGAAGATGATAAAAAAAGAGAGAGGAAAATCTCCCGAATTATAACCAATTATCGATGTGACGATATTCGGGCTTTTTTAACCTGTATCGAGTCGTGCTGAATCGCGGGAAATGGTGCCGTGAGGTTCGATGCGCCAAGACTTGTTCGTAAGTCGATCCTTCTCTCGCTGCTGCCGCTAATTCCTACTACTACTACTATCATTATTATCATTAATACTATTATTATTATTATTATCATTATTGTTCTCATTGCGCGTTGTTATTATTATCGACATAACCACTGTTGTAATAATAACGATGATGATGATGATTATTGTTACGACGATAACGGTGGAGACTGTGAAAAATGTTTCGCGAGTCGGTGAGACACCGGAAGAAGGATCGACGAATGAATCGCGTACCGAAGAGAGTAAGAGAGGACCGAGACTAAAGATTCGTTCTCTCGAATCTTAAAGATAAAACGTGTATTTTCTCGTCGCGGTTCGTACATCTCGATCGGGCAACGCGTTCGAATCCTTCGCTCGATCCTCGTCCACCGTCGATCCGACGTTCGGTGCATCGGATTTTTCAGAGAGGCCTAGCATTGGCAACGTACAATGCACTACGAAATTCGAGAATTCGAGAAATGCGTCGAGCAATCGGCGATCTATGCCATTAATGGGGGAAAAAAAAGGAATAGAGAGCGGCAGAGGTGTATACATATATTCAAGAAAAAAAAATGGCTAAATTGTCATAAAGCAGTCTCGTTTAGGCGTAAACGACTAGAGAATCGCGCGCGAACGCGAGCAATCGCTATTCCATGTACGTAACGTTTTTTAATGCGCGAAGAAACATTTTACAATTGTCGGGATAAAATAGAAGGAACGAATGGTAATCCTCGGTTGACACAATATCGCCTTGAAAGAAAAAAAAAATGCATGTCCGTTTATCCGATGCAGCTGACCCTATCTATCGTTCAGTGCCTTTTCTATATATGTACGTCGCTGAAAAAAAAGAAGAGAAAAATAAAAAAAACACACACATACACGATGATAAAAAAAAAACACGACAGACACAGAGACACACATGCGAATACACCGAAGATAGCGAGACTCTCGCAAAGAGAAAATGTATAAAGGAGACAAATGTGTACGACGGCGTCTATTCTCGGCATATTTTTGGTGGTTGTCTAAGGAGGCGAGAATCGTAATCGAGCTTAATATTCTGCAGAGGGCGACGAGCGGGAGGCCGGATTATGATATGCGAGACCCGAGAATGCACACTCGACTCTGAAGACTGTTGTTAACTCCGTACAATAACGACGAAGCCATTTATTTATCTGGTTAATTCTCGAAACGCTGAGACGAGTCGGGGGAGACGAGCGACGAATAAGCGAGGATATTTTAGCGCGGACGAAATAAAATTCATGAGGACATTCTGTTTTTGGGGGCTTTGATCGGCGAGCGTTTCCTCAGTCGAGCGTACGTGCGTTTGGAGTGGCGATCGGGAGGCTCAGGCTTTGTGAGAGAAACAGACACCTTCGCGCACTTACATATTTTTGTAAATTTGTTTCAACGTTGACCGACTGCTTGTAACGACAGACAAAAAAGTAAAAAGAAAAAAAAGGTACCTATAATTCAAAGGGTGTATGAATGTTACGTTACAAAAATAATAACGATTATTAACAATAATATTAACGATAATATTAAAAAAGCTAAAGAAAAAAAAACACAAAAAAATAGGTCAAGACATGAAACGTGAGAGTATAAGAATAATCGAAAAAAAAGAGAGAGGGTCGAGACATTAAACAAAAAATGATGAACTATGTATACTACGTATAAATGGCGCGATATGAATCATCGATTGCAGTTTCATCATGATTATATTATCGTATGATACTATTGAAGAAAAATATTTCTTTTTTTTTTGCATTTTTTCTTATAATTTTGTGACTGTGGGGTTTTTTGATGTATCTAAATATTAATATTGAGTGTATATAAAAGATTTATCCATCGCACCCAAGAATTAAGAAACAACAAAAGGAAAACAATCTAGGAGTATAGGAACCTACTTTGTACATAATATAAATAATATAAATAAATAGATATACGTATCTAGCTCAAAATTGTGTTATACCGCGCTTCCGATGATCCCCGGACGAGCCAGTTCACGCGATTGACGCTCGTTTGACGCTGGCAGCACGCGTCGGCTCACAGCTGGTACGAACAGTCTCCGTCAGAGTAGTGGTAAAAACAGCCAGCTGTCGCACTGTCGCTGCAAACGACTTTGCGCGGGATTCATCTCGCTCGCATTTCGCGAAAATTCATGGCTCATTCGACGATCCTACGATTTTCATCATTTATTTAGAATTTTTTATTCTTTACGATGGAAATACTTGAGGATCCCAGCTTCAAAAATAAGTATCAAAAGAGCAAGCTGAGAGTCAAACGCTGGGAAAATGATTTCAAAGAAAAATATGGTCGGAAACCGAGTAAGGTAAGAACGCAGTCTTCTAGTTTTTTACTATTGGAAGTCGATTAATTTTATTCCTGTATTTATTTCGGAATCATAATACTTTCTCTTTATTTATTATCCTAATTCTCTTTTCGCGTAAATTTTAGTTTTACAGTAACATTCAGTTGTAAACAATTGCATGTCTTTCAATTGTCACTCCCAAATTGTTTTGCGAATGAGTTACTGTTTGGATAAAATTTCTTGTCAAGCGCAAATAGAATTCATTTTGTTATAAATAAAATGTCTATAACACTATTGTATTATTTTTATGAGGAATATAATTAATACAATATATGATTTTTGGTAGGAGGACATTCGAGCAGCTGACGCAGTTATCAGGGATTCTTACAAGATGTATTATAATCTAAAAACTAAAGCACTGGAGCAATCTCTCTTGGACATAACTTTCACAGATGAATCTCAGGCAAATGTATCAGCAAACACAAGTTGTGACACGACTCTGATGCTGGATAGCCTGGAAGATACCTCATACTTGGACAAAACACTTCCTGAATCGCCGATAAAAAATAGTGAAAATGTTGATCCTGACAAAACAGAAAAAAAGTTACATACAGAAGAAGAGGATGCAAATATTGAGGGAGCCTGGGGTAGTCACTTGAACAAAAAGAATGAGCTATCTGGTCCACGAAAATCGAGTCTTTCGTTAGTTCGTTCATCCAGCTTCCAATTGTCCAGAAATTTGTTCTCCTCGTCGAATTTAACGAAAAGAAACCCGAGAAAATCGCTCTCGTCGAGCAAGCTGAAGAGCAGCAAGTCGGATTTGTCTTTAGGAGGTGAGACAACTTTTGAGGTCGAGAAAGAGACGACCGACGGTTTTGACGTGAACAAATCTCTCTTCGGAAAAACGCCGAAAGTTTTGCAGGGAAAAATAAAAATTCCGACTCACGCTACGAATGCGATACAGCAGTTGATCGAGGGAAAAACATCGATAGAAAGAAGTATAAATCCTGCATGGTTGGATCGTTGCACAAAAGACAACATCTTCGAACCCGTAACTTACAATCCACAACGATTATCCGGGACAAGCGATTCGGGCGTGGAGTCCATGGACACAAGCGATTTGCCGAATCATGAGACCGTTTCAACGAACGTCCAACCACCTCTGACTAAAAACGAGGATCATTTTACGGACTCTGAAGACTTCATTGCCAACAGCGACTCTGAGGACGAAAGACGTAACAAACGGATTCGGAATTTTAAAAAAACATTACTAGGAGTAGAAGAAGAGCGTTCGGTCAAACGACTTTGTGTCAGCGAACCGAAAATATCTCCTGATGATTGTCATCAAGCGAGTTTCGAGCCAGTTAATAAAAGTTCAGATTTTAAGCCTGAAAAGGAGAAAGAAACTTATGAGAAAATTGTCGCAAGTACAGTCGAGCCGGAAGAAGAAGAATTGGATGAGGAACCCGTTAGGAAAATCAACAAAAGAGCCAAAAAACCTACCAAAAAAGCAGCAACGAAAAAGAAAGAAGGAGCTTCAGCCACTCGAAGAAGCTCGGCGAGAAAAAAATCATCGAAAGAAGAACCTGTGGCAAATGAGGACTTGGACAGCTCTGAAGAATTCAATAGTCCAATTTACAGTGTGGAAACGACTCAAGTGGTTCCCCGTTTCCCAGTCCCTGAAGAAGAGACAACCGATCTTGTGAGCAGTTTCTCACGCTCTATTTTAGGTGAAACTTTTTCTGAGGAAGCTGCTGGAGTTTCTAAACCGAAGCAGCTGACAGCACAGGAAAAACTACAGAAAAAAATTGCCTCCGGTGCTGTCAACGAAAATTTCGTTCGCATCAACATAAAGAAAAAGGTGTTTGTTAGAGGAAAGCGAGGAATAAACGCTTCGAGGTATCGGAAAAATCAATGGAAGCAAAGAAAGAAGGAATTGGCTTCTGGTGAGGGTTCCCTCGACTTGGCAGACTTGGCTGAAAAGAGTGGAGGAGCTTGCTTCAAATGTGGTGAAACGGGACATTTCGCGCAGCGGTGTCCAAACACCAAGAGTCAGGACCTACTTCCGAAAGAGGAAGACGACGAGGAAGAGGAATCTAAATTTTTGAGTCTAGAAGAAGCGGAAAAATTAGTTGCGGAAAGTAAACGTCCTCAGGGCAAGTTAGTCTCACACAAAATTCCTGAGGAATTATTAGCACGGCTTTTACCACCCGTTAACGGAGCTATCGAACCGATATACCCGACGTTGCCGGATGGAAGTCTCCTCGAGACGCCGGAAGAAGTTTTTCACACTCTCAGGATGTTTGGCCATGAGAAATTCCGAACAGGTCAAGAAAAAGCTGTGATGAGAATTCTCTCAGGGAAATCCAGCTTGGTAACTCTGGCGACGGGCTCAGGAAAATCTCTTTGCTATCAGTTGCCAGCTTACTTATACTCGAAGCGTTCGCGATGCATCACTCTCGTTGTTTCGCCACTCGTTTCGCTGATGGACGATCAAGTGACCGGCATTCCGAAATTTCTCTCAGCAGGGGCCCTCCACACTGGCCAGAGCGCCAAGGTCAAGGATCAGATAATGGATAATATTCGAGAAGGAAAACTAGACATTCTTTTCCTGTCACCAGAGGCTGTTGTCGCTGGTGAAAAATCTACCGGTTTTGGTGCTCTCTTGAGGCAACTTCCGCCAATCGCTTTTGCCTGTATCGACGAGGTTCATTGCATCTCTCAGTGGTCCCACAATTTCCGTCCGTCTTATCTTATGATATGTCGCGTGCTCGTCGAAAAACTGGGAGTAAAGACGATTCTGGGATTGACTGCCACAGCCACGACAGCAACCGCTGAAAATATCGTCCAACATTTGAAAATCCCTGATGGGATGTCAGGACGTATATCCGACGTGCCAATGCCAAGAAATTTGACTCTAACCGTGTCTAAGGACGAATACAGAGATCGAGCGCTCGTCGACCTCATCCGCAGTGAAAGATTTTTAAATGCAAATTCGATAATTGTTTACTGCACTAGGCGAGAAGAGTGCGCGAGAATTGCTGGCCTTTTGAGAGTGTCGTTACAAGTAATTTCTCCTCATTTAATATATTTTTTTAATTTTCTAACTATTTGATTTAAATATAAACTTTAATTCAATCAGGATCAACGAGACACCGAGGTCGGTGGAAAATGTTCCGTTTACGCCGAAGCTTATCATGCGGGTCTGAGCGCGACGCGCCGAAAATTGGTTCAAAAGTCTTTCATGAGCGGCGAAACGAGGGTTGTCGTCGCAACCGTGGCTTTTGGTATGGGAATCAATAAAGCGGATATAAGATCGGTTATTCATTACAACATGCCAGCCAATTTTGAAAGTTACGTCCAGGAAGTTGGACGCGCAGGACGCGATGGTCTGCCGGCACATTGTCACTTGTTTCTTTCGCCCTCGGTAAGAATTCCTTATACTTTATGAAATGCGTAAATAAATTATCATTGTTTTTAATTTTTCTTTAATGATACAGACGGATGCAGACAAATTGGAACTTCGTCGACATATATTTGCAAACGGTGTAGATAGACACACGATAAGACGTCTTCTGCAAAAAATATTCGTTCCTTGCTCGTGTGGACGTCTCGAGGAAGGAACTTCCGGTAAGCGCTGTCAAGGACACGAAGTTGCCATACCCATCGACGAGACTGTACGGACTCTTGACGTAACTGCAGAAATTATATCGACGCTTTTATGTTACTTGGAGCTTCATCCAAAGAGATTTATCACCGTTCTCTCGTCGGTATACGTGACAGCCAAAGTTTCAAGTTATGGCGGTCCCGAAGCATTGAAAAAAGCAGCGCAAACAGTATGTTGAATGAATTTTCTTAAACGATTGAAACGTTAGTAGCAAAAAAAATTAAATACGACACTATAAGGATCCACAAATTTTCTAGTGCGCTCCTCTGGCGATGGCAGTTGTCCTCGACGCCAAGAAAGTCAATACTCAAAGTGAAAAGAGCACTGTTCTTGAATTCAATGTGATTGAAGTAGCAGCTGCTATCGGATGGGATAGCGGCGTGGTCAAAAGATACTTGAAAGACTTGGAATGGCAAACTGGTGAGTAAAGTTAAGTTATTGTCTATAAGAGACACAGAGGGAGTTTTTTTATCGATATATTTATTTTTCAGTAAACGGCAAACCAAAACGTTCGGTGATTTCTGTGAATTTCGAAACTCTGGGACTTCGGGTTCGTGCTCCTGGCGACTTGAGCGACGTCGAGCTTGACGAAGCCCTCGAGGATCTCGCAGCTCGCGCCCAATCTCAGGAAACCTCGGGTCTGAGGCAACTCGATACGATTTATGCTGCTCTCGAAAAATTCAGTTTAAAATCTATCAAACAATGCGAGAAGATCGATGATGACCTCATGTCAAGATCTGAATCGCTCAAACAAGTAATACGAGAATATTTCAATTCGGACGTACCCCCGCTGGAACCATTATTGGCTATTGAAGTAAGAAAAAGTTTTCTTTATTAACTGAACCCTGAAATTGATGAATGTGCGGCTAATAAAATATTTTTCAGGATATCACGGTCAAAAATGAATCTGAAATTGTGGGCGATATTCGCAGCTTGATATCCAGTTACCGAGACACGAATTTTACAGGACGAGCCGTCGCTCGAATATTCCACGGTATTCAGAGCCCCAACTATCCAGCACTGACGTGGGGACGTTGTCGGTTCTGGAGGCTGCACCTCTCGACTGATTTTCATTTTATATGTCGTGCCGCGACTAGAGAAATATTAGCGATACGTTGAAGCGGAAACGAGACTTTGATAATTGTTTTAAATATATCGATTTAAAAAAATGTAATTTTTAAAACAATCCTAGAGATGTAAGGACAAGGTACAAATGTTTATAAAAGAGAAAGTAATCACAAAATTATCAAAAAAACATTTTGTATTGTTGACTAAATAAATTGTAAATTATTGAATCCCCCACAATACCAAAATCTTGTTCCAATGAAATCGACAAAAAAAAAACGAAAAAAGTAGTGTCACGACGAAAGCAAAATATAAAAGTATACAAAACGTACAGATTTCAAGTAACAGCTCTTTTCATGTAATTGCACTGTCTAAGAAATTTGTGCATTCGTCTTTCCTGCATTTTGCCGACTCTGTCCATGCAATTCTCGTTTTGGCAGAGAGCACAAAATTCGGAAGTGACACCGTGAAAGGGCGAGCGGAAGAAAACGTTGGTGTCTTTGAGTCGTTTGTTTTTACGGTGTGCCCACATGTGGAAAGCAATTTCGAGAATTGTAAGAAGAGCGAGAACCCACCGGAAATATACAATCGCTAGGAGAAATAAACAAATTGGATTTGTCTGAGCAAAAGAACTTCCGGTTACGGGCTCGACGTCGGTAAATCCTTGCTGATACTGCTCTTCTTTTTTTTTCGTGGACGAAGAAATTTCATTCTTTACTTCACGAGGAATCTGTATAAAAATTTGTATTGCGTTATTTTCTATTATATGTAGAAATGAAATAAAATAGTGACATTTATGTTTGAGTACCTGAAATGGAATTCGTCTTCGCGTCGCCGTCGAATTTATGTTAATCTCCGGCTCACCGGTTTCTGCATCGTTGTCAAGTGGAGGATTGCACGTTACTCTGGACGGATCTCCAAAAATACTCTCACCGGTTTCCTCGTCGATAAAAATCTCCTCCATCCTGATCGGATGTATGCTGAACGGATTCGAATATTCAATCTTCCTTCCTCCTCTTCCTCTCACAACGGACGAATCGGGTCGCCGCGGTCACTTCCCGGAAATACAGATTCCCCCGCGGCGTCAACTGCAAACAAGGAAAAATTAATCGTTTCCTCGCACTTCGTCTACGACGCTCACATAAGATATCGAATAAAGATTTTTGTCGCATTATTATTTTTATTCACGAAGGGACATCGAATAGGAATTAGCAACTGACACTGGCAACGTTGCATTCACTAAAATTCTATTTATGCAAAAATTATCATAAATTCGAATAAAAATATACTTATCGATTCAGTATATTTTTTAAAAAGTCGTAAAAAAACTAAAATTCAAGAACAGGAATAATTTTTTTTATCGTGTGCTACGCTCAAATATGGCGATCGTTTATCGAACGATAAAAAAGGTTTCTTGGGAGAAAATAATTTTTTCGATATCGACGGTACGAATACCTGAACAATTTTGATGGTTTCGATAAAAAATTATTGAACCCCCTTTTGCGCATTACTCGGGAAACATCTTCAGAGCACGTAAAACGGACACTCGACTCGGAAGCGCCGTGTTCACTCGTTCACCCGGTTCTTGAATTACCTTCGATTCGGTAACTCACGGCCATTCGACAGACCGGTTGTACCTACACAAGTATATAAATAACGAGAGAAATATAAACGACACGGTGTGAAATTGGACCGACAACTGTTAACGATGCGTCGAGAACAGAAACACACTGGACACTGGTCTACTCACACGATTTTTCCATTCGACAGCGCCACTTTCAAGGTGCTCTGACGACATACGTCACTTGTCAATTGAATAATTACCTGTTGCTCGTTCATACGGTTACGTATCGCATCTTTTTATCACTCTATTTAATGATTATCTACTCTAAAGATTTCGATTTTCCGATTAACCGTGAGTTGATACTTTTGATATTCTTGAAATAAATCGAACACCTGTGGCTTGTCCAAAATATTACGCATTATTGCATCTTTTCTGTAAACAAGATGTTGAAAGATAAAGTTGGATAACGAGCGAAAGTTTAATGAAATATAGATATACTGAATTCAAAGATCTCATAATTCTCGACTGTCGGTGGAATAGTTTTCTGTTTTATCGATGAAATTGCAAATAAAAATTCTTGAAGGAATTTTGGAGTACTTAAATTACATAAGTAAATAACACCATAATCCGTACGAAATAGATCGAAAAAAAGATTTATTCGTCGTCTTGTACAACAGTTGTTTTCTCAGACACATAAAGACCATCCAAGAATTTTCTGATGTCCTTATTTTTGACTGTGGTAGATTGCTGAATCAGGGCAGCTGTAAAAAATATTTACACATTAAGCAACTCGATACGATGGAATGAAAATAAAAAATGATAATTGTTCCAACCTGATCTAGACACATCTTCCAGAGAGTTTCCTTCCAGAATGAGTTCATCCTTCTGTTTGGAGGAATTTGATACAGTAACTCCTGGTGCCATTTTTACACGACGAATAAACTTTTCACCCAAGAAGTTACGGATTTCGATGACAGAGTTGTTCTCAGTCGTGACACAGTTAATGGGGAAATGGGCATAGACTGCTCTCATCTTGTACATGTATCCCTTAGTAACACCTTTGAGCATGTTCTCAATGTGCGAGCACACAGTACGGACCGCAGCAAGTTCCTTCTTGGTGCCAAACCATTTCTCTACCTTCAGTGTCCTCGAATTGACCATCTACAATGATTTAAAATATTGTTATTCCAACACAAGTATTGACCAATTTATTTGTTGCTTTAAGAAAGAAGATATCAGTAGAGGATTTATCATTTGTAAAAGAAATGAAGGGGAATCCACACAATCATCATACGAATAGAAACTGAGTTTGGTTTGTCAATTTATAAAAATGTTCTTTTTACTCACACGAATGTCAAGAGCAAGATGTTTGAAGGATCGCTTCAAGACTCCTCGGGGCCCTTTGACTGTAATTGTTCGGGATTTGACCGAAACGGTCAATCCCTCCGGAATCTTGACTGTTTGGTTTGTGACGATCTGCTTCATCCTGTAGCTGAAAAGATTTAATCTCGTTACACACTGGTTACGTATAAAACTTTTCTAGATAATTCACGAAACGTTGAAACAAAGCACGTATTGTTGTTGAAACATTTGCAATCCTTTTTCATAAAATTATTCGAAGAAACAATCCATGACAGGTAAGCAGTGAGGGATCGAGGTTATGCACAAACAACCGATGACAAAAAAATCGTTTATCGAGAAAAAATATTGTTGCACAATGAATAATTGAAATGCAACAAATCTCGCTGGAACATTGCAAAACTGTTGAAATTGAGCATTTTTTGGATCAAATGGGATTTCTGTACACGTTGGAAATCTTTACCTTTCGCACGCTACAGTACAACCGGAAAAGGGGGAACGGAGCGGAGAGACGTTATCCCAGCATTTACAACTCAGGTTGGCCACACTTCGGAAATTCCCTAGATTTAATACTATGGATCTAGGGAATTTTGTAATTCTGATTCTGCCTACAGATGTCGCACGAAAATCAAAAATATCCAATGAAATTCTCATCTACTAAATTCAAAACTGAATAAATCTAACGTAAGATATTTTTTTTCTGGATTTTAAATTAAATTACTTTTTTCCCACTATACGTAATGCATGTACAATCGTACGTATCTAAATTCTTTTTCCCAAATATGTCAGGATTGTGGTCAGAGGATTTTCAATTCGGCTACTTTTGGCGATTTACACTTGCTCCTGTCTCGTTCATTTTATTCTCAAACGGTACATCGAACCGCTCGTCACAAATGTACATAAAGATTCCATAGTATGTCGGTAGTAAAGTGGTTGAAAATTGATGGTCTCACTCCAACGTACAAATATAACACGAACTCTGTTATTTTCTCACTCTACGATGACTCGTTCAGGTCTATTGAATTTTTGCTCATAGAATAATTGTGAGTCTGGGTTTGGATGACATTTGAGCGTATGCTACAATATTTACAAAATATATATATATTTAACTTTATTATTCGTTCGTTTTATAACAGGATGCCGCGAATATTCATCGGACCGCTATTTATCGCGGTTGTTACATGATGATCTTTTTTTTATTAGGAAAAATACTTTAGGCGGTATTGACTTTGTGCAGTCAAATAAAAGTTGGAAAAGTAAGAATATACGTCGCAGTAATGGACGTCAAAGTCAATCAAGTAACAATAAAAATGAAGAAATAATTAAAGAAAAAATATAGGGCCGCTTGACAATCGCAGCAAAGGGTCGCACGAACAAATTATGCATAAATTCACTCGTTTTTATCGCGATAAAAACTGAAATTACGGTCTAATATTTACTTTGGAATGAATGCGCAATACAAATAAATAATATTGAGAGTTGCGGCTGTAAGAAATCCGACGATAAATCGAGTCTACATAGACTGCGACATTTTGTTTTCATTATCGATGAGAATGGAATCGGATTTCCCGTTAATCAGACTTTTGATAGGCTCCGGTGGAGTCGAGATCCACCCCTTAGCGTTAATCGTTGTCGATATTTTTTTGTCGGTTTTGTGAACGTACGTATATACATACATGTATGATCGTTACAAGCTTGCTCGCAACTTAATCGTACTTTTAAAAGCGTTCACGATACGATGCTCAAACTCTCTTTACGTCTCTCTCAGTCAATGAAACATTCACTGTACAACATCCCTACGTTGTAGAAGTTTGTCCATTGGAAGGACGCGTATCTTCGTTCTCGCCACTTCCATTTTCATGTTTTTCCTCCATTGAATCATGGGAATTTTCGTCCTGAGGTTCGCGAGGGTCGTCCTCCTCTCCAACAGTCTCGTCCTCTTCATTTTCTTCTTCGTCTTCGATCTCTTCAGCTTCCTCCGCTTCCTCTTCCTCACCTTCTTCATCCTGCGCCTCTTCCTCGTCGTCGATCTGATGCCTCGCCTCGCCTGCCTCTCCATGCTCGACCTGGAAGCCTGTGAAACCGTATTCGTCGTCCTCGTAGATATATCCAGCGAGGCCCTCCATCGAATCCTCGTTTTCCATGTCAGACACGTTTCGTTGAATCAATATTTGGTTTCCATCCGCGTCGTTGGCTACCATTAAAACAGTCCCGTCCAAGTGCTGAATTTGCAAGGAATTGTCTTCTATGTGTTCCTCATCCTCCTCTTCGTCTTGAACCTCTTCGAGATGTCCCTCACCCTCCTCTTCCTCTTCGTCCTCCGCGTTTACTTGAGCTTCTTCGTCGTCCTCGTCGCCTTCATCTTCTTCCGGCTCGAGTTCCATTTCTTGCTCTTCCTCTTGCTCCTCTTCCTCCTCCTCCTCCTCAGCTTCTTCCTCCGGATCTTGACTATCGTCCGAGTGATACTCATCATCCGGATTAACAACATGAATTCTGCTGTCCTCGTCATCCAGTTGTTCATCCATATCCTCGATTGTTTGCTCTTCAGTTTCTTCCTCTCGCTCTTCCGGCTCATCTCCAGAGGCTTCCTCGTTTGACGCTGCTACGCTGGTTGGACGAGTGGGTTCCTCAGACTCGCAACGAGCTTTGCTCTTCGCATCGGCCTCTTCGGTATTTCTTTTCACCTTCACGGATTCTTCTCGAGTTTTCTTTTCACCGGTTAACGAACGAACTGGACTGAGCTTATGAGTGACCGCATCGTCTCGCTCTTCGGACACGTTATTCTCAACTGAAAGTGGTACGATTGGACTCAATATAGGTGGACCTTCATCGTCGTCGACTTCTTCGTCGCTCTCTTCATTCTCCTCGTCCTCGTCATCGTCGCAGGTCTCTTGTTTGACAATATTGATATCCACGGGTTTTTCAGCAGAGGAGTCAAAAGATTTCTCGTCGACTTTTACATTTTTCTGAGCCTCTTCGAGATTTTTCTGTTTTGAATTTGATGTGTCTTTCGTTGCTCGTTGAACGATCCTGCCCTCCTGGGACTCTTCCTCCGTGTCCGAGTGACAAGTTACTTCTCCTGTCGCTCGACTGTTAGTCCGGGATTCGAGATCTTCGTCATCTCCTTCGTGCTCCTCGCTGTCGCTTCCGTTACTCGAACCGCTGCTATCGGAATCTTCAGAATTCTCTGAATGGGGAAGCTCCCGGTGGTCGGAGTAATCGGGATCCTCGACTTCACCGTCGGCAGTCATGGAAGCTCCGTCGCCGATCAAACTACCCTTGTCATCCTCCTCCTCTTCCTCCTCCTCGATCTTCACTCTCGTAGCGTGCTCTTCGAAAGTGGAATCTCTCCCGTGACAGACAGGAGCGTGTTCGTTAAGTTTCTCCTCATTCTCGAAGCTTCGATCACACTTATCACACCAGACGAGACCGTTCGCATTTATGTGAATGCTCATGTGCAGAAGAAGTTTACTCCTCGCGTTGTGATAACGTCCGCAAATTTTACACGTGAAATTGTTACCCTCGCGCGATAGTATCGACTGGTGAGTTGTTTCTAAATGCTTTGTCAATTGCTCGTAATTCGTACAGAGCTTGAGACAAACGCCACAAGTTACCGCAGCTTCTGTTCTATGGAAACGAATTAAATGTTGCCATAAATGCTTCTTCGCGGGCCACTGTTTTCCGCAGACCTCGCAGATGCAGGCGGTATTCGTCGACTCGTCATAAACTTTTCTCGAGTCTTTTCTCGCCTCCTTCCTGACATCTCGTTTCGCCGAGAAAGCTCGCTTCCCTCCTCCGAGTCTGAGCTCGGAGAGCGGCATCAGATTCGGAATAGGTTTCTGTTCGGACAGTTGCATGTTTATATCCTCGAAGAGATTGAAGTCGGGGATGTTGAGATTGTTCTCGAGCAAAACCGGCTCGACAGGTTCCTTCTTGATCTTGTTGTTGTTCTTGAGTCGTGCCTCGAGAATCGAACCCGAGGAAGATTTACCAATCGATGTCGAATTTCCCAGCGTTCCGGCTGAATCCTCTCGACTACTGGCACCTGGACGTCTCGTGCACACGTTTATGTGATTCCAGAAAAGAGTCTTCGTGCAGAATTGTTTCGCACAATTTTTGCACTCGAAATTTTGGCGTTCTCTCATCATCATTTTTTTAGAATTACCAAGCGGTTCGAGTTTCATTCTTTTGAACATTCTATCAGGATCGGTGTTATGAACGTTTCTGTAATGGTCGGCAAGTGTCTCGCGATTGAGGAATATTTCTGGACAAATGGCACAATCGTAGGTATCGTGAGAGTCATCTCGTCGACGTTTTGGCTCGTACGAGTCCTCGTCGCAGAGAGGGCTCTCCTCGTACTCGTAATCCTCGGGCTCGTCCTTCACGTGAACGTCGCAAGTCTCGAAATCTTCAGGACGTTTCTCGTAGCCAGCTAATTGATCCTTCGAGACGTTGTGAATGTGCTCGTAGTGATAGCAAATATCGGCGTCGCTCGTGAAAACGGCGAGACACTGTTTGCACGTTCGAAAAACTTTTCCATGGCACTTGTTCGTGTGATCGAAAGCTTTCCACTTGGACGCGTATCGTTTGCCACAAACCTGGCACGTGTTCGGTTTTAGAAGGACACCCTCGTGCTCGTCCTCGACGTGTTTCTTAAGATCTTTCGGATCCTTCATAGGAATTAGGCAAACACCACAAGAAACTCCGATTTCGTTACGATGAAGCGAAAGCACGTGCATCTTTAACTTTAACTTATTTTCGACGGTATCTCCGCAAAAGTCGCACACGTTTGGCGTACCGTGATACTTGTGATCTTTCCGATGAGTCTCGAGATCTTCTTTGGTCCGGAAAAGTTTTCCGCAGGTGCTCACTTCGCACGTAAGGTCTGGATGATGAAGATGATTCACACGATTGTGTGTCATTATTCCCAACTTCGAAGTAACCGTCTCGTTGCACAGATGGCACGTGTACTCGCTATGATGATTTTCTATATGTTTCTGAAGACTGGCGCGATCCTTAAATATCCTCTCACAAGCTCGACACCGCGTCAGCAAAGCACCGGGATCCTTTCGATAATTTTGGCAACCTTTCATGTGACGACGAAGCAGATAACGCTTGTGGAAACTCTTCTGGCACTTATCACAGTGATGAAGTCCTCCTCCTGCAGCCGCGTCCTCGTCGACACTCGCCGTCTCCCTCGGGAGACTTTCCAGTCGTTTTCCTTCGGGTTCGTACCGATGAATTTTTGCTATGTGAGCCATCAAATGTTCTTTCGAGGCACTCGTTTTCAAGCAGTATCTGCAAGTCACGTCTTCATGCCCCTTGTGAACACGGTTCACGTGTTTCCACAAATGTGAAGTTCGTCCGTAACACTTGTTGCACAAGTCGCAGGGAAATAGTCCGTGAATCGTACGTCGATGGTTGCACAAACTCTGCCAATTGTCGAAGCTCAACTCCGAACACATTTCGCACGCCAGAGCCTCAACTTCGGGTTGCTCTGGACTTTTATCGAACAATGGAGTGTGATCTCTCGTCGGTTCTGTCTTACTCGCTGGCTCACCACTCGCTTCCAGTCCGTGGATTTTTCTATGCCTCGACATTTTTGACTTGTTCGAATAAGGTCTACCGCATATGTCACAGCTGAAATCGCCATTTGTCAGTGGCCAATGATTCGCTCTCACATGAGCGCTGAGCTTGCCGACGTCAGGGAACACTTTAAGGCAAACCCCGCATATGAGTGGAACAGTGTCCGAGTGAACGCCCATCACGTGTTTCCAGTAGTCGACTCTGCTGCCCCATAATTTCCCACAGACCTCGCATGTGTTCGGCGAGGGGCCTTGGATTAGATGATGCTGAGCGTGCTCGTTTCTGAGAGTTTTTGTTGCAAAGATTTTTCCACAGTCCTCTCGTTCACACTGTTATAAATAGGAAAAAAATCAAATAAAATTAGAAAATGTACATTTGATATCAATAACATCAATAAATATGTTTGATTGTACTCACTCTCATGGACGGATCATCGCTGTGATTACTACTGACGTGGAGCCAACGTTCCCACTTGCTTGGATGCGAACTTCCGCACAACTCACAGACAAAGAATAAATGGTACTGCGCCTTCGTGCCATTTGGCCCGGATCCGTTGCTTTGTATCGTAACGTCGTTACTCGGAATCGCAGACTCAAACTGAAAAAAAATCATGGTTCGATTCGTACATTAGAATACTTTAGAAGAATGAAAATGAATGATACTCTAACGTAAAGGTTGAAAATGTTTTTGTGCCACCAAAACGTCATTGGAATTAGCTCGTGGAATAAAATAAAATAAAATACGAAACAAACCTTGTGTGCATTCCGTTGATGACGAACGAGATGATCCTCGTTGGGGAATGACTTGTAACAGATAAAGCAGTCGACCTTGTCACTGTCATCGGCATCAAAGTCCATCGAGTGATCGTTACCGTCGTTGCTGTTGAGAGTGTCGTTGTAATAGTTAGCATTGAGCTGTACGAAACTGGCCGGATCGTATCCCGGGTCAACGTTGTGTATCGAAACATGAGTCATTAATTTTTTCCTCGAATCGTGTTGTCTGCCGCAGATCGTGCAGCTGTATCTTCTTTGCTCGGAAACCAATAATTTCGATCCACCGTGATACATGTTCACGTGATTCAAAAGCTGAGCATTATCGGAGCAAATTTTGAGACAAACTCCACACGCGAAAGCGGCGAACTCCTTGTGCGTTGCTCGTATGTGGAGCCAGAGAGACGCCCGGTCGTTAAAATCTCGCGTGCATATCTCACAAACGAATACCGTCTCTATCTCAATGACATTCCCGTGTGAACTCTCAGCATCTTCGGACGAATCACTCGGCTCTCTCGCTCTTTTACGACCCTCCGACTTTGTTAATTTTTTTCGCCAAGATTGGGCTATCGCGCTCTTCTTCAGACACTTCTCACTGTCGAGAATCGGCGTTGGATCAACACCGTGCGCCGAAACGATGTGCCTGCTCAATGACGTCTTGAGCACGAAGTCTTTTTCGCACAAGAGACAGACGTATGGTCTCTCGGCATCGTGAATCGTCTCGTGCTCTTTCAATTTTTCAACCGAGGTAAAATTTTGAGGGCACATTTCGCAATACCATCTCTTTTGCAATTCGCCGTCGTTCTTTTCTGCAATAAAAAATGCAATTTGTACAGTTAATATTTGATTCATTGGACTTTTGAAACGTTATCAGATATCGTGATAAGACTCTCGTACAGTCGAGTCTCGGATAAAGTTTCACTCACCGATTCTTGCTACTTTAACGGACTTGCCACTATACAAGCTTCCGTCATCGTAATCCCTCTTGAGACTCTCGTTCTTGGTAAGCGCCTGCTTCAGTATAGTTAGTTGAGGATTCTTTGATAGTTTAGCCTCGGCGGTTCTGTAATCTTTCCGCTCATCGTCGGTGTCGGAGCTCGATACGTCAGAAGTATCGACGTGGCTTCTGCCCGGGATTTTCTTGCTCGGTCTGTCCTTGGAGCGATGAGCTGCGCACACTCTTGCGTGCTTGTTGAGATCCGTCACGTTCGTGTACATCTTAGGACAAGTCTTGCACCTGTATCGATTGTCCTGCTGCACATAGGGAACCGGGAGTTCCGGGGGTGGCGGAAGCCCGGTGTGCCTGGATTTTATGTGTTCCTCAAGATTCGTCCTCGTGGAATATATCCTCGAGCAGTAGGCGCAAGTTACAGCCGGATGACCTCTGAGATGCAACATAAAATGATAACTGCCCATTCGAGTTTGGAATATAAAAAATAAAAATAATTTATCGTTCGCGCGTACCTGTGCGTCGTGGAGACGTGTCCCCATCGATGCTTGGCCGTCGAATAAGATTTGTTGCAGAGATCGCACTGATAAGGTCGCTTGTATGAGGTGTGGTCGTCGGTAACGACCTTCGCGCCGATAACGTCGCCAGCGCCAACGTGGATTCTCGCATGCAGCGAGAGGTGACCTTTCGAGCTGAAGGCCTTGTTGCACAACGAGCAGACGTATACCTCGTGCTGTTCGTTGCTATGTTGGAACGTCTCGCCGCTCCTCGCCTCGGAGCTCCTACTCTTTTTCGCGTTCTCCTCCGACTCTTCGGTCAGCATCGACGTCATTTCTAAAAAGTCGCTCGGATTCGTTTCCATGTCCATCTCATACTCGTCCGACTTTCGATCCTCCGTATCTTCGGACTCTTTTAGCGCTCCGGCGAAGTGTCGTCCGTCCTCATTTACATTTCGAATTTCCTGAACCTCGTGATAAGCTTCTCCATCCGAATTCAGTCTCGGCGGGGTTCCCAGAGCCGCGTTTGGATTTACTATGGGGGCTTCTGGTATGAGGATCGGCATTTTTTCCTTTTCCTTGAGGAGCTCCGTACGCAGCTCTGAATTATTTTCAATTCGATCCTCGACTCGTTTGCCAGCCTGCAATATTGAGAACATTCATTTAATACATTTTTTTAACCACGTAATTTCCAGTCTTGGAATAGAAACTCACGAGAGTGTTGTTGACCTGGGGCAGACATCTCTCGAGCAGGGCAACAGCGTTGACGCACGCTGTCCTGAAGTCGTAAAAATTCTCCAAGTTGTACATGCATCTGTAGCACAGACACTTGGGAAGTCGATCATCCTCGTCGATCTGTGGACAAAAATAATAATAATGAATAAATATGATCGAAATGAGAGGTAAATTTTCGAAGAGGCGAGTTTTGGACGAAGTGGGATTGTAATTTCGTCGTTCGGGTCGACGCTTGTGAACGAGCCTGTACGAATACGTCGGCGATGTGTGAACGCGTCTTGGTGTGTGCAGATGGGACGAAGCGGCGACGCCGGCGGAGCGAGAGCAGGTAGAGACGTCCCCGGATTCAGCCAGGGACTCGTCCTCGGATCCAGCTGACTCGTCCAGCGGGCCAAGTGGGGGGAGAGGAGAGAGCGAGAGAACGTGAGAGAACGAAGGAGCGACGGAGACCGAGAAAGAGGAGGACAGGAGAGAGGGAGAGCCATGACGAATATTGTCTCGCCGACTACGCACACTCTTGGATGTCGACGAATCGACCAAGAGTCGCGGCCAAGAAGGCGAAGAAGAGAAGGAAGAAGACGGAGACGACGACGACGGCGACGTCGAGGCCGGAATGCCAGAGAGTGAGGGGGAAGACGAGAATGAGCAAGAGAGAGAAAATAAGACAGAGAAAGAGAGAGAGGAGAGGAGGCGAGCGAGCGGCGTAAAGCCGAGGCAACTATCGCGACAGACCTCTCTCGCTCGAGTGAGGGGACCGCGATTACGATAACGCCGAGCATCGGAGTACATGAAAAAAAACCACGCCTGAGTCAGCCACGACGAGCCGTCAACGGATCAAAATTGTCACGATTCTCGAGCGCAGTACCAGCGCATGTCGTTGTGCGTTCGTGTTTACATGCACACGAAGATTGAAGCGACGTTACGCACGATTAACGCAATAGAAAATTTGAAATGATGATAATAGCAATGAGAATCGATGGGAGGATTGATAAAACGATTACCGGGTGCAGGGATCGCGTGTTTTTTTTTTTCGTCGTTCCAGGTATAGACAGGAAAAATGAGGAAGAGAGACAGAGAGAGAGAGAGAGAGATAAAGGACATGTTTACGTTACGAACCTTGAAGGGTAGGCAGGTCTGTATCTTGTCGACGAGCTGACGATTCTTTCCCTCGTTACCGAATATATCCATCTTGACGGCATCATAGGAGGCGCACAGCCTGCAGAGCTCGTTGTAACGTTCTTTCGAAGGCTCCATCCTCCGTCAGAACGTTCCGCTCTTGTTTTCCGATGCTCGAACGAAAAAAAAAAAACGAAACGAGAAAAAGAGAGCGAGCCGAGAGCAGACTGCGAAGATGCGCCGCGGAGACTATTCTCGTAAAATGTTCGTCAAGAGAGAGAGAGAAAGACAGAGAGAGAGTCAGTCGAGGCAACACGGACGAGGAGAGGAGAAGCGCGCGCTAGAGGCCGCTCGCACCGACTGACCTCTTCCCCGTGGCAGCGAGACTCCGCACGACGAAGAACCTCTCGAGCGAGCGAGCGAGCAAGCAAGAGAGAGAGAAACACCGAGACGGAGAGGGAGAGGCGGACGAACGGACGGACGGACGTTGAGAGTCCACCTCCTATTTGTCTCGCCTGTCCCCCGTCTTGCCAACCTCGAGGTCAACTCTCACCGAGTTCCTTCCCTTTTTTTCCTCTCTCGTCTTCACAGCGCGAACTCTGTCACGTTCTCAGCTGCCGACCGACGGCCAGGAGGAAAGTCTATCTCCATTGTGTCTCACATTTTCTGGCGATTCTAGCCCACCGGAGTATTGACACCGGGTTCTACCTCGGGACGCGAGTTCCCTTTGATTTTTGCTCGCGGCGAGTTGACTCTGACGTACTCCTGCCTCGAGGAACGTGAGCATTGATCGACACGACCCAACGAGCGTTAACTTCCTCTTTTCATCAAAATCACCTCGAGCTCTAGGCACGAGCTCGCTCGCGATCTTCTTTTGTACTTCCCGAGACGTTTACAAGATCAAAAGATACGCGTTGTTGTCGCGTGTCTCCGGGATACTAACAACGAAGGGACGTAACCCGGCCGCCGCCATACTGTACACAGACACTTGTTTCACCCGCTGCGAGCAGCACCGATTGCCATGGCGCCGTTTCCCGAGGATTCGGAGGGGGGAAACGACGTTCCAAAAGTTCTCACCAGAGGCGGCACCTCCCGAACTTTCCGCTTTGCAAAATTTTATTCCTGCTGGATCAATTCAAGACTCAAACGCTACTCGTTAATTTTTCTTCTCCACTCGCTCCTTTCGTTATTTTTTTACAATTTCCATTTTATTTCATGTACATTTTTACTTAATAAATTGCTCATAACTTTAGCCTTATTAATTATCAACTGTAATAATCGTTCATTCGCGCGCTTTGACCACCGGGCTCACATTGGTGATGATGTACTATTTCACAAATTATCGGTGATCGCCTTTTTTCGCTGCTTTTCATATATATATATATACGTGTGTACTTTTTTAACTGACATAGCAAAAATTTCATTTGAAAACCATTTACAAACTCTCGCCCTTCGCTCTCGACAACAGCGTTCACATTATTCCTGACTCGTCTCACGGTCATGGAGGAAAAAGTTCTTTATTCCGACTCGTAAAAGACGCTCCACCTATCGAGGAATCATTTTTCATACACAAGAGGTATTTTAACAATGGGTGCAGGTCTGTAGATCGCATTCGCGACGAGAATAATTCACAAAAATGACGACATCAACGACGAAATTCAGGAGAACATAGTCTCGAAATCTTCGACATCGGAGAGAGAAAAATCATCGAACGTGTTTGCATCGTAATCGACGCTGGCATTCGGTGAATCGTCAGCATCGCCGCTGTCATCATCATCGTAGTCGTCGTCATCATCGTCGTCGTCGTCGTCATCGTCATCATCGTCGTCGTCGTCCTCGTCATCGTCGTCGTTGTCATCGACGTCGTTGCCCGCTTCCTCTCCTCCGTTATCATCACCCGCATCATCAGCGTTATCACCATCTGTCGAAGTAACAATAATCGTTAAAAATCTGCTTCACCAGAGTAAAATCGAATGATCGGATCGTCGCACATGAATCTGAATTGGAACACAAAAACGCAAGCGGGCCATCTTTTGGCGAACGATGAAATAAAATGAGGAGACAGTGTGAAAAATGAAGATCGACTCACAAAAACTTTACCGATCGTCACTGAATTCAATCTTGATCTTCTCCCGGGATCAGTTTCATTTATTTTCAATACAGAAGACTTTTGTTCGGGATAACATTTGACAAATCGCAGCATCGTGACACAGTTATCGCTTCCTCATATCGTTGCATCGTTTACCAAGTTTCCTCTACGACAGAGCCAACATTCAACGATATATTTATTTCGCCGTGGTAAGTATTCGGGATTGGGCGATAAAAAGTAGAAAAATATGAGTGAAGGTTTTTTGGGGGCTTCGGGAGGCGAGAACGCTGTTAACGCAATGGAGCAATGCAATGCAAATTTAGTGTAAAAGCACGGACAAAACTCAAAGGAAAATTTATTCACAGTAATTGACTAGTGTGTTACAGGAGAGAAAACCATCTAAAGATAAGCGGTGATTCACCTTCGGCATTGTTATCGTCGGATGCGGAGTTGGAGCCATCGTCGTCGCTCGCATCGAGATCTTCTTCATCGTCGTCTTCCTCCGCTTCATCCTCATCGTCCCTGCGTCTGCCAACATCGTACAGTCGTACGCAGGACTCTTGTCCGCTGTCGAATTCTCCCTGATTCTCGACAATGGCTATTTGAGTGTCGAATTTGTTGCAGGCAAGCCCATAAATACCGCGCTTAACATCGTACGTTGCTGGAAAAATACAAAATATATTTTTTTAAATTACTCGTAAAATTAACAAAATAAAAACGAAAATATGTATTTACCGATGCTGCTGTAATCAAGGGCATCGAGAGTCTTGAAAGACGTTACGTAATCCTGCGACTCATCCTTGCCTTCTTGATCGAGCGATACTGCATAAATGATGTGATTTACAGGAGAGAATATGACCTTCATCTCATCAAGAGTGGGCACGGTTTTCAACAAGTGGAACGTTCTCAGATCCCAGACTTCCGTGTTGGAGACGACCTCGGTACCGTTTGGATGAAAAACTCCGTTTATCGTTTGATTCAATTTGTCAAATTTGTGAATCTCCTTGCCGGAATTGACGTCCCAGAGTACACCATCGCTCAGTACGAGCTCATCGTTCATACTGAAGGTAGCACGATTTTTGGTATACTGATTTGATATCGAAGGCGTGAGTGTCATAATGAGCTTTCCCGAGGCGATGTCGTATATCGTTGCGCTCTCTCCTTGCGTACCGATTATTCGATCCTGAAGTTTGCCAAACTCGGCGTAATCCTCGTTCTCAAAGGATCGAGCCATATCGAAGAAAGTCCCGATACTCCAGAGGGCTGACATTGGATTTATCCACGAAGTTGAGGTCAGAAGAAGATTTCCCTTTTTGTTACATTCCATGTGAAAGAGGTAAGACTCGTGACACTGATAAGTCGCCTCCTCGGTTCCCGTATGAGCGTTGAACATTTTCACGTCCCCGGCGTAAGTTCCGAGAAGGAGATATTGCTGGCAAGGTGAGAATGTGCAGCAGGTGAAGGTTCCCTCCACGTCGCTAGTACGGAACGACTTTACGGGACAAAATCTGCTGTATATGTGTCTGCGATCGAGCCTCCGGTCATCCATACCCAGAGCTCTTCTCGTCACACGAACCGTCACGTTTGCCGCTGACGAATTCTTCATTCGTGGCTCCGGACACTTGTGAGGCTCCAGAAGATTGAACTGTGGACACGTTACCATGGGATTTTTGCAGAGAGCGTGTTGATTCGTTAGATACTCGGTGATTATTGAGTCGAGCGTTATTCTTGTGCCACTTCCTGGAACTCCCCCGCCGGCGCTGCCTCCTCCTGGATCCCTTGAAATTTGTTTCTGCAACGATCGACACGTGGGTATGGGGCTCTGGCAATTGCTCCCGGCGCTGCAGCTCGTCGGCTGACATTTTTCCATTTGACAATTTTTCTTCTGATTTATTTGTAGTTTTATAGGCTGAACCGCGGAACTGTTTGCCCCGGTGCTGGCTGTGCTGGTGTTGAGACAGTCCGCGAGTTTGATTCTGACTGAATTCTGTACAGGGATGACGGGTGAACTGCCGGAGCAGCCGACCGTGTGGCTCATGAATCTCGGTGTGGATGAGGTGGGAGTTGACCCGTTTCTGATGGGCGGTTCGGCACGTTGCGCGCACCTCCCCGTCCCGTACAAGCTCACTGGAGCTCCTGGTGAGAAGACGACACGACTCGTCGTCGCTGGACTTCTGTAAGCGTAAGGTTGATAATTCGTGACAGGTTTCATTATGGCAGAAGAATCAAGATTCGCCTCTTTCTGAAGACTCGCCGCGGTCTCGTTCATTCCTCGATGAACGAGATGTTGATAAATTAACTGATTGAGTTGCTGCTCGTTGTATTGTATCCTAGTCTGAGCGACGACATTCGCCCGATGAAGACTCACGAGAGAAATTTCGTACTCGGCACCGCTGGGCTTCGCTTTCCCCGAAACTCTCTCCATAAGCTCGAGAGCGTATTTCTGAAACATAACGTGCTCTTGGCGTTTTTCTTGCAATATCGGATCCTTCATGAGAGCCTGTATCTGACCATCTGTGAACATTGGCAGTTTGCTGATTATCTGTCGTACTTTTTCACTGCGGGCAAGACCGGCGAGAGCTCGGCAAGCGAGGGCTCGTATGCTGTCGGCATCGGTAATTGGAGTTTTTACCATCATAAGTTGTAACAGTATCATTATACCATTATTCGACCTTACACTCTCCCAGACTTTCTGTATAAGCTCCTCGCTATTGTGAATGCTCGTTTTCTTCTTCGCAGATCCGCTGACGGAAAATCTAGCGACGTTTCCGCCAACTCGGTTGATCGGAGCGCACACGAAGTTCACAACAGCCATGAGTGCAGCTCTCTGTACTTCCGCGTCCGCGATAATCTCACACTCCGCTGAGGCTAATAGTAAGTTAATGGCCATCGTCATTGACATGTCCGGCATGTCAACTGGGTCGCACAGCAGCAACATCACCTTTGGAACGACTGAGCAAATGGCGATTACGTCTAGACACGATCTGACGGTCTCGGCGATCGAAGTTGTATGCACTCTGCCGCTGTAGTTCCATTCTCTTGCGAAAGCTATTATTTGAAGGAGCAAAGTTATACCACCGAGACAATAGAGCTTCTCGACTGGAGGCCAGATTGCTCTCACGGACATTAACTCCTGGAGAATTTCAACCTTACGCTGAACCTCCTCGCTGCTTAATTTACACGCCTTGTACGGAGGCAACGAAGGCTGCCAAGTCTCTCGTTCCGTCCTCGCCATTTCCATCCTCTGAAGCTGCTCGGCCTTGAGGTACAAGTGCGCCTCCATGTAACGCTTCAGAGCAACGGCAACGTGTCTGACGATTTGTCGAGATGCGCACTCTTCGTCGTCGTTCAAAGCGGGCTCCTCCTCTATGTTCAGTATCGGTAGTGTCGATATCACGTTGAATAATTTTCTCAGACCGTCTTGGGCGTCGAACTCCTCCAGGATAACTTTGAATGGAAAAGAAAAACCGAAGAACATGGTCGCGTGACATCTGCCGGAATCGTGACTTCTTTCCAGAAGCCAAAGGGCGTAAGTAACGAG
Source organism: Cremastinae sp. B BG-2022a (assembly GCA_030522605.1). Lineage (NCBI taxonomy): Eukaryota > Metazoa > Arthropoda > Insecta > Hymenoptera > Ichneumonidae > Cremastinae sp. B BG-2022a. The sequence continues at coordinate 176,884 of JAPYYX010000032.1, read as the reverse complement.
ATCGCTTATTATATGTTTTGGAAGAAGACAGACACGTTCCATCGCGTCTTCGCAGTAAGCGAGGTAGTACAGACATATGGAAACCCCCGTAGCTGCGACACTCGGCCTTGGCACATCGAGCAATTTTTGCAGACCTCCCACGTTGAGGAACTCTATCGAGAATTTTTTGTGACAGAGCAACGAGGCCAAATACTTGAGAGCCTCGAATGCTAGACGACTATCCTTCGTCTCCCGTACGTTTATGTATTTCAATATGAGCTCAAGAGCGTTTCGTTCGAACACGTGACCGAGAAATTCTTGATACTCTCCCATCGGCGTTAGATAACGCAGTATCAAGATCTGTCTCGTAGCTAGAGTCGGAGGATGAATCTGTACATTGCCGATCACGTAGGTCTCCAATTCAGCCCACGAGGAATTGGAATTACCCTCGAGAAGACTCGAGCAGGTTGCTCCGCTGCTCTGAGATAGTGATCTCGTTAAATTTGTACTCTTTATCGGTGTGACCGCCGACCCTCTCGGTGGTGTTGCTTGATTGTTTATAGATGTTTTTACTGTTGTCTTTGCTGGCGTAGTCTGCGAATTACATGGAGTTTTCGGTATTGCGGTTGGCGGTGACATCATCTCCGGATAACTATTTTCCGAAGGCTTGACCGGCGTTGTCGCTTCTCCGGATTCAGGGCAACTGTTCTTCAATCTTTTAGCAGGTGGAGACACATCGGAACTTGCTGTTTCTTCCGTATTATTCTCTTCTTCGCCACCGCCTCCGTCGTCGTCGTCCGAACCGAATAGGTTTGGACTCTTCGCGACGCCGTTTTCTCGACATTTTTCTCGAACCTTTCGTTTTCCTGGGATTCCCTTGTTCTCCGCTTCTCCGAAGCTGTTCCGGTTCTGTCCGAAGTGAGCGAACGGACGAACATTCACTCCAGCAGCTTGTCTTTCTTCCTGGGCCTTGCTCTGAAGTTTGTGTAATCTCTGGAGCATCAGAGGCACCATTTTTCCATTTTGTTCGCGAAAACCAGTGGCTATGTCTTGGACCTCCATTGCCGCGGCTAGCAGACCGGTCGCGTAACTCTGAAGCGGCTCGACGCTCTTTTCCGCCCAAGAGAATAATCTGTGAATCAACCCGTCCATGTCTGGTTGAAATACCGCCGAAGTTTCCAGCCCTGGTAGTATGTCCAACATCAAACGACAGGCTGCAATATTTAGTTTCCTCACATCTTTCCCAGTAATTCCTGCTCTGGTCCAGTATGTGTCTCTGAGGTAATCGTTTATCAGCTGTAAAAAAATGATTGATTAATATTTATTTTATCATCGTACGAGACACCAAATGAATTAAACTCATCGTTTTACCTTTGTCATAAAATTATCTTTTCTAAAAAGAACTTTGAGAATGTGTCCAAAGTTGCACTCGGGATCAGTTCTCGAAGGATGCCTCTCGTCAAACGGATCTGGATCCATCTTGAGGTAGCTCTCAGTCTCGGATTCTATTATTTCAGCGAGTCTCTGCAGCGTGGGTATCGGGTCATAGTTTGGAGATCCTTGCTCTTCCTCCCACTGTCTTAAAATCTGAGCGACATCTGTCACTTCGGCTAATGATTCTGCACTGGCCATTTCTTAATATTTGAATTCTTAATATCTGAAAAATAAAAAAAGTTTCATATCTGAGTTGTTTTCTTCCGACATCACGACTAGAGCGACAGTTGACTCGTTACGAAGACGATTCATCGCCCGCTGTTAATTTAGAGGTTAAGTACAACTCGAGCCTTTGTAACAAATTAGTCAATGATACGGAACAGAAAAAAGTTTCGACGAGTTTTATCGCGTTGAGATAAACGCGCACTCGCGCCGAATACGGAGTGTGCACATGTTACGTCGAGGATAGGGAGTCGCACGTACGAACGTGTTTCGCGTGCGGTGCTTTTCAGGTTATAGACAGCTACTGTACTGGACCGCCCGACGCTCTTCTTTAGCCGCAAAAAAGAAACAAAGAAGAACTTTCGAAGCCATGCGTACGCGTTCCTGTTCGCGTGTGCACGAGTATGCACCAAATCGGTTGTGACAGCTAGCAGGAAAAGATTTCATTCGGTTGCGTTGCAGATTTCGCAGATTCGTAACCGTCAAAACTTTTTATCTTAACAGATCGCTCGGGTGAAATGAATATTCTACTCGCTCATACGTACCCGCAGTTAATTGTTTCAACGACGCATGTATATATCCTCGAAAAAAATAGTGTGAAACGAGAGGAAGATACACCTTATGTGCCCACGAAGCTAAACACGCTCTCGCGAACCGCTTTATTCGCATACTGAAAAGAATTGCGCACCGCTGTGCGGATATAAAGGAACGCATGCTGCCCGCCGGGGGAATTTGACGCGCATGCGCTTTTTTCCGTTTGCATCATGTGTAAAAAAAAAATAGCGAGGTAAAACGATTGAACGGATTCCCCTGATAGATACTCGATTTTTGACGTTATTTTCATCGGAAAAATTCAGTTCTTCGTACATACTATCAAGTGTTACGTATGAATCCGAATGTAACTGAAGACGGAACCAGGTTATAGTGAACACTCGATGCGGTCTTTTCGATCGCAAGTGAAAACGAGCAATGCCCAAAAGATGGGACAAAGAATTTGACAGCGTTTCCTCGCCGGCAAAACGAGCAAAGATCGATGTTCCTCGTGAGGAAAATGAACGAAGAATCGACAAAAATACTAACAAAGCTCCGGGTGAAAAGAATTATGACGTTTGGGGTGAAGATTTTGACGATGATGACATCGTGGAGGTAGATCTTGTCGCATCACAGGCTTGCTCCGAAGTAAGAGTGTACGATAATTAAGTAACAACAAATTTTCTTTGTTCTGTCGAAGTAAACAATCATTCTGACAATTGCAGACTGTAAATGCTTCATTGGACACAAGGACATCATCAAATATGGGCAAACCAGTCGAAACGGAGTGGACAGCTTGTGCGCTACCTGGACCATCTACCAGCAAAGCTCCCACGAGCAAGCCATCCTGGCAAGGCGGAAGATTGCACTCCCAGAAATTAGCTTCTTCAGAGAACTTGAAAGAAGTTTCAAATCTTGATGCAACGGGTGTTTTTTTTCAAGATTTCCAAAGAAATTTGGTAAACCGAGAGTATCTCAACTCTACATTCCAACAAAAAAATGATGTAGTCGTGTCCTCAGGTTGGTATTGATAGATATTGTTTTTTATGGTTTAGTGTATGGAAATTTTCAATTGAACTGTTACTCCAGCAGATGAAACCTATCTAAAACAATTGGAGAAATTGAAACAAGAAAATAAGAAGCTGCTCGATGACTTTATGACGAAAGAGGGCGAGACTGTATTTTTGAGGAGTCAGCTTCACCAGACGCAGTTGCGAGCAGAAAACGAGAAGATGGAGAAAGCACGTTTCATTGAGGAGCAGGCTGGTCGACATCGGGCGGAGATAAATACCTTGTACAAGGAAAAAGAGAATCTCAAGACTCAGAATGAATTTCAAGCTATGCAGTTAGGGAGTCTCATGGAGAGATGCAAATTGTTAGAGTCAGGGGCAATAAAACTTACACAGCCGCAAAAAGTCGTCGTGAATGACTCGCCGAGTAGAACGAGATTCGGAAGTCCAAATCGTTCGACTGTCGCTACGAAATCGGTTAAAGTACGCGAGATCAGCGCTCAAACCTGCAACGACCACAGAAATGCAAACATCTTGAAAACAAGTCTACACGGTTAGAGGAATAATATTTTCAAAGTTATTATGCACAAATTCTCAAATGATTGACACCTTCGATATTTTTCAAGACTATCCGCTGGACCGGATACCTCAATCCATCTTCGAGCCCTGCCTGCCAGAAAAATCGGTCGTCGATATTCAAATTATGGAGAAGATCGGAAGGAAAAATTTACCTATTCTGCAAGAGGAGGAAACTTTCCGAATATTCGGTAATTTGAAAAATCAAGTGGTTTATATAATTTCGTTGAAAACTCATGATTATTTCCCTCAATTTAGAAAATCCCGTTCTGGTGAAACCGATCGTAAGCGTGGTGAATGGCAGACAATTGAACGTTGAATTTTTTTTACCTGACATCGCACTGATAATGAAAAAAACGAGGGCGGAAATAAATTCAGAAGACTGCGTACCGATCGTGAATAAAGTGAGTACACAAAAAATTGATTCCGAAAATAATAGAAACCCGACTTTATTTAACTTTGCACCAATTCAACAGATAGTCTCGACGACCAGAGAATTATTACTCAATTCGACAATAGTCCTCGAAACGATTCTCGCCGCAATGAAGAACGACGACATCAGAGACATGAACGACGTATATTTTTCCGATTTTTACGAAACTGGTGTCGAGTACGACAAGACGATATGCGATTCGAACGCGTGGTACGAGAAGGAACGAGGCGTCGAGGCAAGAAGGGCCATGGGAGTGTTATCCTACGTTGCCGAAGCTTCGGATTACACGTGTGAATATATAGCCGGCAAAACGCGATTGATTCTCGAGAGAGATGTCAATTATCCCGAATATAGTAAAGAAATGAAACGATACGACGCGTGGAAAAAAAAGGATCGACCTTTTGAGATGTTGGAAATGATTCTCGAATTCGTAATCGCGCTAGGCCTTGTCGTACGTATATTATTATTTTTTATTGATTAAAATGGTTACTTGAATTTTTACTTTTTCAACGCTCCGCTTTTGTGCAGAGAAGGTCGCATCAATTCAGCGGTTTAATCTGCTCGATCGTGAGAACGCTGTGTAGTGTGCAACAGAGAATCGGATTTTGTTCAAAAGGGTATGTGAATTATAACGATAAATAATGAAGAGGGACATTTAACGATATGTCGTTTTGATTAAAGAATGGAATACGTTGCAAAAATATACAAGGAAATAGTCTTCTCGAGACCACTGCTACAATGCTTTCTGCCGATTGCCAGGATGATGGAGATATTTTGCAAATCCAAATCCTTTGGACGGAGATTATGTTTTTCACGTTCGAGTACGTATTTTGATCGATCGATCGATACATTTTTTCACTAGCGAATAAATTCATTTTTTATTTACAGACATGAAAATTTGGAACGGTACCTTGCATTTTAATCCAGGTAAGGTTTGACAATTGTTGTTTGTTACAGAACAGAGAATAAGCTAAAAAATAAACGATTATATATTTTGGTTTAGATGCGTGTCCACTCGAAATTTTCATGGTGCAACTCGAACGATTTACATTGGACCAGGTGACGATGATCAATATGAGTGAATCATTTCTCAGAATTGCTCATCTCGTCGTCGTCAACGAGTGTATACCTTGGATAACGGAATCTTCCAACTCGTGTAATTGTTGCATGAGCGTTTTGTCATACGCGATAACGTTATTGTGCCAGAGTTCAGGAATCGACGTAGGAAAACTGGAGAACAAGGATCGTGAAAACAAATTAAACAGATATAACGAATATTTTTGGCAAATAATCAAAAAAAGACAAATAATGGCCCTGAAAAAAGGGATCACATTTTTAAACTATCTCGCAAAACGAGAACCGGATTTCATTATCAGGATGTCGGACATCGAGGACTCTTTTCATCTGTTCATGCAGCGAGTAGCAACATTCCACGAGGTTGCTCTTCATGAAAACGAAAGTATGTTGTTTTTATACTTACGGCTGATTTATTATTAAAATATTATATGTGTAATCTATCTTTGATAAAGGAATGAGTTTGCTAGATAAGTACTGAGAGAAAACTTCTTTGTAGAAGAGGCACTCACCCTCATAAGGTCGACTCTATCGCCCGAAAATCCGGGAACAACGGAAACGCGTTCTCAACAATCCAAGCACACATTCAGTATTAAAAGTGCGTTCGAGGAAAAGCCAGTGGCTGATCCATCGAGCGGTCGGTGGTACAACGTCAACAGCGGAAATAATTGTTCTGAAGAAACATCCGTGTACAAAGAGTTGCTCGGTGTGTAAGACCGTAACGAGTTCCTTCCGCAACTGTATCCACGCAAATCCCAGTCAGATATGTACAAAATGAAGTATTTAAGGAATAAGATGAATTTTTTAAATCGTACGTCGTTCTATATTATTCCGTCAGCTCTTCCTCGTCACTGAAATACGACTCGACTTTTTTAAACCTTTTTCTCGGTCGAGAATCTTGTTGTCGAGACTCGTTATATCGGCCAGTTGCAACTTCAAACCTGTATTTTTCTAGATCCACTTGCTCTTGCTAAAAACATTAGAAAATACATAAAACTTATTAATAAAAAGAGATACAAACATTAGTATATATTATTACCGTTTGTCGGATCGCTTCGCTGAGAGTTTCGCCATCGGATTCGACCTCGTCTCCGTTATCGTCGCGACGATAATCGCTGTCCGAGTCATCAGCATCCTTCGAAACGTCTTTCCGATCATCCGATTTTTTACTCCTTTTTTTGGATCGTATCTTTTTTGGAGGAGGGATTCTGGCTCCCAGAGTGTTGTGACTGCAGGTGTAGGAGAGATGTCCAGATTCTCCGCACTCCCAACATTGAGACTTATCCGGATAATCTCTGCGTCTTATAAATTCTGTACTGCGACCATTGTCTGCAGCTATGGAGCTCCTTATGGTCCTCCCACCGATCTACTCATAATTTAGTTATTAAATATTCAGTAATCATTTTTTATTATTGAGTACTTTCTTTTCTTAACTACCTGAGAATCGTTTATAGCTTTGACACAATTCAGAGCATCTTCCGGTTTGAGGAAGAGAATGAAGGCTACACCTTTGCTCTGCCTGGTAACTTTGTCTTTGACAACAGTAACTCTGCAGACAAAAAACATATTATTTAAAAAATTGCGAATTTCGGGTAACTTTTGTAAATCTCTTATACTCACTTGATGATTTTTCCATGGCATTCAAACATCTGATGAATATCGTTATTCGTCAGAGAAAAAGGCAAGTTAGAAGCATAAACGGTCGATTTGCTTGGGACCAAACCTCCGCTCATGATTAACAATTCTATATGATTTTACCAAAATTTAACATCGAAGATATAACTACGAAGATTATAATCGTCGAAACAAAACTTCGGAAACGCTCAACAGTGAGTGAAGCAACGAAAGAGACGATACACCAAACGACCAAACATAACCTAAAAATCAGCAGACTCCGAACGAGTCACACGAAACGATGGAAAATTTCCTGATTTCTTCAAAAGTAGCAGTGGTAAGTACGAAAATAAACGATATCCATATACTCATGGAGAAAAAATATATTTCAAATATTGAGAGCCGGAGTAGAGTGGTGATGTCAGATCGAACGTTGAGCTACTCCACTAAAACGAATCGTTGTATTATCGCGATTGACAATGACTACTGCGTCCGCGAGCTTTCCCGAGGACGGCGCTCTTCGCGCATTTTATTTTTCCTTCCTGATGAAATAGAATGTCCTCAAAGTAAATAGAAAGAAGAGAAAAGACGTACGAAGATGAAATGATTCAGTCAGAAAATATAATAATTTCAGGAGAATTTGAGCAAATATAATCGAATAAAAATCGTTCTGGGAAATCCAACTTGCGATTTGGACTCGGCATCGAGCGCGCTGGTGCTTGCGTACATCCACCATGAACGTCGAAGCGATAAAAATAAAAATCTTGCCGTTATTCCCGTATTGAACATCAAAGAGAGAGAATTCGTAGCCAGAACGGAAGTTGCTTGGTTTTTCCTGGAAAATGGCATTGAAAAATCTCACCTAACGTTCAGGCAAGTAAATACCAAAATAAAATAAGAAAATAGAGAAATAATAATGAAAAAAATTTATTTTTACAGAGATCAAGTGGATTTAACAAAACTCGCGGAAGAAAATAAGCTCGATTTGATTCTCGTTGATCATCATACGCTACCAAGGGAAGACGCAGCGCTCTCGGATCGAGTTATTGAGGTTATCGACCACAGACCTCGAGATCCGGAATGGGCCTGGCCTCGAGCACGGCTCAGAATCGAGCCGGTCGGCAGCTGCGCGACTCTGATCGCGGAGAAAATTTTTAAAGAAGCTCCTGAATTGCTAGACCCCAAGATTTCCATTCTCCTTGCAGGTGCTTTTTATTTCCTCTTGATTTTTCTCGAGGTCTTAACGAAATGTTTATAAGCTATAGCAAAGGCTCGTTATTCGCAGGGACTATTCTCGTCGACACTCAGAACTTGTCCGAAGCAGCGGGAAGAGCAAAACCGCTCGATTACGAGATTATCGCGCTTCTCGAAGAATCGCCTCAGGGTGTCGGCAAATGGGATAGGAAGCGATTGTATGATAACATTTTAACCGCTAAGACCGATATATCCGGTTTGACCGGACGAGATCTTCTTGAGAAAGATCTCAAACGCGTGGACGACGTCGCGGTTCCTGCTCTTCCCATTTTGGTTCAGGTTGATTTTTTTCTTCATGTTAACCATTTCTTTCATGGTAACCATTTCATTGGTTTAAAACAGTGACAGCATAAGAAGCCAATTTAATTAATTTAAACTTTTCATCATTTTTCAATTTGGGCTCATGTTTTATTTTCTCTTCAATTATTTTTCATGTATTTCATTGATTATTGGCTAATATCATCGCAAAATTTTTAAAGTATTATTTTTTTGTTATTAATTTAAAATATACTTTTTTTAAATAACTCATACAAAAAAAATTATAAAAATGCACTGTTTTTGAATTTTTATAGTAATGTTACCATTTAAAAACGCTGTAAATATCAATTTTTTATTTGCTCGAATTTTCGTTTAATCTTTAAACTACTTCTTGACAGAAATTTTTAAATCTCCCGGAAGCTCGGAAACATGCGCTTGCTTTTCGCATCGAAGGAAACTGGTGTATTGTCCTCGTTCTTGGTATGGATCTCCAAGGACCTGTGGAGAGACGTGACCTGGCTCTCGTGGGACCGCGGAACAGCGAGGTGAGTCGATTTGTCATATTTTCTACAAAACTTTTTTTTGTTTATCGAATTCATTTCCAGATGGAATCGCTGGTCGCCAGGCTGAAGAACTCAGAGCTGGATCTTCTATTCCTCAGAGAAGAGAAATTCGAAGATGATAATTCCGTTTTGCTACTGTTCGACCAAAAAAACGTCCGAGCCACTCGAAAACAAGTCATTCCGATCGTACGTCAAACATTGTCCGAGATGCGTCAATCATCCTGATCGAAATTTTTATTTCAACTGATGAAAAACATTACGATTCATGACTTTGATGTTTATATTTAATAGCAATGAACAATTCAATATGAATAATGAAATTCGGTCAAATACATCAAACGAATTGATTGTAATAATTAATTAACGAACAACAAAACTTGTTAAATATAATACCGATAGAAAAATTGAAACATAAATGAAGTTAAATTTGGTTTAGCTATATATCGACGTGTGACAAATTCCATTTTAATCTCTCGCTTCGATTTCTTACATTCGCTCTTACTTTTTAATGGACCGAGCAAGTCGGTTGCTCGATAACTGTACCGTTGGCCCGGATCCAGGTATCCGTTGCGGAGAGAGCAGGGATGCTGGGGAACTTGCGCACTGGATGCCGCAGTGGCGCTTCCCGGAGGGAGATGCGGTGGTCCGAGCGACGGGAGATTGGAAGCCGGGCGCGCTTCATTCGCGAGGTGGAACGGAACGGCACGCGACGTTTTCCCATCAAACGGGCACGCGAGTGCGTGGAACCGAGGAGAGGAGTGTGAGTGCCTGGCCAGTGCGAAACGCGTAAAAAAACCAATAACGAGTGGAAACGGAGGACGAAGGAAAAAAAGGAAAAGAGAAGCCGGTATGTCGTGAGTTATCTGCAAAATTAAAAAGAACGAAAAAAACACATTCGGGATCAATTTTATTTTTTTAAATCCTCAAAAAAATAAATTGAAGACGTAACGTAATTTTTCGTTCTGTATCGATGTAACAGGTGTTCTTGCGAGGGGAAATTGAGGATCGCGATAAGATAATTTCCCGGATAAAAAGGTGTAAAGAAGGAAGCCCTCCGTAGCCAGGATATTGATTATCGGAGGAGGAATTTCCACGTGCATTTCTCTGTTCGTATAAATATTTACGCAGCTCCGCGTGCCCGGAGGCACGTTGCATCGCTATGCTCTTTATTAGCCGTCTGAGTATCGGGTGCTCTCGAGGAAAATTCTCTGGCGCGCGCCACGGTCCTCCTTCCACCCACTTGCGTCAATTCGCGCGCCCCCCCCCCCCCCCCCCCCTCGACGCGGAAGCTTCGGCGATTGATCCGTTAACTTTTCGATCTGCCAATTTCGTTCATTTACGAATGAGCGAGAGGGAATGGGAGAGAGGGAGAGCCATTCGCGAGCCCGAAACGGTGGTCCTTCATTGATTTTTCAGCCCTTTCCACCCTAGCCGCTGTGTACACCCAGCTACCCTCCAATTCCTGTACACGAGTCCCCGTAATTCAATAATGGCTTTTACAAGCTGCACCGAGCTTTACTCGGCCACTCTGCCTCCTCTCGACCCTTCGTATCCTCTTTCCGACCTTCTTGGACACTTTCCAGACGCTCTATAATTTATCTCCAAAATTTAACCGACCATTTCTCAATTTCCTATCGAAAGAGCCATTCATTACGAATAACGATTTTGTTATCAATACCAATTTATCGTTCAATTCATTAAGAAATTCCGATAATTAAATTCAATAATTTTTATTCATAATTTTTATTCAATTTTTATTTATTTTTATTCAATTTTCTTTTTTTATGTGGGATTACATCACCAGTGCTTTTGTAAATATTTGAGTAAAGTTTAGAAATAAAAGCGACGTACTCAAAATGAGGTGAACTGCACCACGCCCGAAAAATGTTTCGAGGAGAGGTCGTTGGCTCGTAAAAAGTGGCAGCGAGGATGCAAAAAGTAGGAAAGGAGAGCTTTCGCGTGTTTCGGGGTGAAATTCGCTGCGACAGGCTTGGGGAGATGAGAAAAACGAGAGAGGGAAAGAGAGAGAGAAAAGAGAAAAAGCTTTTGAGCGAGGGGAGAAAATTCAGCGACTCTAATGAGGTTTGCCCGGTGAGTTTTCCTCGGGGCTCCTTTTCCTCTCGCTCTGTGTTTATCGAAGACCTCGGAACAATGGGATTCTCGATGGTATATAGAGCGTCTGCGTCGGGGTGGGAGGGGGAGAAAGCGAGGATTAATGCTCGGCTAAAAGCCAGAGCTCGCCGATGGGTAAACGGGAATCGTCCAATATTTGCGCCCGATTAATTAAAGAGAAACACAAGCCCTGCCGGAGCTTTCAAAAAAATTGACGGCCCTTTGCCAATTAGCGGACTTTCCACGGTCGAGTGACCACAGACAAAAAAGAAAGATTATTCCCTTTCTTTCTTTTTTTTTTCGAAAATTAGGAAATTGCCTGGCTGCGATGACGCGACCTTTGTAGGGAGCAGGAAGCGAATTCGTAGGAGAAACTTATCCTCCTGAATATGGAGATTTTCAAGGGGCCTAAATGAACTCGGTTACGACAGATTGCCCGTGAATAATTTCATTGCCTATTCAACGGTGTGATAACTTTGTTGGCGTATGCCCATTGTCCCGAGGCAAGCTCGCCCTACGCTCGCCTCTTCATCCCCGCCCGCGCTTCCCTTATCTATTTACATAAATATGTACAGACGCAAGCGTACGAGCTTCCCATTCGTCCTCTCGATTTATTTTTATTTTTCATTAATCTCGTTATTACTGTTTTTAATACGCGCAAGAATTTATTCGATTTTAGAGCCTCGATTAAATTTTTTATATTAACAAAAAATAGTTTTACGATGAGAGGATTAGGATGGAGGGATAATCGATGAGCTTTGATTTTCCGGTTAATGCTTTCTAGACAAAATGCTGGACGCAAGGGCGAGCAGAAATATGTGTCCGCGCAACAAGTAAAGGGCGATCGATATCTATAGTCACGATAGGAGCTTTGGCACAATTCTCGGAAGGGCCAGGGCGTCCTGGAGATCGTTTTTTACTTGTTGCGTAGATTTCGGCTCTCTTTTAGGTCCAGGATTTTTATTTTATCCTCCGTATCTACCTGGAACTGGAATTTCATTCTCTTCGATTAGAGAGATTGGTCCTTGAATCCAGAAACAAATTAGGAGCTTTGCTATATAATTCTCGTAAGGGCCAACAGCGTTCCGGAGATCATTTTTTACTCGCTGCGGAGATTCGGGCTTCCTTTATTTCCAGGATTGATTATCCTTCACAACTACCTACAGCTGGAATTCCCTTCCGGGCTGAGATTCGTCCGTAAATCCAGAATGAAGATAGGAGCTTTTGACATAATTCTCGGAAGGGCGAACAACGTCCTGGAGATCGTTTTTAATTTGTTACACAGATTGAGGCTTTTTTTTACGTCCTGGATCTTTTGTATCCTTCAAAACCACTTGAAGCTTCCCTTCTTCTCGAGTAGGGGCTTCGCCGTTTGGCCTTTGAATACACAAATAAAGGTGGAGCTTTTGACACAGTTCACGGGCTGCTTCCTCCTGAAAAGTATTTTTAGTATTATAGTAAGTATATTCAACTCGCGCTGAATATTTAGTGGAATTTAAATTTAAAATATAAAAGCTTCAAGGGCAATGACAGCCCAAAACTAGATTTCGGAAATAATATATTTAGCAATTAATAAGTAAATTCTCATCAAAAATTGGACTGTATCGCCGTTCTTTAGATTGAAAAGAATGTATCACCGTGTTTTGAAGCTGAATTTTTCAACATTGGAGGAGAAATCTGTAGAGAAAAATCACAAGGCACGAGTGAAATTTTTTCTCTACGGATTTCTCCCTCAATATTGAAAAATTCAGCTTCAAAATACAGTGATACATTCTTTTCGATCTAAAGAACGGATATACGATCCGATATTTGATGACAATTCATTTATTAATTGATAAATCCGTAATTTACGAAATCTGGGTGGTCACGTGCCATTGCTCTTAGCGATTTTCTGAAAGTCCTGGAGATTTTTTTTGCTTGTTACACAGATTTGGATTTTATTACGTCCAGAAACTTTTTTTTTCTTCGCAACTATCCGAAATTGTGATTTCCTCCTCGACCAGAGAAATTCGCCCTTGAATCCAGAAAGATTTGAGACTCGCGTGAGAGAATTCCAAGATCGTTTCGAGAGGAACGTGACGATTCTTGGATTCTTTCCCAGTCGTCTCAGGTGCGTTGAGCTCGAGTGTCCTCGCTTGAAGAATGCGGGAAAAAGTCGTAAAAAGGGCCGCGAGTGGAAGGTCGGAAGGAGACGCGTGGTCGAGGGCCACGGAGGGTGGGATCGATCGCGGAAACCCTCGGGACTCGGTACAGGAATATAATTTTGTTGCAGGAGGAGACGGCGCCATGAGGGCGAGTAAACTATGACCAAGACAGCGGGCTCGAGGAATATCGTCGTGCGAGCGCGCACAATGAGAGCGCTCCGAGTACTCGTGATGCAAGTGCTCGTCGCGTCGGCGGCCCTCTGCGCCCGATACAGCCTCAAGGAGAACGCCGCGGGTGAGTAAGAGAGAGAGCTCGACGATTCGCAAGAACGAACCTCGAGGGTGCGCATCTCCTTCCTGACATTTCGTTCCATTTCAGGCGAGTGTAAGACTCCCCTTGGCATGGAGGAGGGAAAAATCCCGGATGACGCGATAACTGCCTCTTCGAGCTACGAGAGCAAGTCTGTCGGTCCCCAAAACGCGAGGTTCATTATTTATAAATTTATAAATTATAATGAATTTTTTATAAATAAATTTAAAATGAATTTTTTTTCAAAATATTTTTTTTTCAAATTTTTTGTTTTCATTTAAAATAAAAAATTTAATAAATATATATAGTCATAAAATCGTTCATTATTTAAACAATTTTTCAGTATCCGATGAAGAAACAGGAAATTACAATAATTAGCAATTTTTTTTCAGGATACGACAAGAGAAAAACGGAGGTGCCTGGTGTCCGAAGGCGCAGATCAGTAGCGACATAAGAGAGTACCTAGAGGTCGACCTGACGAGAGATCATCTCATAACGTGGACGGAAACTCAAGGGCGTTTCGGAAACGGTCAGGGCCAGGAGTATGCGGAGTCATTCTTCCTCGAGTATTGGCGAGACTCGGAATGGCATCCGTACAGGAGCCTCAGAGGCGACAGGGTATAATTCTATATATCATAAAATCAATCAAAACATCAAATCATAAAAAAATTCTTTGATCGAATAATTTAAAATACATTTTTTTCGTATGATAAAAAATATAAAGATTTATAAAAATATTTTCGAAAAAATCTTTTGTAAAAATTTTGTAAAAATTAAAAAACAATTAAATTTGAAAAATATATTTGTATCTCAGATGCTGCGAGGAAACAGCAACACGTACCTCGTCGTTCAGCAGAAACTCGACCTGCCTTTCGTTGCTAGCAGAGTTCGTTTCATCCCCTACAGCCAGCATCCTAGGACAGTTTGCATGAGAGTGGAAATATTTGGATGTCTTTGGGATCGTGAGTATACAATGCATCAAAAGTCACAATAACTTGAGAATAGAGATCAATTAATATTTTTTATGTAGAAGGGATTAGAAGTTACGCAGCACCCAAAGGACGAGTCTTTGGTCCTGGAGGAGCGAATACCGAAGATTCTTCCTACGACGGACACGAGGAAGGCGAGTATCTCGTCGGAGGTATCGGTCAGTTGACAGACGGCGTAATCGGGGAGGACCCTTATGCCATCGAGTCCTCGAGTTCAACTAATTGGGTCGGCTGGACGGATCTGACGCCCGTGACGATCGTCTTCGAGTTCTCGGAGCTCCGGATTTTCGAGGAGTGCAGTATTTATTCCGCGAACGCGCCAGAACGAGGTGTCGAACCTTTCTCGATCTTGAGAGCCTGGTTTTCACGAGACGGCGAACAATATCAACCGAATGAGGAGAGAGCGGAATTCTTCAGCTCGATGCGAGCCAGCATTGCGGTTCTTTCGATCGCATTGAGATCCAGAGAAGCCAGATTCATCAGGATCGAGATGACGCCTCGATCCAAGTGGCTTCTCTTGAGCGAGGTCACTTTTCGTAGTGGTGAGTCCAAAAATAATTCAAATTCATTTGAGAAAAAATTTCCAAAATTAACAATCTATAATAAATACAAAATATTGTCAATCTTCTGTATTGTATAAATTGAAAACTTATGTGTTAATAAGAAAAAAAATACTGAATCGATTAAATTAGTTCCAGTAGTTGGGAACACTACGACGAGCGAGACCGGACGACCTTCTGACGGATTGATGAACACGACAGAGACAATTTCCGAGCTCGAGAGACCCGAGATCAGCTACAACGAGAGTGTATACGAGATAACTCCAAAATTAAGACCCGATGCTTTCCCCGTGGACCGTTCGCAGACGTACATCGGCCTCGCGAGCGGTGCGCTCACCCTACTCGCGCTCTCACTCGCCTGCACATTTTTTCTCGTCAAACTGAGAGGTCGAAATAAAGTCGCGCTGTTGCAGAAACACACGGCACTGTTATGTGGATCGCCCGCAACCGGGCTCAGCGTCAATCCTAAAGACGTCAAGCTCTCGCTCTCGAGACTCTCCGTCAGGAGTAAAACTCTCCCCTCTGACAGCTCGAGCGTCCTTCCGAGCGTTCCAGCAAATCAGTATGATAGATCCAGTCTCTATGACAAGACTTTCAAATTATTTTCCGAGGAGGATCTCGTGCGAGAGCGAAATCTTCGTGAGAGCGAGTATTCGGGTAAGAAATATCCGCGAGGGAAAATAAATTTTAAATTAATAATAATAATTTTGCTTAAAAAAGTAGAAAACATTATTAAAAATGCGATTATATTTTCTTTAAAGACGTAGCAGGCTTCTCAAATCTCGACACCACTGACGAGCTCACGGAACGAATATCCAAAACTCCATTTCCTACCAAGAGGCGCGTCTCGGCCACTCAAACGCCAAAGTCCACGAGTAAGGTGCATGAGGGTTACTACGCCGCGACCGACATTCTCACGGTAAGTTCGCATCGAAAAGAATTCTTCCGAGATTTTGTACAATACTAAATTCTTCACTTGCACAGATAAAAAGACGGGAGCAGCTTTCCGGATCGAGCCTATTCACAGCATTAGCGATCGATGAACGCGCCCGAGTCGCCGACCAAACCGACTCATTCGTTCCTGTTCAACAGATTTCGAGGCACAGGCTCAGAATTCTTGATAAAATCGGCGAAGGAAGCTTCGGATTCGTGAGTTTATTTTTATTTTCGGATTAAAAATATAGACTAACGTGGAGAAATATTTGATACAAATTGTTTTTACGTCTCAGGTACATCTTTGCGAGGCGAAAGGAATTCAGAGTCCTGATCTTGGAACGATGAGAAACCGTCAAGTCGTCGTTGTCCGATCGCTCTGGCGAGGAGTGACCGATTCATTCAAGTTAGTTTTATTTTTTAAGTTTTGAACACTGATAAGAATTCAAAAAATGAATAAAATCTTCTGTTCTTGCAGAAAAGCCTTCATGAGAGATATGAGAGTTCTGGCGGAGATACGAGATCCAAATATCGTCCGGATAATGGCGCTCGTCGAGGAAGAGCCATTCGGAGCTGTCTTTGAGTACGGAGAGCTCGGAGAGCTTGCCACTCTCGTGAGAGATCGCTCGAAGGAGGAGCCTTTGAGTTACGACTGCCTAGTCAACTTTGCAACTCAGATAGCCTCCGGCATGAAGTACCTTGAGAGTATGAACGTGCCTCACCGCGACCTCGCTTCGAGGTGAGTTCTCAAGAAAATCCTCGAGTCGTGTCGAGAATTCTTCTACAATCTTCTTTTTCCTCAGGAATTGCCTTGTCAATCGTGATCTCTCGGTAAAGGTCTCGGATCATGCCATGTACTGCAGCAAGTACGAAAATCAGTATTACGTCAACGAATGCTACGCCAAAATTCCACTCAGATGGATGGCTTGGGAGGCCGTGTTGCTTGTGAGCTGCAAAAATTTACACACCTTTACTCCATATATTTTTCAGTATTTCTAAAAAAACGTTTCATTAACCGTTCGAACCACTGAAGATGTTGAAAAGAATAACCCTGGACTAAAGATTTTAAAATACTTTTACTGATTTGCCATACTATTTATGAATGCAAGATGTTCTTTTTCAACGATTTATAATTTTTATATACGTAGTTTTTATAAATATTTTGACATTATTTCTGAAATGGTAGTCCATAAGTGATGAACTCTTTTGAATCGGAGATATATTTTTGTGACCAGGGTAAACAAAGCTGCAG
This sequence comes from Cremastinae sp. B BG-2022a, assembly GCA_030522605.1. Taxonomy (NCBI): domain Eukaryota; kingdom Metazoa; phylum Arthropoda; class Insecta; order Hymenoptera; family Ichneumonidae; species Cremastinae sp. B BG-2022a. The sequence continues at coordinate 159,636 of JAPYYX010000032.1, read as the reverse complement.
AGCAGACGTCTGGTCGTTTGCTACGACCCTCTGGGAGATACTGACGAATTGCGAGGAGTTGCCATTCTCCGAGATGACGTCGGAGCAGGTATTGGAGAACAGCGGTAAATGGTATCACGGGACAGCGGGCGATCCGAAGAGTCAACCTCGTCTGCTCGAGCAGCCAGATTCGTGTCCCAGGAAGCTCTACCACATGATGTGTCAGTGTTGGAGCAAGCGACCCGAGGAGAGACCGACTTTCCACGAAATTCATCTCTTCCTCGAGCGTTTGAATTTCGATTGAGCTCCATCGGTAAGGAGAGTCGAAGAGAGCGAACGGACCAAAGAGATTGAACGATTACAATCAGCTAGGAAGCATCCCGTTCGTTCCGCGGAAACTCGAGCCGCGACAACGAGTCGCCGAGCACGACGTCGAGCCCTCGATCCCTCCTCGATTGATCCCACTTGTCTCTCTCTATTTTCATAAGGTACGTTCCGCTCGTACACAAACATACACACTTGCAGTGTCAACGAAAACGAGTGACTTTCTCGACGTCGGCGAGGCGAACCCGGGATGCCCCGGCCACTAAATTTATGCTCAACTAGGTTTACCTTCGTCCTGTAAGCGTGTACACGTATTTCATTAAGCGACGACTAAGACGACGAACGACGACGATTACTAAATTCGTATTTATCAAGTATTCTAAGGATTTTTCATAATCACTCTCAGTGTTACCCATTTATCGGATAGAAATCGATTAATCCGGACTAATCGGTTGACGGGGATTCTCATTGATTCCTCGTCAACGAGTATTCCGTCTGTCGCTATCGTCCAGTCAATATCGAGGGAGATTAAAATATCATTTCTCACACTCGGCCAAAAAAACAAATCGAGTCAATGTGCGTTGGAGAGAAAAAAAATATCACTGGCGGATGTGAGTCAGCCACGAGCCATATCCTATTAAAAAAAAATATCAGTTTACGAAATATCGTTTTTACGCGTCCCCAATATGCACCAACCGTTACATATAGAGGGAAGAAATATCACACGATGTGTTAATATCTCTGAGGAGAGAAAAACGTAAGCGTAAAAATATTGTATAAGACTTTTAGATGAGGTAAGGATTCCTCTGTAAATTAGCTCCGACGTTGCTTGTCCGGAACCGGCGCGGCGCTTCCGACTTCGAAAGGAGTCAATCGCGAGAAGAAAAAATTCTCCCTTAGGGAGAACGGATTTATTTTGTAAACCGGAGCCGGAAGTGTTTGCGTGCGGCCTTTCTCATATCTCTACGTACACTGTGACGACGAAAGGAACTAAAAAAAACAGAAAGGAGAGAAAAAATGGTTAGTCAGGAAAAAGTATTTTGTCCGAATATTGTATACATACATATATCAAAGGAAAAAAAAAATTTTAATCGTAATGAAGAAGTGGGAACTTATGCCAGTGGCGCGAGTGTCAACGAAAAAACAAAAGTAATTAAAAAGAGAGGGGAAAAAGCGCCTGCGGCTGAAGTTTGGAATTGAGAAAAGAAATATTTCATATTCGCTTGAAAAAAAAAGAATCCACAACGACAATCAATTTTTCGGAAAAGTAATAAGTAAGGAAGCTGGTCGAGGATCGATATGGCGCTCGGAGAAGAAAACGGAGCCAAAACATTTTTTCATATCCTCAATGTATCTCTATTTTAAAACGACGAGGAGCTCCGAAGATGTAACAACTTTGTTCGTTAATTCGTGTACATAAATCGGGCGACGATTATCGGAGAAACAACGATCGAAGACACTTAATATCGAATCGGTTTAACGTACGAATTTCAAGTGATATTTATGCACCTCGATCCTGAATAATCGGAGCGTTTATTACGCGTTTTCGAGGAGAATGTAGAGAACGAGACGATTCGAAAATTCTACACTCACCTTGTCCCGTACTACTGACAAAATGTAATATGATTAATCGTATTCCATTACAAATTATATTCTTCATATTTCCAGTGTTATAATCAATAAAAGAAATTGTTATACTGTGTAACGGTGAGAAATGTTCGTACGATGTATCAACGAGCCAGAGGTGTAATTTTCATTTCCCGATGAAAATCTTCAAGAGTCTGCTCCCAGCGTTGTTCGAAGTAAACACCGAGGAGAAAATTTGCGCGTCTCGCAGTGTCGATCGCCCAGGGCATGTGATATTTCTCGTACAGCTGTCGCTGTCTGGAAAATCGAAAAATAAATCATCAGTAAATTCTCGGAAGACGTTGAAAAAATATTTTGAAGCGAGAGAGAGAACCTTGGTCGAAGTCTAACTGCTCCAAAAATCGCGCCGGCGATGCACATTGGTAACCTCAACTGCAGAGCTTCGATCCACTTGACTGCTACTTCACCGAGCATCGTCGTTGGCATGAGAAGGACAGCATGAAATATATCGTGAACTTCGCGATAACGTTGCATGACGTAAGCCAGTTCTCGATCGTCTACGAATTTCACATCGTCTCGAGAATCCGGAGTGACTTTCTGATAAAAAAGGACATTTAGCATGGATACGAAATTCACATTGGAATGCAACGATAATGATTGTTTTATTTCTGATCATTATTTTTTCCAAGAATATAACTTCGATAACATTTTAGAATTTCTCTATTTTTTTTCAAGCTATTTTTTGGTTAAATGGAAAAAACGTGAGTTAATGTAAGGCAAAAATTTAGTCACGATGATTCTGAGCACAAAACATTTTATTACTAATTCTGATTGTGATTCATAACACGATTAAAACGTGTTTAAAATCTAAAAAACGTGCTCTTCGATAAATTCCGTATCGACAGTATTTTTTTCGAGATATTCTGAGGAAAAAAATAAACCGGCTTACATTTACGATTAAAAAGTCATGATAAGTCCTGCCGAGGGTTCCTGGCTCGAGTAAAGAGAGTTTCGGAAGATCGAGCGTTTGCGTATCAATGCGGGGTTTTTCACGCAGCAGACTGCGCCCTTCGTCGGTCGATCTCAGTTGCTCGAGACACCGAGCGAGCGCGGTTTCTCCCGTTGTTTCGCCCAAGCAGGCGATCATGTCAGCGCGAAACGGATCGCTGAGGGAAAGCGCCGCGGCTCCGGCGCTGAGCGCGAGCCGCTGAAATTTTGACAGTTGAACATGATTCTCGTCGTAATGTCGATTAAACGCTTCGTTCGAGAACGCTCGAGTCGCGACGCGCCCTGAAAAATAATTTCCTTCTTTAAGAATAAATAACAACTTTACTTTTCTTCATTTACATTTATTTTTATTTTTTTAAGAAAATGCGCGCACGTATTTCACGCCGCGATATGCTAGCTACAATATACAGTTTCATTTTTATAATTTTATGCCATAGATATAGAATAAAGCTTCGCAAATATTTGGCCTAAAAATGAAATTCCAACGACGATGGACAATGCTTTGGTCTATGACTCGTACCTCCACCGCTCCGTTACGACCTTACGAGCTTCCGTTCGTCCCATCCGCTTTTCTCCCATCGAAAAAATGCTCGTGAAAATAGGAACTATTTATCTATTTTGGAGCTCAACGCGGATCTACAAACGACCGAGCTCGTTTCGCCTCGGAGCTTCACGGTACGAGCTCTCCCGATTCTTCTCATTTACGAGTCTTTATTATATATTTTCGGTTACGAATTTTTTATCTTCGTAAACTAGATAATGGCACGGCCCGTTTTACAACGCTGTGTCGACGACTTCCGCTTCCTATTTCGACACTCCGCCAACGCTCGTTAACTGTACACGTTCATTCCATTAAAAATATGACAAACTGTACACCAGATTATATAACTTGAACCTTGACAGGATCATTTTTCTTTAATGGCGTGTATTTAGGCTCTTGTGTTTGGCTTGGCTTGAAAGTGAGCAACGCATAGGCCAGACTGCCGACCACGCTTAGATTCAATCCTGCAAAATTGATCCAAGAAAATATGTAATCTCCTCCCAGAACCATTCCCAAGTACGTGACACAAATGTTCTTGAGACATCCCATGATACAGGTGGTCAGAGCCGAATTGTACATTGTGCACAAAATAACGCTGTAAGACAGAACAAAGCCCATGATGCACGAGAGGAAAAACTGCAGCGCGAATGCAATGTCCGTCCAGTAAGCAAAGTTTGCAACTTTCTCAAAGTCTCCAGTGTACCATGTCAAAAAAATTGCGGGCAGAGTCATGAAGAGAGCATTGTAATACATCAGACCGTATTTTCCAAGCTCCTTAGAATCTAATTTCTTTTTCATGTAAACTCCATTGGCAGCTGTACACAGATCGCTCATCAGGATGAAGATGTAACCCTTCAGGTTGAAAGCAAGATCGTTGGATGCAGCGACAATAGCTCCCAGGACCATGATGTAAACACTTAGCTGAACAGAGGTCGAAGCTCTGACATTTAGCACAAAGTACTCTGCGATCATAGTCATGAGGATGCTGAATCTCCTGAGGGCGGTGAACATCGGCAGGCTCAGTTGTTTGGTGCTGCCAAGGCCAAAAACCATGTTCCCTATGTAGATGATCGGCAGGGGCCATATCTTGGTGAAGGTTGCGGATTCCAGATCAGGAAAGTCTACGTAACGAAGTTTCTTGGCAAGGAAGAGCACGAGAACCGTCGCCAGGAGTTGTCCGATCGCGAGGATTTGAAACGACGGTAAATTGTACGTCGTGAGAACATTTTTATTGACGATTGTTATCAGGAGCGACGAGACACCGTAGAATAGAGCAGAGCCGAGACGCAACACCTTGTCATGCTTAATTAGCATTTTTACAAAAAAAAGCAACTCCCCATTTGTTATTGCATTAATGTCCTATTCTCTACTGTTTCGCCAGTTATTGCAAACTGGCAGACATGGGACGTAGCACTGATATTAAATACTGACGACGTCAGCATTTCGGTCTCACGATTGCGGAAAAAGATAGGTTAAGTTTAGAGTTTTGGGCACGTACATGCTGATAGATGTGTCAAATTCGCCGGCCTCATCACGTTCTCTCGATTGCCTTTTTTGTACTTTTGATCACTTAATTTTTTTTCCGTCTTCGTGCGCAACAGAAATTTTTCTCGACGTTTTATCGCGAATATGAAATTCGTAGCGGCGTCGCAACGTGACTGCACATAGCGGTGGCTGCGACGCGACTGACAAAAGCGACAAATTGCAGACATACAGGATTGAAGAAAAATCTATTCGACCAGTGAATCTCGCAATAACTCCTATACATACATCATCAACGACATTTATAATCCTTTATTTGCTTCATCGTTATATATCATATAATATTATCATTATAATCATAATCATACCATACTATATCGCAGTTATCGTAAAATGAAATTCGAAAATAGGCGTTAAATAATAACAATTGTATTTGTTTTTTTTTTCTTATTCTTCATTGACGGTGATCGGTCGATCCCGGCGTCGCCCGGTTGAATTTCTTCCAACAGGCGAAAATGCGATTTTCATCATTGTTCCAACAATCCTCACCGAGGGATGGAATCTTGCGAGCTCGACGGGGCTCAGTTGCAATCTCTATATGCATAAATAGAACACATCGATGCCAGTCTCATCGACGTTCGATCGTTTTATCATAGAAAGGGCCAAGCTTCGTCCCTTGTTTTAATTATCTTCAATATTTCTTTCGTTCCAACGGAGCGAGGAACAAACGTCTCCCGTGTAAACATCTCTTCCCTATCGTACTTTTAACGTTACAGGAGTACTCGATAATAGGTTTTCTTTTTCAATTAGTATTTTATTTTCAATTCGTACCTAGTACGCTCATCCGATTTCCATTTATTTATTTTATTTATTTATCTTTTAATAAATCGGTACTGGCAGCCAACAGACACGATGCGTTTCTATCTAATATAATCTTCATCTTGTTTCGTGTTCATGTGTGTACGTGTGTGTTTGTGTGTAGCAATATTATTCTCGTGTAGTAGTTTTCTCGAATATATGCTGTCCCTATACATGCGTACGCACACATATACATATATAAATATAAATATGTATATATCTATATGTGGTAGTGCTATCCAAGGATTTCGTGTTTTTCTTTTTTTTTCTTCCTTGTGTACGTCCATCAACAGATACACTATACTTTATCTTCACGTCTTTTCTTCTTCTCATTGTATTTTCGTTTTTTTTTTAATAGGAAGAAGAGGTGCTACAGCAGGCTTTTACGCGAATATTTATAGATAATAATGAATTTTCTCTTTTTTTCCCTTTTCCTACTTTGTATATATCTCTCGGTATTTTATGTGTCCGCAATTTTCATTCTCATCTCATCTGCGCAAGTGTGATGACTTAGCAATAGCCATAATAGTAGTAATAATAATAATAAAGAATATAACTAACGTAGCGATGATAGTATATCGTTTATACCCTCAGCGATCGCGTACCTTCGCCGTTCAGAGATTTCCTTCGCCGAAGTTTTTCTTTCATGTATTTATAGAGTATGAGTGGATCGAGCGGTTTCTCATTCGTCTCTCAATCTGTAGTTGCTCGACAACCATTTCATTCTTTATCCATTGCCGTCTAAGCGAGAATTTCTTTTTCCATCGCTGACGGTTCATAAATCCATACTTTTTGTCACTTCCGGTGAACATTTTTCAATAAAAATGTAAGTCGTTAAAAAGTCGATCTTGGACTATACAAAAGTACGGTAAATTCCTTCTCCTCTTTAGTTTTTCCTCGTCTGTGTACGGGCGATCGTTCGGCAAATTGCAACGCAGCGAGCAAGTTTCTTCTATCTGGACTCGTGCTCTCTAGAAAGATTATTCTTGACGTTCCATAAGCGTTGTACATACAAAAAAAAATTCGTATCTCCAAAACCAAAAAGTCGAGGATGAAAATCTACTCGATCGAAAAACGCAAAACTTTTATACAAATATTAAGAGATTACATTATAATATATCATCGGTTATGTGAAAGCTGTTCCTTTAGCTCGCGTGCACATTTATTTTCCATTCAAGCATCGGACCGACATGAAATAAAATCGCGAAAAAAAACGTCTCTTTCATAAGGTTACCTCCTGATTAAATCCTAATTATCGGGAAGATTTTCTACTATCGCGTGTAAATGTATTTCGCAAAGAAAAAAAAAATCGAGAAAAAATGATTATTGGGAAAGGCATTGACATTGCTCACTCTGGCAATTACACGTCATTTTTCCGTAAATTTTTCGACTTCCTTTTATTTATTTATTATTTCTATAGTTAAATTAGACATCAGATCGGACGACCATCCCAATTTTAGAATGATACAGTCACGGTCGTCGCCATATATATATTCCCAATTATTGATAAATCACCGTACAGTGAAACATGCAAACAACACGAAACGGGCAGTTCGCTAGTAATGTTGCTCTGATAAATTTCGATGACATAAAAAAAGAAAAAAAAAACTTGCGCAAAGAGAAATATTGTCAGCGGAGAGAAAGATTCCCTGAATCCTTCCAAAATCGCAATTCCATTAGAATCCCAAGGTGATTCTTTTTTTATTTATTATTTCAATCATTATTTCTCTTTACGCTTCTCGATTCTCTACCGTAACTATCAACTCCTTTCTTCTCTTCGCTTACATCCAAAGCGAAACTTTCGTAACTCTTTTTTTCTCTCGAACCATTTCCCCCTTTCCCATCCTTTCTTCCTCTATTTCTTGAAGTGTCTCAATTATGTGCACTGATCCAGTTATTATTCGTCATCGGATAAGTATATTAGAAATAATAGCGATAAATTGTAAGGATTTAAACCGTCTTATCATCTAGTATGACAAGTATATATTGGATTTGGGTGTCGATGAATAATTGCTAGCAAAGATATTTTTACGTGGTGTCTAGAAGAAACAACGTTCACTTCGTCTAACGCTGCTGTTGCTCCGCTACGCTGCTCCTTTATCCCGCCTTTGCCTTGCCTCTTAGTGATATTTTTATACATTTTCTCTTGCATTTATTTGAGTTAGTCAATTTATATCGCTCAGATTCTTGTCTATACTTTCCCGTGTGGTATAGAGATTCGGCTTGGCTACGATCGGACCGAAAGTTGTTGCGAGTACTTGGAGAATACTCGGATGCATTTTTAGTGACTCCATTTGTTCCAGCCCTGAGGGAAATTTTTTTCATGTTTCATGATGTTATGATAAACAATACGAGACGTTTTGTATGAAGTATTGATTTTAGACTAGTATTCAAGATGACACTCACTGGATGTTGCTTCTCCTGGCTGGGATCTGACATTCCCCATGCTGGTGGTTCCATCTTAGCATTTTCATTGTGGGGCATCTCTGGGAGACCCGGGGTACCGAATTGTCCGGGCAACAGCGCGAGGCCCGGTATCAGGGACAGACCCGCCGCACTTCCATTCGGAAATGCCTGTTGATTGTCCAAGTGACCCTTAAAAAGTCAAGTGAAAAGTAGAATATTTGTGCGAAACGGAAAATAAAGTATGACAATGGAAAAAAAAATCTTACTTGAAAAGATGATTCCATCATCTGATGCAACTCGGCATCGATGTTTGACATTCGGCTGTACGAGTTGTTTGGTCGAAAGATTTGATGTCTGTCGATACTGGGAGCGAGATTTGCCCAGTTGATGGCCGAATGAACTAGTTTTTCATTATTTAGCATCCAATTGATGGAATCAGCATCACCGCCGGGACCCATTCCCGTTGCGTAATTTTTCCACGCTCTCTCGGTGCCGATCGGTCGTGGAACTTTGCGATCTTCGATCTTCATCTGGCTAATTTCTTGAGCGACCTGGGCAGGTGAGGATGGTGACATGGTCGGTGAGCCGCCGTTTTCGAGACTCGTTATAAGATCAATGTTTCCCGATTGTCCAGCCATGCTTCCGAGATGATTCGGAAAACCCATTTGTCCGATCATAGGATCCTGATGAGGGGGAGGACAATTATTCTGCGGCGGTACGAACGGCCACTTGGTCTGCCCATTTGAAGATCCTAAATTCGTGGGTACTCGAGACGCTCCTGGACCACCTTGCTGATATTTACCCATCGGGAAATTGGCTCCCAACATTGCGAGGTTGTTGGACGGCTGGATTGCCGTTGCCGGTGGCGGCACCGTTGGCACATTGGCAAACAAGTTCGGATGCATTCCCGCAGGTGGATTAAGCATTGTAACCTGCGGCTTGTTGTTCAGATGCAACGAGCTGGAGAAGTCAGGCGCGCGAGGATTCAATCTTGACATACTAACGGTCGTATTGACGCTGGACGATTGCCCGCCCATGGTTTGAGCAAAACTCTGCACATGCGGATGGAAAGGCATCATCGGGTGTCCGGTTTGAGCCTCGTTCGGTACCATTTTCAACAAGCTCGAATTCACGTTCTGATGCTCGAAGCCGCCGTTGTTCGATTTAAAGAGATTTACATCGATGCCAGCTTGTGAGTTGGACGTCTGCTGTTGTTGCATCACATGCTGCTGATGCGTCGTGGAAGCGCTCCTTGCTCCTATCTCACTCTGGAAAACCTGCCTATTGTACTGCGATAATTCCATGTTTTGCTGGCTCATTACGGGCCTCGCAACTGCCAAACTTCCCGGTGCTTTGTTCGCCTGATGTTGATGTTCGTTGTAATTGACCGAAGTTTGAAATTGAGGCGGTTGAATGGGGTTGTTATGCATGTTGGATGGTGAGACTACGTTTCCAATCGGATTTACGCCGTTCGAGCCACTCGAATTGCTCGATTGAGATTTGCTCGAGACTGGAGAGCACATGGCTGTTCCTCCCCTGTAGCCGGGTGCTTTCGAAGCATCCACCTATTTGGTTGTGAAAAAAATGAAAATAATAAGCGATTGTTTTAAAATAAAAAGAAGCAAATTACTGAAAAATTCAACAAACCTGTGGAGGTGCACTGTCGATGAATTTGTTGGCAGTATTGCTGCCAGCTGAGTTGACGTTAACTCCGCCGCCAGCGACAGTTGCAAAATTCATTCCTTTTTGGGACTCGTTTTCGCGACCTCCCCACATTGATTGTTGAGTAACTTTTGAGAAAGTGTCATTAAAGAGGGAATACTCTAGAGGCGTGTTGCTTGGCTGTTGTTGCTGCTGAACTTGATGTTCCGCCATGCTCGTCGTGACGGGAGTAGTGCTACGGATTTGTTGCTGCTGGCTCTGAGACTGCGGTGCGGATTGCATTTGCTGGGGAGTCTGAAGCTGAGCCGATTGCATAGGCTGTTGCTGGTGCTGCTGTTGATGCTGTTGTTGGTGCTGCTGAGGCGGATGGTGTTGATGGTGAGCCGCCTGTTGCTGCGCTAACATATTCTGCTGGGGCTGGCTTGAATTCTGCGAGGAAACAGCCGGTGGCGAGGGTGTGACTCGCACGGAATTGCTCGAGGTCGCGTTGACCATCGAATTATCAGGGCCATTTGAGAGAACGTTCGAGAGATTCGACGATTGCTGAGTGTTCGCGGTCGATGTTCCGGACGCGTACGACGTTTTTCCAGTGTTGTTATAGTGGATTATCGGCGGTGCGGATAGCGTTGGCAGTGGTCGGCAGTGTTTTGGGGATGTTCTCGTAACACCGACTACGACGCTGCTCGAAATTGTCGAATTTACGGAGGTCAAGCCACTCATCGATGAAGATCCGAGAGACACGGAGGCCGTCGGGACAGCGCAACTCGACGACGACAGAGATGAAGAAGACGACGAGGACAGCGAGGACGAGGAGGACGAGGATGACGTAGAGGATGCTCCGACGACTGTGGATGAGCCCGCTCCCGACAGTGACGACGTTGATTGCTGACTCGCGTTCTGCTGAGTTGCCACCGATGCTGTGGATGATATTGAGGTCATAGTTTGGAATACTTTCAGTGGCTTCAATCCTTGATTATTGTTCGATTGTGCTACTGAATTCGTCATATGGTTCGAGACAGTTATTTCGGTTAATGTCGCCGCGAACGAGGGTTGAGTAGTTATAGAGGTTACGGTCTGCGGTGCACGTCCCGCCGTCATAATTGCATTTGTATATGACATTGTCGTCTTTGTAATCGTTGTGGATAACATTTGGGCTGCGGCCAACGACTGCGCTCGTTTCTCCGCTGTGGAGAAGTTTTCAACATTTTTACCGACTATTATCACTTCATTTCTAAATCTTTTTTCTTTATTTTTTTGATTTTCTTCTAAGTCATTAGATTTAGGCGAGAATCACGAAGAAAGAGCGAAATCGATTCAGGTGCCCGCCGCCCAAGTATCGTCCAAAGCGTTATTTTTATTTTTCTATCATACATAGCGCGAAAGATGAATGTTCCAAGAGATCTAAAGAGACTGTGAGAAAGAGATGCCAAAGATTACGGAGAAATAATATAAATTACTCACCAGCTACGACGAGTCTCGGAGGGTTTGTTCGAGACATCGGCGCTGGGAAAGTTCCAGTTAATTTTATACTCGATGACGAGCGAAGGGGCATCAATTGAGTCACCGATGTCGTTCCGGAAGTGTAACTGCCGCTAGCAGTACCCGATTTGCTCAACTGAGAACCAATCACGCTGCTCACCGAACTCGAAGTCTTGGTCGTGCTCGATCTGGTCTTCGTCGCCTGAAACAACACATCAAATTCATAGATTCCAAATTCTTTCTTTCTCTTCTTGCTGTATTCTCATTGCTCTCGAAACTTACGATGCTTGATAGAGGAATTGTTGTCTTATCCCAGGAAGATGAAGTCACAACGGTGGGTTTCGCTTTCGGTAACATCTGAAGAATATCCACGTCTGGATCTTTTATCAAAGCAGCTATCAGGGTGTGAGCTTGTTTCGTCGCATCGGTCGATCCCCTAATAACAATTAATAAAAAAATCATTAGAATCCTTGTTCGCGTACCATTTTTTATTTTTCATTTTTTTCTAGTTTTTAAACGGATTCTTACTTAATCGTTATTATTCTCTCGCCCTGGGATTTGCTCTGCTTTTCGACTTCGATATGAGCTCCGGTGGCTCCTCTTATAGCGTTTATGTTGCTACCACCGCGACCAATCACCCGACTGATAGCGTTCGGTGGAACAGATACTTTCTTCGAGCGAAACGGTGAATTCATGAATCTCCCCGAGTCGTCAGATTGTCCCCTACGATTTTTACGAAGTGTTATTACCGTGCGACATATTTTATATCAAGAGATCAGCACGATACACCGTCACTGTAGCAGTGCCGTTGGAAAAAATTGGCTCGCCGAGTTTAGATCTATCAATTATTCCACAGGCAATAGCGTTCGCATTATCGAGAATTCGATTTCGACAAAATAAAGTTGTGGTCGACGGAACGAATAGTTGAGGAATAAAATGTAAAACTTTTTTTCTCGGCTTACCCGAGTTTCGAGCATGCGATAAATAAAATTATACTCACTTGCGTACGACTTCTTTCCATCCTTCCTCGCGCTTACCGCCTTGCTTCGGACTCGTCGAATTGTTCGTTTTTGCGTTGTTACCGACCGTATCGTCATACTGATTCGCTTTTTTCCCTTTACCGGACACGTACGTTTCGTTGCCCGTAGCTTCGAAATCCTCACGTTCAGCTGGATGCCTCGACGACTCAAATACGAGCTGGCCCTTGAGCTTTCGTTCACTCGAGTTTACAGCCGCGGCCGTTGCAGCTCGAGTATTCGATACGGAAGATGCGACATTCGAGCTTGAGCTCACACTGGCGGCCAATCGTCTGATAAAAAATTCACAAGTCAGAAGGGAAACTTTCTAAGTGGAATTTATATATAAAATTTTGGAAGGAACGACAAAAAAAGCATTGATTAAAAAATAGGAAAGAAGTGATTTTTCTATCACAAAAAAACAGAAAATACTTACTTGTCCGCGTTGGAAGTCTGAGATTTGGCAGGCGTAGTAGTATTTTGCGTAGCAATGTTGGACGAATTTGCCGATGTTAAAGAAACTTTGGCTGATCTGTGAGGCGATGGGTCTTTGAGATTATTATTGTTGTTCAAAGGACTGCTGCTCTTTTTCTTTTTCTTGTCTTTCTTTCTCTCTCGAGCTTTGACGTCATTGCTGCTGCAACTGCCCTGGCTGTTCGCATCGAATCCGCTATCGCCTTCCTCCTTGTCTGGATCCTCAGGACTTCGATTGACAGGAGAAGAGGCATTGGCCAGTCTTTCGCACGTCTCTACACTCGAGCCAGCGTTGGCTGAATTAGAAGAAGTCGCGGTATTTCGATCTCCGCCGGTTTCTCGATCGCTGTCATCCTCTCGATCAGCATCTTCGTCATCAGACTTTTTACCGTTATCTTCCTTATCTTCGTAAATAGTCTCATTTTTCTTATTTTCTTCGTGTAGTTTTCGTTTCTCCTCCTTTTTCTCGAGTTTCTTCTTCTTTTTTCTTTCCCGTCGTCGGGCCGCGGCTGCCTTCTTCGATTCTTCTCTTGTTTTTTCCATATCTAATTCTTCCAACAAAATAGTTGCATTCTTGTTGGCCCTCGCTGCTTGAGTTTCTTTAGCAGCAATGATTATGTCGACACATTCGTTACACTTGTCTAACATTTCCTTGTCACTCAAGGTCGCTATATATCTAGACATTTCCTGATCACTGGGGAACTGTGTCACGTGGTTGACCATCCACTTGACGACTTTGACGTGGCCTTTTCGGAAGGCCGCCATCAGACAGGATACCTTGCGATTGTCTTGGGAATCGATATCGGCGTTGGCGAAGTAAAGCAGTTCGACAACACTGAGATGTCCGCCGTTGGCCGCAAGCCAGAGAGGGCTGTTACCCTTTTTGTTCTTTACCTCGACCTGCGTACCGCGAGAGAGCAAAAGTTCAACGAAACGGCAGTGACCTTTGTCGGCGGCGATCGTCAACGCGGTGTCCCTCGATGAGGGGACCGGCGTCGCGTTTACGTCGGCTCCCTTAGTCAGAAGAACTCTACCGACCTCTACATATCCTCCACTCGCTGCTTCCATGAGCGGCGTTAATCCTGTCTTGGCTCGATGTTCAACGTTCGCCTTGCGGTCGAGCAGAAGGCTGACAACCTCGTGTCTTCCTTGGAAACACGCGAGAGTCAGAGCCGTATTACGATTAGTTTCAATCTGGGCATTTATGTCACTTCCCATATCGAGGAGTAATTTAACTGCGGCTGTGTGTCCGTTCATCGCAGCTAGCATCAGCGGCGATATACCAAGCTTGGAGCCCGTTCGGGAATTTATTTCAGCTCCATGGCTGAGCAGCAGTTTTATTATGTTAACGTAACCTCCGGAAGCGGCAAGACTCAAGGGAGTATAATCAGAAACGTTGCGATGTTCTTTGTTTGCTCCACGATTCAACAGTAATTCAACAACCTCGAATCTGCCTCCACTGCATGCGAGGGACAAGGGAGTGTCCTTGGTACGTTCAGACTGAGCTTCGATGTCAGCACCGTGATTCAGAAGTATCTCGACGACTTTTTGGTGACCGGCAGTCGCCGCGAGTATCAACGGAGTGAAACCTTTTTTGTCACGGTGTTCGATGTCAGCGCCTCGCGACAGGAGAAACTCGACGAGATCCTCGTGGCCACCAGCGCAAGCGAGAGTCAACGCCGTATCATGATTGCTATCCGTCTCCGAGTCAACGTCCATGCAAGAGAAAGGGGCTAATGGAACTTGGTTCGCTCCGGTATAATTCGCGGTGGGAGCCGCAACAACACCCGCGACCGGAGTACCGCCCGTCGTGTACTGCCCTGCGACACCCGTTGGATCGATCTGATAATTCTGCCCTGTAAAATTCGCGACCGGAAGTTGTTGAGCCGTTTGCTGCGCCTGCTGAGGTTGGATCCCTTGCTGCGCCTGCTGTTGAATCGGTTGCCTCTGAACCTGCTGATTCGCGTTGCTCGGTTGCTGACACGGTGGTTGTTGCGACGAGAGCAACGGATACCTCGTCTTCTTCCCTTTGGGTCCTCCACTCGGGGGGATAGTGTAAGCTTTTTCGTTTTCCGTCAATACGGGCCCGCTGGCGGTCGAAGCAGCAGCGGCTGCTGCGGCCGCCGCAACGACCGAAGGCGCCTGAGTTTGAGTGGCTACCTGCACCTGATTTCCTGGCATACATTGTTGCGCGGCGACTGTACCGACCGGTTGTATGCTTTGCTTCTGCAACTGCTGCTGCAACTGTTGAGGCAATTGCTGTTGTTGAGTTTGAGGAGAGGCTGCTTGCTGCGGTTCTTGATGTACGAAACAACCGGGTCGTGCCAATTTGCGATGAGCCGCAGCCGCGACTTCTCCCAACTGCTTGTACATGTATCGACGGCTCTTCGTGAAGCCTTCCATCACCAATCTCGCGCAAGCAGAATCGGCTAGTAATTCGGCGACAACTTTTGCCCGAACACACTTTTCCTAAAAAAATTTTTTTAAATTTATTTCTATCAAGAAAAACCAGAAGACTTTTAACTGAATGAAATTAAATACCTGCTCGGTTTTCGGACGCAAAGACCAATGGTGTTTTTGACGTGGCTGCTGTTGTTGCTGCTGTAATTGCTGTTGTTGCGGCTGTTGTTGCTGTGGCTGCTGCTGTTGTGGTTGTTGTGGAGGTTGCTGTTGCACCTGCTGTTGTTGCTGCGGAATTTGTTGTTGGTCTTCGCTGTACATGAGTTCCAACTTCTTGAACAGATTTTCTTGTCCATCAGCTCCTGTAGCGATAAATAACATAGTGTTATTCAAATTAAAATGCACAACAACTTTTTCTATAAAATGGTAAAGGAAGAATTAACATTACCATCGGATTCATCATCCAGACCAAGCTCTTCAAATATGTCGGCGACAGTATCAAGGGGGACTTGAGTACCATCCTGAAGTTCGAACATGTTTCTATCGTTTTTCATGATGGCTTGCCATATCGGGCACTGCGTAATTCCGGCACAACGGTTCAACAATTTCTGTTCGGACGGTCCATGAACAACCGCCTGATCAGAGCTCTCCTGAAATAAGAATAATATTTTTTTAATCTTTTACGAAGAGCAAAATTGAATTCTATGCAAGTCTAAGAGTATTTTTCGCATACC
The DNA here is from genome assembly GCA_030522605.1 of Cremastinae sp. B BG-2022a. Classification (NCBI taxonomy): domain Eukaryota; kingdom Metazoa; phylum Arthropoda; class Insecta; order Hymenoptera; family Ichneumonidae; species Cremastinae sp. B BG-2022a. Next base: position 143,686 of record JAPYYX010000032.1, on the reverse strand, counting down.
TGGCCTAAATTGCTGTGCTGCACTTGGATCGCTTTCAGAATACCATAATTAATACCGCGCCTGAATTCGCTCATTCCCGCTTGTCCATTTTCGTCTATCTCTTCCACGATCTCTTGATCTTCCTGCGTTGCTTGATGTTGACAAAGTTGTTGGGGTGGTGATTGCTGCTGTTGCTGCTGAACCTAACAATTTTTATCGATTTTATTAGTATATAATTTTAAGACTAAGAAAGTAGTAACTTATTCGGCCGAATGAGATTAAGGAGTTTCGGAAAAAAACGGGAAATCAAATTCACAACTTTAATAGATTTTTCGAATTTTGTGATAAATCTTTCAAAAAGTATCGAAATCATATTTAAAAAATATATTTCTATTTTATTTGATAATCAAACCCGAAATTTTATATATCGTTCAACTAATTATTTGTAATAGCCGCATATCAAACTTCAATAAATGATAGCAAAAAAACGGTGCGGTGAAAAGTCCAGAAATTTTGCAGGAGTGTTCTTAATTAATTAAAGTTTCGTATGGTGATTTTTGATTATATCATCAAACGTCTAAATTTTGCGTAATTCTATCATTTCCGGTGAAATTTTCGTGGTCTGCATAAGAGTACATGTATTTTCGTGAAACTTGAAACGCTCATATCTTAAAAACGGTACGATAAAACGTCTTCTTTTTTTTAATCGATTCGTCTGATATTATATAGTGTCCGTAAATCTCAAAATACAAGGGGGTTAAACGTAAGTCGTTTTTTTCGTTGTTTCTTCCGAACCACCTTAAACTGAAATAGTTCTTAGTAATAAAATAATTTCTCGAACATACCTGCACTTGATCCAGTTGCAACTGAAGCTGTTGATTCAGTTGCTGCAATTGATGAACTTGGTGAACTTGGTATGTATGTTCTCGTTGTTTCTGCTGATATTGATGTTGCAAACCAGCCATGAAAGATTCTTGTTGCATCTTCGCTGTTAGAATACCGGAAGCCGCAGCCGCGGCGACCGCGGCTTTTCGCACATTTTTCCCCTCTTTCTTGGAGACTGGTTTCGCTTTCGGTCGATCGCTAATAGCTGTATTTTGACTAACATCGCTGCTTGCGGTTATCGGTTGAGCTGGACTCGGCGATTGAACATTTCCGGTGGTGGTGCTTGTGCCGAGGCTCGTCGGTGATCCGGTTATGATCGGTGAACTCGGAGCCGGAACGCTCACATTGCTCGTTATTATAGGCACAGAGCCCGTCGAGCTCTTCGTTGTTCCAATATTTACCGTGGAAGTGTCAGCGTTCGACGTGATCGGTGGCAGAAATAAAGGCGGAGGCGGTGTAGTTGGGAAATTCGTGGCTCCGACTCCACCGGTTGCAACAACATTTCCCACCATTGGAAAGTTGTCACCGATCGAGGGAGTTACCGGAAGATATTCCTCCTCAACTTGTCGAAGCCTCTCCTGCAGGGCTATCCTCTTGCTCGTGTAATAACCAGCGGTATACGCCGATATAACCTCCTCGGTCTCCTGATCCAGCAGACCCGTAGTTGATCCCACTGAACCGCAAACGAGACCTGGACATGATTTAAGATAAAATTATTTTAGAAAAATGTTTGCCAACGTCTTTGGCTTTTAACGTACCGGCGATTTGGGCCGGCAAGTCGATATTTAGAATACCCGGTAGCAGTGATTCAGCCGTCTCGACAACATCTGTCGTCTGTTGCTGTGGTGGCTGTCCCGCAATTCCATTCCCACTCGTCGAAGATGTACCCAGAAATAAATGTCCCGCTCCTTTGATCTGCAATTCTCGTTCTACCCTCTGTGAAGGATATTTCATTTTTTCCCGCATTAAAAAAAATAAACGTATAACAAATACGTTCAGGAAACCGCAAGAAGGGGCAATCTCGCTACGACTAGATCAATGATTCGTTATTCTCGTGATAGCGAGTACTAAAATTGAAATAAGAAAAGAATAGATGTGGTACGAACCTGCAGCTCGTCAAGAATATGCTGTTTCCTGACCAATTGTTCGAAGGGCATATTCTTACGAGAACTGTCGTCACTCGCGGTGGTAGACGAGACAACGGAGGATGTCGTGGTCGTGTTGACAATATTACAGCTTACAGGGGGACGGCTGAAATTATCGTCGGAGAAAAGACCGAAAAAATTGCCGCTAACCTTGTCAAGAATATTCGTCGTGCATTCATTGCTCGTACTCGTCGGAGTTGCCGTCTCCCCTGCAGGCTGAGTTCTGACTTGTTGCGCCTCCGCGGAAGTCAGACTCGTGTCGGGCATCACAGTCACCGAACGATTCTTCCTGAGCAATGATTTTTGCGTATTATACTTTGGCTGGAGATTTTGCGATTGATTTTGTTGTTCGCTCGCTTGCTGCTGCTGTTGCTGTTGCTGCTGTTGTTGCTGGCTTGGCAATTGTTGTTGGTGAATTGCATTCGGTTGGTTCGGCGTTAATTGAACCGTCGGGGATTGTTGATGAATTTGCTGAGACGGCGTGGGTGCTAGTTGTTGAGGTTGTTGCTGTTGTTGTGGTGGTGGTTGTTGTTGTTGAGACGGTTGAGCGTGCTGTTGTTGCTGCTGCTGCTGTTGTGGTTGTTGTTGCTGTTGTTGTTGCTGCTGCTGCTGCTGCTGTTGTTGCTGCGGCATTATCATCGGCGCCGGTGCAGCATTGTGTGGATTATTCATCATTATGCTGTGCGGATAATCCAGCAACAATTGAACAACACTCGTATGACCACCCTTGGCCGCCTCGATTAGCATTGTTGAGTTGTCCTTCAATTTATGGAATGGATCGGCCGACTGGGCCAGCAGTAACTCGACAACGGATAAATGTCCACCGGCACAGGCAAGCGACAACGGTGTATGATCATTGTTCGTCGTATTTCGATTTAAACTTGCCAATTTCGATATAAGAAACTGTACTGTACATAGGTGACCTGCCCTACATGCCTTCATCAACGGTGTTCGACCCCCTTCCGATTCGTGTTCCTGTTTTATTATTTTACGAATATTGATAATTTTGATTCCTAATTTTTTTAATGAGACGCAAATATCACAAATTATGAATTACGAACCAAATCAGCTCCGTACTGCAAAAGTAGGTCCGCTACATCAGTGTGACCATTCTCGCAGGCATACGTCAAGGCAGTGTCACCGGTTTGCGTTTGGGCGTGCACATCCGCTGATGACTCGAGGAGGTACCGAACCAGATCCAGGTGTCCCTCTTGCGCAGCTTCCATCAGCGGCGTCGATGCCCCCAATTCGATGTCAGCACCGGCTTTTATCAAAAAATCGGCAACTTCGAGGAATCCACCGCAGCAGGCCAACGTTAAAGCGGTCTCTTGAGTTTCCTCCGTTTGAGCATTGATATTCGCTCCTAAAAGAATGATCAATCATAAAAATTTTAATTTTTCTTTTCTTTTTTTTTCAAATAATGAAAAAACTTTGGTTCAGAGCAAGAAATTTACCTTGACTCAAGAGAAGCGCTACCATCTCCTCGTGACCTTCGCGTGCCGCTTCCATCAGTGGCGTGTAACCCTCATCGTTGACTTCTTCGATATTTGCGCCTCTCTCAATTAGCAGCATTGCGAGGTCCACGTGACCACCGCAAGCTGCCAGAGTCAAAGGCGATTCGAAGCTGTCGGTCGGCATGTTGACCTGAGCACCAGAATCGAGGAGCAAACGCGCGACCTCAACATGGCCATCCATTGAAGCTTCCATCAGCGCGGTGTGCATCTCGTCCGTTTTGTGCTCCTGAGGATGTACAAAAATTTTTTTTTTTTCGTCAGTTATACGTTGATTCAAAAATTTACAATTTTTGTAAAAAAAGAATTCTACCTGATCAGCGCCAGCTTCCAGCAAAAAACGGACCATATCCAGGTGACCCTTGTAGCACGCGAGCGTCAGCGCAGACTCCTTGAACTCGTTCGAATGGGTATTTATGCCAGCCCCGTGTTCCAACAAGATTTTCGCGACGGGAACGTGTCCGGCGCTGGCAGCTTCCATCAAGGGCGTGTGGCCATTCTCATTGTGATCCTCGACGTTGGCACCGGCTTCGAGCAAGACTTTGACAACCTCCTCGTGGCCCCCGGCGCATCCGTACATGAGGGGCGTATTGCCCGACGTCGATTGGGCGTTGACATCGGCGCCATGGGCGATGAGCAAACTGACAATGTCGACATGTCCGGCACTCGCTGCCTCCATCAAAGGGGTGCAGTCCCCCTTAACGCCACGATCTTCAACGTTCGCACTCATTGCCAACAAGACCTGGGCAAGTTCGTAATATCCTGCTGAACAGGCGAGCGAGAGTATGCTCTCACCGTCGTCTGTCGTTTCGTGAACGCTACGACCCTCCGTGAGGAGTTTCTTAACGGTACCAACGTCCCCGTCCGTACAGGCCTCGACAAGAGACCTCTTGTCGTTATGCACTCGAGGATTGTCGCTTCTCATGCGAGTAAGAGCAGCTGCTGCTTCATCCAAGGCACAGGATACGCTCGACGTCAGACGTCTCAGTACCTCGTGATCCGGGAGTTGTTTTCCATCCCCAGATGATAGTTTACCAATCCCAGCTGCCTCGAGGAGAGCCTCAAGGCGTGCCTGCGTCTCTGGATCCACCGAACGCTCCGGATCCTCCGGGGTCAACAGAAATTTTGATGTCTCCAGATGATTATCTTCGTCCAATTCAGCTTGATCGATAGCAAAACACTCCACCTAGGAAAATACGAGAACAAACACTTAAAAAACTATGAATTATAAAAAACAAAGAATCTCCAAAAAAGAAGATTGAGACGAGTAATACCATTTTTTCTCAAATTTGTGGTAAAATGATGTCACTGTGACGATCAATACACATTATCTCAACTGCTCACAGAAAAATTAAAAGAATTTCGTTCAAGTGAAAAAACGAATGAAAGAAATCTTATAACACTTCAGGTGCAAAGTAGTGAAGAGTTCAAAATTTTGAGGTTATGTTCGCACAATTGATGATTAAATGAACGGTTCACGGAACAATTGTAATGTCACTAGCGTGAGAAGAGACGTCGAGAATTTTGAGAGTTCGAAGCAACGAATATTTTTTCCAAATGACTAAATTTATCGGGCACATTCTCCGTAACTTCGAGAAACGTTAACCGTGAACGGAGTGTACTTTATTCTCTCTCGCTCTCTTTCTCTACCTTCCGCCCTCTCTTTTTCTACTCCTCGTTCGCTCGCGAACAATCTCGATTCTACTACGTAGCCTCGAGTGAGCGAACGAAAAATTAAGCGAAAACAAAATCGGGAAGGCAAGACGAGAAAATATCGAGTAAAAAAAAAAACGCAAAGTGCGTCAGTCTTGCGCGAAGAGTGCTTCGTGCTTATTCGTGGCCCAACCTCTTCTCGTATTTGTAACAAAAAACCGTGCACGACGGACAGGCGATATTTTCTCAACCAGATTGGAATGAGAAAAAATTGCCCGATCTATGAAGGAAAAAAAAAAGAAAAAATAATGTCAATGAGAGAAATTACTTTTGCAGAATCGTACAAAGAATTGTCACGGCTCGAAATCATACGAGAGACAAAAACTGAGTGGACACTAGCACTAGTGAAAGTTCATCGTATACGTTATGAGCGTGTGACGATGCAATTATAGGATCCGCGATTCTCGCTTCTCTCGAATCGAGAAAGAAAAAAATGCCAAGTGAGTGATTCACTCGTCTTTGAACGAAGCGGATGCACATTTTTTTTTCGGGCTAGATGAAGAACGGACTCGCGCGACGGTCAAGAGCTCCCGAAACGCTCGATTCGTCGAGTGCAACGTCGTATTTAACCTTAAAAACTACATTACGGTCGAAATAGACAAAGAAGAAAGGGAAGCGGAGATAGACCGAGAGAGAGAGAGGGAGAGAGTGAGAAATTCCCGAACAATGTACAGCCATTCGGAGTTATACCTCGAATGTAAAAGTGACACTTGTTTCCCTCTCGATCCCCTCCCTACGACTTTTAGAGAGATCGTCACTGTCGATGTAACTAACAAAGTTCACGCGAAAATCTCTTGAAAGACGTCGTAGCGAGAATAAAAGCGAGAGAGAGAGAGAGAAAGAGAGAGGTTTGCAATAGTGCGAGAAACAAGGGGCAGACTCCGTGAACCGATAGCCTGTAGGGCCGAAGGCGAGCTACCAGTTCTCCGACAGAAGGGAATTATTGATAATTACCATATCCAGATCGATGTATCATCATCGACGAGAGAACTAATGGAGAGTTAAAATATTGTTGTAACGATTTTCGTAGATTGCAATATCGTAAACACATTGGAAAAACTGGCAAGAGCCGTCAGAACGGAATGGAAGCGCGAGAGACCAGACTCTAGCGAACTCTAATATAAAATAACATGGTGGCTCGGTTCACGGTATTCGAACGGACATGCGCAAGCGCGAGCGCACACATCCCCGTGCCTATTTATTTCATGCACGTATACGCGCAAACAAGCGAGAAAGGGGACGAACCGGGCCGTGGCACACACAGGATAAATGCACGCACGTAGTAGATTCGAAGAAGCCGTGTTGCTCGCACACGGGACCACAAACTCGTGGCCGCTCACCGATACTCCTTGAGGCAACGAGAAAGAAGGAGACAGGGAAGACTCGAAGGCAACGTACATCGTGACACGGCTGTAGGGGCTGCTAGCTAGCAACTCGGATCTTTTCTATGCTCTCGCTTCTCAACCTTTTTTCTACCTTCGCACGTACACAGACAAATACACGGATATACAACACCGAAATTCTACATTTATATCGCTCTTTTTATTCCCAATAATATGTATACCTTTTGTACTCGCGAAATATTTTTTTTTCGTTTACAAAGACATTCCGCCGTGGCATAAACGAACGTGGGACAGACAGGCACATAAAACGATGCGTCAGCTAATAAAAGGATAAATAACAGATTCGTTAAAATTCAACATAATTTGAATGCTCATTGGGATTTGTTGATTCTCGAATTTTCGTGTGAATCGCTCGATAAGAAATTGAAAAGTTCTTATCTTGATTAGATGGGAGGGAGAAAGAATTTACTAGGCACGTTGGATTTGTGCAAGTGAACGTAGCAATAATGACAAGATGCGGGCACGGATTGTTTCCTCGTTCGGGTTCGTGCCACTTTTCATTATTCCCTCTGAGAATGTTTTTTTTTCGATGAAAAAAAAATTAAAAATAATCCGACGGAGCGTTGAGGGAAAAAAATGTCTTCTTTTCATCAACGGCGTACGAGAATAAAAAGAGTCCGGGAGACTCGTGCACCGGAATCGCGGAACGTCGGGAATTTAGTGTTGCATCTAACACACACACAAATACAAACTAATGTACAGAAAAAAAATGACACACACCGAAAGCCCAACAGGCATCATCGCATTCGCGTTTGCCTTCTGCACATGCTTCGTCGTTGGAACACTTGACGTTTCGCAGCAACTCTGCCTATTAACGCACCTATACGTGCGCGAACGTCTCTATATTCACGATTATATAATCTTTTTTTCAGGCTTTTCTTCGTGCGAGGCTTTCCCATTTTTTCCATCGAATTATTCGGCGCATCGAATTCCTCGAATAATCCGAGGTGGAAAAACGTTGCTGCCCGAGAGCAAAAGAAAGAAAAATGGTCGGAACGATGTGCAGAAAAAAAAAGAGGAAGCGTTCGGCGAGGATATTTATTGCTGGTCGGAGTCGAGCTAGAAAGAAGGAGAAAAAAAAGAAATTTTAACGTGTGCACGTACACGCGTAACGAAGTACTGTATTGAGTACAGTCGAAGAACTCTCGGGATTCTGATAAGGTGTAGTGGGAGAAGAATTGAGGAGAGGCTCGGTCGTAGGCCCGCGATCAAAGCCACCAACCTGACTTGCACATGCTCGCGTACACACGAACGTTCGAGCCGTTCGCTCTTTCTCTCTACGTTATCCGTTCTCCATCATGTCCGACAAAATACGAGCTCACTCGAGATTTTATTATTCAGCGAATATTCGCGCGCGCATACTGGAAGGGCGAATTTTCATCGTCGCGCACGAAAAACTATTTTTCACCGACACTCGTATTTTTCCGTATGATCGTCGGAACGCATTTTATTTTCGATCCTGCAGCTGCGAAAATATTGCACAATTTGCCACATTCGAATTTGACACTCAAATAATACCCCTTTGCCTCACCACCTCTCTCTCTCTCTCTCTATCTCTCACTCTCTCGTTCCCTGTCACGAAGAAAGAAAAAGTAGGATCGCGATAATCGATGTTCCAGATTCGACCTTTTCTGCCTGTTAAAATTGAACCAAGTGGCTCGAGGGATTCACGATTCTTGTTTCTCTCATCTCTCATGGAATGACAGTGCGAAGTTGCGATTGATGAATTTTAAGGTGAACAAATGTCGGGGATATTTGTTGCTCGCGAGGAGAGAAGGAAAGAAAAAAGGACGGAGCAATCACCGGACGAAACGACGAATCGGTTTGTACGATAGTATGATGGACTATATACCAGTTGAGGCTGGTAGTGGTGGTACTGGCGACGGAGAAGGGCCGAGAGTTACGGCACACACATGATAATTAATGTCGGGGTCGGACAGAGGCTTCCAAGGGAGAAGGGGGTTGGTGGTCGAACGGGAGGGCGGACGGGGGAGGGAGGGAGGGCAACAAAGAAACAAGGATCATCCACACTGGCTAGATTCCGTTTTTTTTCGAGTTCGCGATTTTGTCAATTTCGTATCACTCTTTTTTTATATACTCGATCGCACACGCTTTTCACGCTCTTTCTTTCTCTCGCTCAACGGGCTCTTTCTCTTTCTCTCACTCTAGGCGCACGATCAAGGTCAACAAAACGGCTTCTCTTTTTCGTTACCTCAGAAATGCTGTCCTCCTCGCTCTCCGACGAGTCTGTCATAAAGCGCGGCTGCGTTTCCGAAAATGTCTCGGTCTCGGACTTTGTCGAGCTCGAATTCGTGGATTGTGTTGTAGTCGTCGAAGACTGAGTCTTAGCGATCTCCCGTCCCGACGAGGACGACGTACCACCACCGACACTAGTTTTATCGTTCTTCTGGCTATCCGAGGTGCTCACTTGTCCTACATTCTGCATTTTTTTTCGTCTTCCGGATTAATCATGTGACACAAAATTCTTTATAGATCGGATCGTTTATTTGATGTTTATTCGATACTTTTGATATCAATGATATCCGGATAAACGTAAAATGTACGTACGACGACGCGCACTAGCCTTCCGAAACTGAAAAGAAAAAAAAACGGCAACGCACTTTCGACGGAACAACGACGAGGAGGGTTTTTCTATCTCGTGAACTTGGCCGACGAACTCGCGTTGTTTTCCTATAGTTTCGGTATACTCGTCCTGTCGTTATCTCCTTTCTATCTCTAATCTCGATTATTCGTTTCGCTTCAATGTCTTATTCGAAATATTTATCCTTTATTCGCCGTTTTTTCTTCTTCCTTCCGCTCGGCTCACTATCGCCGTCATTCACGTAAGCTAACACCCGCCATGTCTGACTATGGCCGCCCTCGCTGACGGCGGACAACTCTCTCCCTTGGTTATTATCACGGCCATTTCGCGAGACGGCTATCTCTGATTTTCTTCAAACTGACTCTATTCGATATCTACTTTATATATTATCTGTACAGAAGTTTCCGTCTTTCGGCTGGAAAACCGTTTTCCTGCGACTTTTTTCTTTCACGTACATACGGCTACGATGTGTTATTTTATCGCTCGATGCCGTTACTCCCAGTTTTCATCGTGCTCACGGCGGAGAACTTTGGCGACATCTGACCAACGGAATGTCAAACGTTTTTTCAACCTTTCGCGAATGCCACTCTCATGATTTTTCATTTTTTCGTCCTCCGGACCGCACCGTCGACCAATCGCCGGAAAGTGTCGCTCGTGTTGACGCTTCGAAACGTTGCATCATTGGCTGAAAAGACGACCGGCTTCTCATGTACCAAAAATGCAGTCAATGGAATTACGCATCTACCTCAAATACTGATTCGTTATTGGAGGACATATCAAACAACATAAAAATTGCATTTCTCGTATAGCCGGCTTCATTGGAATGCCGTACAACTTCCATGCGTGTACGGTGTTTCGGGATAGAAAATGGCCGCGACTCCAAGTTTTTCGTGAACTGCACCGATGTCAACAAACATCATCTGTCCTTGTGAAAATTCAAAGAATGCCGGGATTAACGATATTTATTAGTTAAACGCTTCAGTGCTCGTCGCGTTACTTCCCAAGGTTGCTAAAACGTGATTTATATTTTTATCATACGCCTCCAATATTTTCGGCGGGAATAGCGCGGCGACGATGTCAGGATATCGGAGGGTCAACTATTACGAGCTGTGCAGGCTTTGCACGAGCAGTGAAGGAAATAGAATGAATATATTCCGAGATGAAGGACGGAGACGTCAGCTCCAAACAAAAATTGAATCTTATTTACCGATCCAGGTATTTTCCACTAGCGACGATAATTATCCGTTATCATAATTCATTATGGAATTCTTTGCATTATTTTACATCCGTTTAGTTCAGTATCCTCCTATTCTTTTATCATTCAAGTATCACTTTTCCAAGAACTTTTTATTTTCTCCAGCCCACCTTCCAAGTCTCAATCTCAAGAACCTGATTCCCTTTGGCCCATTGCGTAGCTTCGATGCGCTCACGACAGATACAAGCGACTGTGCTGTCATGACAAATTTATTTCCATCCCAAATAGTGCATGAACGAGTGCTCTGCTACGATTTGGAAGTGTTTTAATAAAGATAAAAACATCATCCCGAAAATCAGTTTGAATTGTAAGACAATTTCTGTCTTTCCTCTCCATGTCCTTTACGGATCCAAATTTATTTTTCTTCTTCTGTTGCATTTTCATCTCGATGTTCATACAATATTGTTGATTGCTAAGAAATTCAATAATTCTTTATAAAGGTTCACGAGGAAGATTCACTGCCAAAAGTAGTATGTCACGACTGTGTGAGGAAACTAGAAACTTACATAGAGTTCAGAGATACGGTGGTCAGCGCGGAAACGATGCTAGAATCATATTTCACGTCGCTACGTTTCTCGGATGATTTTCTCAAAGAGGGAAAAGTTTATGTGAAGAGCACGGAAAAAGAAAGACCTACCACTCCTCAAGAAGATCCTCTAAAGTCAATTGACAAATTAGCGGTGGCTAATGAGACTCAAATTATAACATCTGAACCTCAGCAGACACAACATCAACAGCAGCAGCAGGTAGTTGTCGGAAATGTGAATGCTTCCAACATTCAAATAATCAGTGGAGTTCAAGCAAGAGTTCAACAGTATAAATGTGCCATGCAGGTAATTAGTAAATTTGTATTTTGATACATCTTCTTGTATTTTATAACTATGGAATGTTTATTTTGCACTCTATTACCAGTGTCTGAGCAGTTACTTGTTTTTTTTAGATGCAACCTGGAGGTGTCGCAGCAGCTGTAGTGGAAGCCACAGCAGAGACTCATTATAGTTATCAGCAACAAACATCTCAGCAAGTTCCATCACAGGATAATTCACCTCACTCTCAAGCTCGAATAAATGATACACAACAGCAGACCAGTCAGATTCATCAAGTGCAAAATCAAATACAGAGCCAAAGTCAAATAAATCAGCAATTGCAGAGCCAGAGGCAAGTGGTTCAGCAGCAGCAGCAGCAACAACAGCAGCAACAACAACAACAACAACAACAACAACAGCAGCAACAACAACAGCAGCAACAACAGCAACAGCAGCAGCTTCCTCAAGCACAAATTGTACAACAGCAGAGTCAAGCAACAGTTGTGAATCAACAGGGCCAAACGCAGATAAATCAACAGCTTCAACAATTGCAGAGGCAACAGAGGGAGTATGAGAAGCAACAGCGACAATTGCAACAAATGGAAAAGCAGCAACGCGTGCAAATATCCTCTCAGCAGGATCAGCAACAAACGGGCCAACAGCAACACATTCTTCAGCATCAAAACAACAATGTATTGTTGAAAAACGAAGTAGGGGGAGACGGAAGTAGTCTGACGACGCTAAAAGTCGAAGCGGAATCGCAAAATATCGGATCACCCTCCGAGACAGTCCAGACTTACACAACAGTACAAGCGTCGCCGGAAGTATTTTTAAGTCTCGGATTGACGCCTCAATCAGGGAACCAACGGGACGATGTAAAAGATTTTAAGGATTTCAAAGATTACATAAAATCTTCATCGGATGATGGAATATCGAGACACTCGATAGGGCAGATCTCGGAATTCCTGCGAATCCGTTCGTGTCCCGAGCCAGGATCTCTAATTACGGTAAATCCTCAAGCGATCTGTCAAACGAGCAGAGCGAGCGAGGCTTGCGGTGATTGCGGCAAGAGTTTCGAGAGTCTGAACGAACTGAATAATCATCAGTGTCCCTCCTCGCCATTGATAAGCGATGTCTCGGACATTGCTGGAAAAGACGATAGAGTTCAGAACAATGGAAACTGCTTCAGCTGTGACATATGCGGGAAACCCTTCAAACGAAAAGAGCATCTCTTTCAACATCGCAAATTACACACCGGTGAACGTCCTTACGTCTGCACAACTTGTACCAAAGCGTTCAGCCGGAAGGAACACCTCGTGCGGCATTCGGTCTCTCACACGGGACAGAAGATGCACGAGTGCGAAATGTGCGGAAAGAGTTTTTCACGGAAGGACAATCTTCACAAGCATCGCAAGACTCACGGTGTTTCCGGACCTTACATATGCGAGACATGTGGAAAATCCTTCGTGGTGAAGCATTATTATCTCATGCATCTCACGACTCACGCCCCGAGTATAATGGACGGAGCCGGAGTGCAAGATCCATTGCCTTACAAGTGTGATCTCTGTCACAAAGCTTTCTCCGTTAAGCAATATCTGACGACTCACAAGCTCCGTCACAGATCCAAGCCGAATTCGACGAGTTCGAACAGTCAGCAGAGATCAAACGCGAATGAGGTCGGAAACGCTCCCGAAACGCCGGTTACCAATAGTCCGAACATCACGAGCACGGCGAATAATAATCAACCGAACGTCGAGTCTCCGGTCGTCGAGATTCAAACCGTCATCGAGAGGAACGACCAAAATCACGCGTCCTTCGACAACAATCAGTATCACGGGAATGTGCAACAATTTCAATGAGATAAGGGGAAGCGCGTCTACTATGTCCTATTGCCCAACGGTAACAATCACAAAATTGTTGTCGTTTGAGGCGATCTGACATACTTGTTCTTCAGACGCGCAACGTTTGTTACGAGACTCTCGACAGTTATCACGGAATTCTCGTATAAGATACACATTTTCTAGTTCATTGGTCGTTTGAGCAAGGACTCTCGACAATTAACTATTCAATCGTTCTCCATTTTCGTAACGATGCAAAGACAAACTTTGCAACTTTGGTGCATTGTCCTCTAAAATGTTTATCGGTCCCTCTTTAACAAAAACAAGTACATAAAAGACTCGTGTTTCCTTTAAAATGGAATATCGACAGTGCTCGTGAGGCGCAAGAGACTGAAACGCGTAACATATTAATGTAAATAATACATTTTAACAAGAACAATTAACAAGAAATAAGTATTACAGATTCGAACTCAATACAGTTATCTGACGAATTTTCTGTAGAAGAAAGAGTGAAAAGATGTATGTAGTAACATCGAGTATGCCTTGAAGAAAAGAGCAAGGGAGTGCAATGCAAGTGACGAAATGAAGAAGAAAGAAAAAACAAAAAAAAAATAATAAAAAAAAAGAAGATTATGAATTGCACAGAAAGCAAGAAAAAAAACGTACTACTAGTTACTGTTTTATTACAGAATAGATAAATATATATATAACGGGATCATTGAGTCACGTTAATAACTATTTTTTCAAAAAAATTCCAATATGCAACTATTTTATATCATAATCCATGGTATCGTTATTTTCAACTTTTTTTAAATTGAGACTCCTTTTCTAATGCCGCGAGGCGTTTTTCACTGAAGGGTTCATTTGTGAAGAGGCCACGGAAACGAGTGAATGCGATTTTATTACGGTCCCCTCGATTTTTTCCTTTCTACAACCGACAATGAATGTTCTACGTTTCAATCAAAATGAATATTAATAATAATAATAATCATGGTCACGATAAATCAAAAATTGTAACGATATCGGTATGCGAGGCGTACGTGTTGATGTAAAATTGGAAAAGTGTTGTTTTTCCAAGTTTCTTTTGCACACGAGTGTACAAATATTTTTCAGATATATATTTACAGATATCTGATCAAACTAATGAAATCATGGGTGTCTGTTAGTTGATAATTGACAAAATATCGTTGCTCCGTGGCTCTCTGCGAAAGAGAAGAAAAAAAAAGTTTATGATAGATTCATATATCTTTTAGATGCTATAATTCTCACATATAAACGTACATGTGTGTATATAAATGTATAATGGTTAGACGGAGAGGGAGAACTAGACATTTTGAGACCAAAGAATTATATATTGTGTATAAATTGTATGTGTAATATTATGAAAAATAGGGCAATAGATAATTCGGTGTAAGTTGGGGAATATTTCAAGACTTGATATATAGAATATTTAGAGTGCCATTTTGACCAAAAGGATGCATTTACATTAGTTTTAAAATGACGAAAAGAATGAAAGAAGAAAAAAAAATTGGAAACATCTGTCAATCATTTATTGCCCGATAACTCAAGACATTCAATGACAGCTATCATTAATCACTGTCGCGAATGATTATCAATAAACGAAGAAAAAAGGATAATAGAAACAAAAAAAGTGAAGATTATCCAGCGATCATTCAGTGACGGAGTCTGTACATGTAAGAGCGCACGCTGTCGTACATCGGAAGATTGTCGACCGCGCCAACAGCTACGAAAACTGGACACTGATCGTAAATATACTTATTTGCTACCTCTCGTACTTTTTCCACGGTTACTCTCTGAAAAAAAGGAAAACGGCAACGTAATTAAATTAATCAAATAGATTCAATTAAATTTTTCCATTCGGATGATTTTTAACTTCGTATCTGGCGAGTCGTTGTTCGAAGGTCTCGTAGTGTCCACGTCGATACAAACTGTTTCCTATATCGAAAAATCGATCGATCGAATTGTCGACTCGCAAAATTTCACGAGTCTTGCATTGGTTAACGGCGCGTTCGACCTCTTTGCTCGTTATGGCGCCGCAGAGTCTCATCCACTCGTTCTGAACCATCCACATCATGTCCTCCAATTGCATCTTTTCGCAGGTGAAATAACATCCCCAGAGACCTGTGTTCGCCCATCCGATATTGAACGATCGATACATGTGACACATGTCGCTATTGAACGCCTGTCCGGCGATGTAGGGCGAATTATTGCCACTTCCGCCTAAACGAGGAGTTAATTTCGCGTCTGTTGTTTTTTCATCAGTTTTATAATCTTGTCACGTCTCGGGTAGAGGATTATCAAACCGAAAGTAAGATCCCAACAGCCCACGATTTCTTTGGCAACCGTTAGAGTGCAATGGTCCTCGCAGTTGCAAAATCCAGGCCCCTCGACCGCAATCGCGACGTGTCCCAATGGCTGGTCGTCGTCACGAAATCGTAGCTCGCATCCTATCTCGAATACGAAAAAATATCTACATCTCCATCTGTCGTCAACAATGTAGGAAATAAGAAAATTACCGGTGTATCGAAAGTTGGGTGAACAAGGCCAATTTTTCGGTGTACATTGCCCCTGGACGGGGCATTGTTGATCACTGGAACCTAGAAAATATTCACTGGCTAAACTCTGGATATCTGTGAAAGACGTTCCACCGGTGCAGATCATCGTCATCAAGTCCGGATTGAAGAGACGTTTCCGAAAATTTTCTATCGTATTCGCATGCATACTCCTGTTAGAAGCAATTTTTTTGAATTTCCTCTTTTTATTTGAGGAGATACTTGTACGTGTTTTCTTTGAAATTTTTAGAAATTAATAAAATCTACACACTGCTCTTTGTGGGAAAGAGAAGATGTAATCTTTTTCAAATTTATTTTTATTTTCATAGAAAACTATGCATCGAAATCTTTATCGAGAGTCATTAATCATCAAAACTTTTCAACGGGCGTATCTGAAAATTTGACCTGCAAGGGCACGGAGAGTTCTTCCAATCGTTATAATGTAAAAATACAAAAAAAAACATCAAAAATTATAAATTATAATTAAAAATCATAATGCCAATTTGGAACAAAAATTCTTAAAAAGATTCCTCGTGCCCATCGAAGGTTTACATTTATTTACCAATCTACTAACTTGACTACACTCGTTTTGGGGTAAACGCTTCTTCCGAGTTCGTTGCCTTGATACGCCATCGTCACGAGATAATCCATGGCGACTTTTTCGTGGTCGTCCTCCATCTCTTCGAGCTCTTTCAAAATCAAAGACGTGCCTGCAGCAACGTCATCGTCGCCTGAACATAAAAAATTTATTTTCAAATTGAAGAATTTATTTCAATCTTTACGCGTCGACTTACAAGTTATCCCATTGATAATAACATCGGCCAACAACTCTACGATCGGTTCTATATCGTACGAAGGCACACTCCCATAAAATACAAACATATCGCGTAGAGATAGCGCTCCCAACTTTGCGCCGGTCTGCTCGACGATTTGTGTTATTTCTTCTCGAGTTTTACATCTCGTTCTCTTATTTTTACATTTTTCATGAAAATAGTTGAGGAAAATCGTTTTTTATCATGGGTTCAGAGGTGAAATGTGCACGTTTCGAATTCTTACCCTAAATAGATAGCGTTCCATAAAAAACGAGGCACCGCGCTCGTCTGGCATCTCGTGCATCGAGCCGGCTGGAACGACGAAACCTACCGTAGTAACACAAGAATCTACGCACTCGGATATCAATCTCATTCCATTCTTCAGATCCACTGTCTCCAGAGGACTTTCCGGTACGATCAACTTTTCCACTGCGGAGTTTTTGGAAGAGCCACCGAATAGACCATATTTTCTTGACTGTGAACAAATTTTATGACAGTCGAATATTGTGATTGATGGAAGATAGAATTTTTTCGTACTCGTATTTTATTCGCTCGTAGACATTCGGTCACAATATTTGAACTTCTTTTCACCCAATTCATGATTAACCTCGTAAATGCGTAACGCACGACACAAAAGAATAATTGAAAGTCGCATCAAACACGAATGTAGGGAAAAAGGCAGGTGAAAATCATAGGGGCCGACACAGTTTCGTTTTTTTCCTAAATGCAGAAACTTTTTTAAATGAAAATACACAATTTTTCAAATAGTCTAAATAAAAGTCTAAATTCATTTTTTATTTATTAAGTAGTATGATTAAAGCAGTCACGCTCTCAGAAATAGGAGTTGAATGATAAAATTACAGAAAGCTTACAATCTTTAGAAAATGTACATGAAATTCATGAAAAGAAAAAGAATTGATTCTACACGTATACACGTATATTATAATAAAGATTTATATCCTCTATAAATTGAAATTATGAAAAATAACTTACAACTTGAGCTTTATCGTACACTCATTCGTAGATACCATTCAAAGTTGTCACCATGTCTAAATAAACGTTCAATGACAAGGAAATTATTCCGATGGCAAAAGCAGCTTTTGTAAAATACTTAAACAATTCACATGTAAAAAAATGTCGAACGAGTTCGCAAAAATATGGTGGAATATCGTATTTTGGTATCAAAATACGGCCGTTTGATATATCTCTGATTCAGAGATCTGTCACTCCAATGAAGTTTCAAATCGCTCAATAAAAACTATTTTTTATCAGACAATCGTACTAGCACTCTTCGTTAAAAGACGAAACAAGTTTGACGTTTGGTCTTGTGCATTTGAAAGCGGAAACTCCAGCTTTAGTCACCGAAGTTCCAGTAACGTCTAGGAACTCGAGGGTGGTACCACACACAGCCAAATGAACGAGGCTCTGATTCGTCACTTGACGATAATTTCTAGAAATAAAGAAAAAAAAAGTCTTTGTAAATAAAATGTAAATAAAATATTTAATGTAAATTTAGGGTGAAAAAAGCACGTTACCTAACGACGAGAGTTTTCAGATCTGGATGCTTCGGGAGAAACACTTTTTCCGCTCCAAGAAACTCCGGTGCATTATCTCTATCCGGTATTATGAAGAGTCTGTGCAAAGGGTTCCTCGAGAACGCACAAACCGCCCTATCGGATACGAGATAAGGCTCGCGCCCGCTCCATTGCAAATCGTCGTCTGCTACTAGGTACTATAATGAAATAAAAATCGTATTTTTTTTGATAATGTTGATTCTACGATCACTTTAACAAAAAAGTTACCTCCACGACATGTCGATCTTCGTATATTTGTTGCCCTCCCGCATTTTCGAGTACTTGTTCTACTCGCTGAGGTCGACATTCCGAATCTGGTGATTTCATTGGGCATTCCAAGTACAGGTGGGTCAAAGTCTGAGTAATGTTGAAACAACATATTTCGCTGTCCCCGAGAGCTGTATCGCGCAAATCCAATATCTAACAATGAGAAATTTCATTACATTACATCGGTATACACACTAAATCTAAAAACTCAATTTTTTAATTGTTTATAGTCTATTTACCTCTAGAGAATTAAAGCCGAATCTTGTAGCCAGGCTCACATACGCTACGCATTCACGAAGTCGGTGACAAGAGTCTAGCCTGAGTTCTTTGAGATTTGGAATCTTACTAATAACCAGAAAAGAGTGTGACGTAACCCACTTACACCGACTTAGAATGAGACACTGTAACATTGACAATTAAGGTGAACATTTTCGTCAATAAATCATTTAAATTAAATTGAATTATACCTTACAGTGAGATTTGGCATAAAATCATGTATTCGCGAAAAATAAGATTTATCCCACGCATGTTCATGCAATTCACTTCCTTCAAATGATAATTTTTCCACTGTTTCTGGAAAATCCTTCATATGTATCTGAAAAGAATATGTTAATTAGAAAAAAAGATAACGAATAACGTCCAAAGATAGTCAATAATTCTTACAAATTTGCCATTTATGTCGCACTCCAAAAGATTTAATTCTTTCAAATTCGTGCACGTTGCTCTCACATTACGCAGGAAATTATTTTTACACGGTAAGGACAAAGTGGCACCACGAATGTTAATTCTTGTTGTTGAAGGTTGGACAAATTTTGCATATTTGTTTAAGGCGTGTGGACATTTAGATTCATTCCTGAAGTCTATGACTTTCCACAGTGTTCGATCACAGCAAATTCTTTTTAGCTTTCTGCAACATCTAAAGGAATAAAATTTTTATTGAATAACATCTCCATCAATCATTTTTTTATCGTAATGAATTGTTTTTCTACTTACTGACTCAAAGAAATCAACTCTTGTGCGTTAAGATGCTTCAAAATATTAAGGAGAACGTCATCAGAAAAATCGAGAATAGTTCCTGTCTTGTTTTCCAGGCTCGAGTCTGTGTCAGGAATTTCAGTATCGATCTTTGATCTTTTGTTTCCTACGATTTCTGAAGGTTCTGGTGACAGTGACTTGCTGCGTTTCATTTGCGTACTACGTTGAGAGCTTTCAGAAGATTCAGGAGCCTTTCCTGTCTTGGTTTTTGAGTCAAGGTCAGATATTTCAATTTGACTGTTCGATTTTTTGCTTTCCGTGCTCCCTAAAGATTTTGGCAACAGAGACTTGTTATATTTGATTTCTATTTTACATTATATTTCTCATCATGCATATTTCTTATCTTACTTTCTGAATCCTTCTCAGGTTCAATTTCAGATTCAATTTTCGATCTTTTCCTCTCTATGCTGCCTGATGGTTCCGGTGACAGCAACTTGCTCCGTTTCATCTCTATTTTAAACCGATGGTCAGACGAAAGATGACTATTTTCTGTTTTGCTTTCCAGGTCAGGATCTGGGTCAGGAGTTTCAGTTTCAGGTTTCGATCTCTTCCTATCTATACTTCCTGAAGGTTCTGGAGATTGTGACTTGCTATTTTTCATTTTTTTGACTTTACACCAGCACCTGATTAAGAAAACATCAAACAATCATTTAAAAATTGACAGAAAACAAAAAATTTCATTTTACACAAACAAAATCGCACACTGGTTTTCAAAAACAGTATATTTATTTGATTTTGTGATGTTTCTGAAGGCTGCGCGTCATTTTCCGACTCTCCAGCGAATCCCAAACGAGAAAATAATTCGAGAATCGCGTACACGTTGACTTTGATCGAGGAAACGAAACTACCCTTGTTCGCGATTTTTGCTTATGTCAAAATTTTATAATTGATGCCAATAATTGGTAAAGTTTCTTTAGAAGCTTTGTAAATGAAAACATAACAGAGATATAGACATATAACCTCTAACTGACACAAAGCGAGACTTTCACATCGATGTTCACATTTTACATCATCTCACCTTTTTGGATATTGCGTTGACAGGCACCTGAGATCTTGATGTAATTATAATTAATGAAACAAAAACAGTCCCGACCCTTAGCTAAATCATTAGACAGGACGTCCCTACACAGTAGTGTATGTACTAACGCGAAGTTGAATCGCATACAAATTTCAGATGCGTCAGGTCATTTTTTATAAACGCCTTTTTTCATCAGTTGATAAGACTATCGTAGTTCCTACCAACAGTCCGTAAAAAATTCTCAAATAACTGACAGCGCCACCAAGCGTTTAGATACGAAACTTCTTCGTAAGAGATATTGCGGTGAAATGATTTTGAAACTTTTCAAACTATTTTTTCTTGTGATTTACGAATACATGTATCAAAAGCTTATAAACTGATAAATTATTATTTAAAAAAAAACAGCGTCTATTTTTTGATTGAGAGTTACCTTGCATCATACTTCTTTTGGTTTTTTGGCGTTCTTTTGCGAAAAAGTTGCCAAATGCTATGACGATAAGTCTGCCCAGAAAAAAGTCAAAATCACGTTTTTGATGACAAATATAAACACTCACCAAATTCGTTGACATATGCAATGTGCGCTAATTGCCCGAGAGAAAACCAGATAAATATTAAATTTTGTCATACCTATAGGTAGTTAAAAATTTTTTTTTTTCAATTTTTGTCATTTCTCAACAAGGACGACTCACGAAAAATTTTAGCAATGGAGAAAAATATGCCACTTTCATGATAGAAACGATAGTTAAAATAAGTATCGAGGTAATTTCTACTTCAATAATATGAAAGACACGTATGCAATTATATTTTCAGTTTTCTTCTTATTTTCCTATATGATAATTTCAACTCAAACCTCAGGAGATTTCCTGACGGATGCTTGACATCCGTGCATTCCGATTGCGGTTTTTTTTCTTGTTTTGTCGCGGTGCGGCGAACTCTACGTTGATAGTGTTTATCGCGAAACATAATCGTTGCGTTCTCGTGTAACACGCAGTGACCCAGGAAAAAAAATGTTTCCTCGAACCCAAGCGACAAAGAGCAACAAAACTTTTTTAGTCGTTTGTTGGACATCGATAAAAGTGCATCAGAAGGGAATAAAGAATAAAATAAACAGCTGTGCGGCAAAAAAATAAAATCGGTCAAAAAGGTACTGGAATAAATGATTTTAAAAACAACCGAAAAAACGACTCGGCATGAGCAACGTCGAAGCACGCGAAGGGAGTTCGAGTCACTCGACGATTCGCGAAATTCCTGACGAAGAATCGAACGCGACGAAGTTACGAGAGACGGATGATGAGCGTCTCGAGCTCGCTCCGATAAACGAAAGAGTGACAAAGGAGACCGTCGTCACTATTGACACGACGGACAAGAGAACTCATCGGACAGTAGCGAGAGCTCAAAACACATACGCTGCTAAAAAAACGGTCGCACAGGGTATGATGGACATAGCCCTTATCACCGCGAATGCCAATCAGCTTCGATATCTTGTGGACTATCAACGAAACAGTCCAACATTCTTCGTCATTGTTTTTCTCATTGTTGTCAGTTTATTGCTTCAGGTATAACTTATTCATGATCGTGACCCTGATGTGCGAGATAAAAGTTTTAGGATTATTTTGTTTATAAAAAAATTTCACGTGTGCCGAGATGATCTGAATAATGAATTTTTAAACTAAAAAAGGTGTAAAAAAATCTGTTATTATCGAAATCAATACGGGTTTTTATTTTTGTGAGAAATTTTTTTTTTTGGTACAAATCATTGATGGAGTCGGAAGATATGTGCCCAAAAATCGGATACTCTTTACAATGAATCTATAGAGTTGGTTCATTCGATTTGCAGATTGCCGTGGGTGTCAGTTTGATCTTCAAAGGACGATACGACATTCAAGGAAGAGGAAAATCGCCGCAAGCATTGAAAATCAATAATTACGTTGTTGTAGCAGTTTTTCTCATCACGATAATAAACGTGTTCGTCGCATCGTTCAGTGTCACAACGACGACGGTAACTGCCCAACAAGCACCTAACTGATGAGAATCTCAAAAAATCATGTATCCTCTTTGTGTTCTCTAACAATCTCTACCGTAAAACAATAATTATATATATTAAATAAAATTAATTTTATTATCAGAAAATTAAATAAATCATGAATTTTTATTCGTTTGAGACGATGACGTTCATACGTCTTCACAACGCTCTCGAACTGAGCGTTCTCGTTGCAAGACTGAGAAAAGCATAACACATGCTTCCAATAACAAAAATGAATTCGCAATTTCTGTCATAAAAAAATAATCTATAGCACAAAATATTACGTTAGTAAAAAAATTATGAAAATTTTTGTTCATTCGAGACGGGGGGCAGATTCGTCCCGCGCATCTTCGCACCGCTCTCGAGCTGCTCTATCGTCATGCACAGGTGGGAGAAAAAGTGTATATGCTCTAAATAGTGTACAAGAGCCGAGACGGGCACGAGAGTGAGAGAGCGATGCATATAGGTATGCCACGAATATCATTGAACACGGTTCATTTTGGTCGGGGATCGAGCCAATTTACTATCGGGTGAGGCAAGGACGAGGAGAAACGCCAAGAGGAGCGTGTGCGCGGGGATTGCACACGTCGGAGAGGAGCTAGGTTGCATTCGATATCGACTGCGTGTCGTCTACGTGTGTGCGGGTGGGCGAGCGGCGCGGAAGGTATGCATAGTGAGGGAGAGGGGCCGAGAGGGTCGAGGCGGGGAAGAATCGGCGACGGGGGGATGAAAAAGCTCATCGCCGAGAGAGCAACGACGACTACGAAGACGACAACGACGAAACAAATGTAAGTTAGCGTCTGTCTTTGCGGTCTACAGACGTCAATCTGTCGATATAACACAAGCCTCTGTTAACTTATTTTCACTCTCTCGTTCAATATCTCGGTAATAGGCAAGTGAAAATCTTGGAAAGTGTTTGAATACAATGGCCAAAGGGAAAGGTGAGCATACATCAGAGGATTTATTATTTTACGTAGATTCCGGATATAAAAGCGATATAATTAAATACGCAAATTCGTCTCATTCGTGTAAACGTAACCTTGACGATTGACCTTGATTTATAAATGTATCCGTAGAAACGAGTTGCAATAGGCCCAACGAGCGAGACGCAACGTAGTTATGTCATTTTGTATTTTCAGGTGGCGGTGGTGGCGGAAAGGGCGGAGATGTGAGTCTATCGATTTGCCCTGATTTTTAGATATTACTTTTTCAATAAATTATTTTGACGTTGATAAATATTCCGTGTTTACGAGCGTTCGTCAAATTTTATCAAAATGGCGTTGTTATTCTTCTTCAGAAAAAAGCAGCATCGGGAAACGCAGCCGGAGGTAAACCTGCCGAAGCTAAGGGCGATGCAGCGAAAAATAAAGGGGGCAAAAAAGGTTCTCCATTTTTCTTTCTTTCTACTAAATCGTAATTTGCTTCTCATGATCGAAAGAGTCTACGTGTAAATTGCAGTAGTGCATTTCGAAGACGGCTGGATTTGTAGGTCCTTTTACGTAAAGAAAAGATGACCGGAAATCTTCGAGCCGGAAAAAAAACAAACAAGTTTCGCTCCCTGTACATCTAATTAGCTTTCGAAGTTTTTTTTTAAGATGGAATTTTTAATACATTCTTTTTTTTTTGCAGGTGGAAAAAAATAACATTCTCCCTGTATGAAGAAAAATTGCGAAGCGTATGAACCACGTCTACCTCGAGAGCCACCCGTCCCGACTTTCTTCTGATTTACCACTCGTCTCGTAATCTCGTTCGAATTGTTCTCGCTATTAAATACGTTCAATCGAATAATAAAGAATATTGAATACAACGTTGCGAAAAGAGTAATCAGGACGAAATAGAATCCCCGATTATTCAAATTGCGATTTATATATTTCACATGGAGGACAATCCGTTTCTACTCATTTTAAATTTATTATACTTTAAGCGATTATAAAAAAAGCTAGTGAAATGTTAACAAAAGTCTGGGGATCGCGATGCAAAAAATAAACGACACTTAATATTGGATCGAATATTTGTTTGACCTTGAACTTGAGTAGAGTTGATATAGTTGAAGATAAACATTTGAAAAAAATTGATAATAAACTCAAAGCGATGGTCTGTGATTAGAACACGCACTTGTGTTTGTTTTCCGATGATTTTTCAAATGTCTCACGATAGGTGATTCCGATCGGTGCTGCGAATCTCGAAGCCAGATATGATTACGTTGATTGCCACTGTCATTACCATCATAGCCAGACTTAAGTTATTCCAGATATTTGCCTTCGCCTGATCCGTCGTTTTGTTTATGTTGTAGCTCGAACCGAGGAAAACGCAGACTATGCCTTGCAGAACCTGCGTCATAGACGAATAAAAAAATAATTTCAATACTTTTAATACAATGCAAAAATTTAAATAAAAGTAGAAAATTGTACCTGTAACAATATGGACAAGGAAATTAGAGTGAGCAGGGGAATGTAAAACTCGTTCTTGTCTCCCACCTATAAATTAACAAAAATCATCAGAATTCAAGATTTTCGAAAAAAAAATCGCGAAAAGAATAAAATTTACCTCCAAAGTATTTTTGAGCTGCGAAACATGAGCACTGAGCAGAGCAATATCGAGCATGCCCTGAGCGATCGTTTTTTTCGTCGCGTAACGATTAGCGTCCAAGGATTTCACCTGAGTTTAAACCGGTTTTAATTAATTCAAAATTTAGAACGAAAATTGAAATAAAAAAGCACTCACTGCACTGAGAACGTCTCGAGGTTCGAAATCAGTGGCTGTGGTTTCCGGTTTCTCGAGAAAAGTGAAATCAACGTGCTCACTGGGACTTGAAGGGACGGATCTCGTTGTCCTTTTGCGATAATCCTGGGCAGGCTGAAGATGACTAGGACCCGCCGGTTTCGTAGCACTGAATTCTCCGTGGTATTTTCTCATCGTATCGGCTTGTTGGAAAGCCATTGGTTTCGTTACGGACATTCTGAGCTTCGTTCGATTCGATCCGAATCAATGAAATCACTGCTGTTATCTTCGATCCAGGTGCAGAACTGTCTTAACAATCCAATTATTCCTCGACAATTCAATATTGCAACAGGTGATGGACGAAGAGAGGGAAAACGTCGCGAAGCTAATAAAGAGAGGAAGGGGTCGTACTCTCATAGCAATCAAAGCTTATCAATGATCTCTTTCCTCGTTTTTTCTTTCATCAAGAAAAATACGTTGCCAGCTCACTTTTCCACCTGTTACGAAACAAGTGTGAACTCCAAAACCATAGAAATTCAATTGATGTGGGAAAATTGTGCGATCCATTGTAGCGTGTCGGCGAATCGAGCTCCGAACAAAAAGTTGCGCGTTGATCTCCACAAAGAGCGGATTCATTCGTCCTCGTTTTCTCGATGACTCCTGATTAATCATCCACGGGTTTTCTTTTCTCTTTCGTTCCTCGCATCGAACGTCCAGTGTCCCAGACTTTGACCCTGACACACGATTCTAAGCTGGAAATAGAGCAATTTTTATTTCAATCTTCACGGTCTGAAAAATCATTTAAAAATTATAAAGGAAAAGAAGCTTGCCTGATGACTTGTGGAAAATTGTTAAAATAATTATAAGCCTCCGCTCGCTTCTCGTCTAAAATAGAATGCTATAAAAAAATTATTAACGTTACTTCGACTTGTCTTTATTGCTTTTTAATGATGCAACTTTTTTTTTACTATTACCATCAGTGCGTACAATACGCGAAATATAAAATAAAAAAATATAATGTGTACCTAAGACGAGTATTAGTTCAGTAAGAGATACGGCCGCTGCGTAATCGCGTTGATAAATCGATGCAGCGCCGCTCGCTTTCTCAATCTCTTTATATTATTTTCGACCAAGAAAGTTCGCGAAAAATAATTTCTCATACTCGTCGCAATTCGTATAATTCTTTTTTTTTTTACTTTTCACGATATTGACCAATGGCCCGAGAGATGGTTACGGATCGATGGATTGGAAAGTTTTCTCGTTTTGATGAAAGAAATGATAAAATAACGTGAAATGCGTTGTACAAAGTAATTGAGTTTTTTGATTAAAAAATAACACGTTTGAACAATAAGTTTAGCTTTTTAGAGAGCGACGGATCAAAAGCGCTCATCGTGATAAAGTTATAAAACCAGAAGTTACAATAAACACGAAAGATATCGATAACTACGTACTCGAAGGATTATCATAGTTTTCTCGCTATCGATGTAGGAGTTATCGTTCTTTCTTTTTTACGGAGTTAAACAGTAACGCAATTAATCGTCAATCTATAGTAAACGTTATAATCTGTACATTTGTTTCCCAAAATCGTAGATCCGAAGGTAACACGGAAATCAATCAAGTTTAGGAGAAAACGACGCGCAAGCTTTCGGAAGGCTACAAGAAACATCAACTTGTCAAAAAAATAAAATGTTTCGGCTATTGCAAATGAATCCTCGTTCGTGTTTTAATCTATTGTTTCTCGCTACCTCTCTTTTCTATTTTTCCGAAAGCGATAATTGCGAATATTTACGGGCGGATGTAACAATTCTGAAAAATCTCTTTCCTGTACTTTTTTAAGTTAAAACCTGATTGATTTGAGTAGTTAATTGGCTTCGAGGGACATTAGCCTTGAGTGTGCTTGCATGGAAAGTCGTTCGTTGTTACTCGGCTTGAGGGGAATCGTACAACGTGCCGCATCTGGGAAACGCAGGTGATATCTTTCCAGTCTCAGATACTTGACCGTCACCAAATTTCCTATAAAAAAATATATATGTTAAGAAATATCTGATAAATTCATAACTTGGAATGAATAGTGAATTGAGATTGCGAATTGAGAACAGTTCTTACCGTCAAACCAACAGCCATGCAGAGCTCTGTAAGCTTTTCCGGCGTCCTCTTGCGACATACATTTCATATAAACGCAGCCCTCGCGACTTCCACGATCAACTCGGATATGTAGAATCTTTACATCCTCACCACATTTTTCCAAAATAGCATCTTGTACCTTAGTCTCCCAGTTGTCTTCAAACTCTCTGTAAATTTGTATCATTGATATGCGAATAATGCTCAAAATAATTATAGTTTTAACATCTTTTAGCCAATGAATCAGTTACGTACACATCGGGATCGAACATGTGACGAATTTTTAGGCACGGTGTTGGTGAGCAAGTCAAACTATTCACAGAGCCCTCCATCGTCTCGAAGGCCTGTCCTTGCCACACTTTCGTTTTTTTACTTCCTAATGGACTCTGGGAATTTGACGTGTTCATGATATTGTTCGGCAGCCATCGCCAGACGTGAAATTCTTCTCCTGCAACCTGCTGAACCTCCCGTCGTATTCTAAATAAACACATTATACTTTTTATTTTTCTATCATTTTTTACCACTTTTACATTCAGAGTCATATAAAAAGCAACGCTAAATTTTGTACAGAATTAAAATTTCCAAGTGTTTGTAACACGAAAACTATTTAGTGAGTCTTTTTCAAATCTGGCAATAAAATCTTTTCATTGATTTTGGAACGGTACCACAAATTTCGAGCTTTTTCATACTATTTGAAAATACTTCTAATTCCTATTTAAAGAGTACGCTCTGTTAAAAATGTTTATATGGATTTATACCTCGACTCGTTCTCGTCCAAGAATTTGACGGCTTTTTCCCACAAGCTTGCCATCTTTTTTCGATCCTTCGGCGCTATAAGATTGTCTCGTACGTGATTTACAGCGAGATAGCTCTCCTGTGAACCACCTGGGCTGACTGTACAAGCGTTTTGATGATGAATCTCAACCATGCTGATTATCTCACTGACCAATTGAAAAACTTCCCTCTCTGCACTTTTTTTATATTTGAGGTACCAGAGCACGAGTTTATGCACGCCGAAAGCAATTACGAGACCTGAAATTAAGGAACAATATTTTTTACAGTACATAAAAAACAAAATTTTTATAATAATTTACTGATTCAACATACAGGTTGTATGTTTTTTCTTGTTTTCGTTAAAGCAGTATATTAATTGGAGCATGCAAATCATTTTCTTCTCAGTCATATTCTCCCAATAAGATATCAGTGATAAATTTACCGATGGAAATGATGATTAAGATTGAAAATACAGTAAACAACTTTTGCTTTATCAAGCAATTCATTGGTAATTCAGGATTTGTCACTACCATTCCGAGTTTACTGTCGAGCCGAGTTTCAAAAACTTTTTCCTAAAATATATAGCATAATTAATTATTTTTATTTCATTATTTCACATGTGTAATTTAAGATGTTCAAAAACTTACCATTGAATCGAGAATGCGGTAAGACATATCGTTTTCATTTCCAACTTCAATCAACGAGATTCCCCATTTGGGATTGCCAAATATAAGCAATTGAGCATTGTGAAGATCGCTCGTTACCTCTAGTACGGTCTGCAAGTGTGCAACAAAATGATTTATTTATCGAATGATTATAAACGAACGTATTTCTGTGCATTAAAAATCGTACCGCTTTGTCATTCTTGAATAAATGAATGATTTCGTTGTCTTTAAGATAAGGCGCTTCTTTTGTTTCTTCACAGACAGCCGAGACTGCTTTTTCCATCAAGATAGGTCTCAACTTTTGTAACATTTGTATCACATTCTCGAGGTTCTCTTTAAGGAGACAATTCACCCCTGGTTTGTCATGATCTGACATGAGACACATTGGGACGTTGCTATCTATAAATGTAAAAAATTTTAACGATTTACACGTATGAGATCACGAATATGCAAATAATTTGTGAATCCAATAAATTGAATAAATTTTACGCTTAGAGGGAAAAGGAAATAAAATGTATAAAATTTAATCATTACAATGTTTATTTGTTCACATAATATACATGATCGATTTTTTCAAAGTTATTTAACTATTTCTGTTGAAAAAATGAAGCGAGTGTTAATGCACGTGATTAATGTACGAAAAAGTTAATAGAAAAAATTCAATTGTCGCCCTTTACTGTATAAATAACTGAACAAATGCAAAGAATAATTTAAGAACACCAAATGCTTGCAAAGAACAGATCAAACGTTAATACATCATCCGATTGGAGAACATTTACGTGAATCAAATTTGTTTACTGATTGATAAATTGACACTGTGTTTGATACGATATATTTAACATCTCAAGTTAATACTTATTATTAGTAAAATAATTTGTATGCTTTCGATCATATTCGAAAATTTTTTTATGGCATACATTGTTGTGAATATATGAAGTAAAGAAATAATGTTGTTATATTTCTGAATACCTACCCGTCGGAAGGGCCGGGAAAGTTTCGGTCTTTCCTCCAAGTCCCAAATACATAACAGCTATGACGCCGAAGAACAAGGCCACTACAATTAACAAAACCATGGAAATCATGTTGTGATTGTTTCTGACGTCATCTTTGCTGCTGTCCGACGATTTGAACTTTCTTTTAACAACGTCTCTAGGTCTGTCAGTAGAAAAACCCATATATCTCGTACTGAGGACAAAAAAGATCGGAATTACATATTCAATTAAAAAACAGAATGATAATAAAATCGTAAACATTCGAAACGAAACAAACCTTGAACTTGGAATCGAGTGTGTTGTTCTTAACGTTGAGAAGTGACCGTTCGTGTCAGTATCCTTGGCTTCGAGACCACCTGGAGTGCGCGGTAGAGAACCTGAAACGATTGACTTTATAAATATCGATCTTGAAAAACCGATCGTTTGATTACTTCGAAATTTTAGCGTACGAACTTTTGAAAGTTGTTCTCGAAGCCGATGGCAAATTGATACTCGATCTCGAACTCAATCTCCGAGTGAAATCGGACAAGAATGGTGTCTCGTAATTAGCCAGAATATTGTCAACTCTGGTATCGGATTTTTTGTAGCTCGGTTCATCTCTGACCGGAAGAATCGGCGAGATGTTCGGTTTGAACGGCGGTACAGTATACTTTTCGTTCTTAGATTCAGTGTTAATCTTTTCTTTCGTATCGTTCACTTTTGTAAATTGTTTGCTCTTGTTTGAATTACGTTCAATAATTTTCTCTGCAAGCAGCTTGTTCTTTGCTGAATCCTCATCGAGATCAGAGTCCGACCCGGTTTCAAGACCATCCGTTGTACTGGATGTCTTGTACGTTTCTGTTACTTTTTTGTGCACAGTTTTGGACACGGATCGACTAGACAGGCTGGTGGATGTGTCATCGTTCGATGGAGGATTGACCTCCTTTGGCTCAGAATTGCGAGTTGGCATTTTGCGCTTGCCTGGACTGGATGGAACACCAAAAGTGAAACCCACAGTCGGTGCTACAGGTTGTGGAGGTGGCATCGGATTGGCCATCGTTTGGCGACGTGTGCTGGCTGCATTTTTCTTCTTACGAGCACTGGAAGTTGTATCGTCATCCGTCTCATCGCTGCTGTACCTACAACCGCAAATTACTGTTACCAAAATATCCTGACATTCACTAAATTGAAAAAAAATTTGCATGGCAAAAGAAAAATGAATGAAGTATAATATGGAATGAACAACCTGTTCCTTTTGACTTAGTTACAGAAGTGAGATCTGCTGAAATTGGATCAACAAGTTGGTAAAAAGTCCAAGAAAAAAAAAGATTAAAATGTGAAGAATATAAATAAATGTGCTCAGATGATAAGAATAAAAAAGAAGAAGAAAAATCGACGAAATAAATAGAGCGGTAATGTTTTTAATCAGTGTAAAAAAGAAAAATCGTTCAAAATGAATAATAATGCCGGGAATTGCGCGAGCCGGATAAGTGGGAGAAAGGGTAAAAGTTACCTGGCGGCGAGCGAGTGTCGCGATCCCACGCCGCTCCGCGATTCCATGAGATTCTTCAACTTTTTAAGAAGAATCTTCCTGGTGGTCTGTGTAACCGGACCCACCGGATAACCGTATTCGGCGAGTTTCGTTCGAAGCTCGGAATCGGAGAGTGCGTCCACCGACATTTTGCGTGTTAAGAAAACACCGATGTCGCACAAAAAACTGAACGATACCGGGTGCAGCGAATCGCCACAAACGCAAAGGATAAGCGCCCGTAAAAAAAAACACGCACGCACGAATTATCCTCCACAACGCTTTTTGACGAGAACTCGACCAGTATTATTTTAGTTTTTTTTTCTCGTCGCCTCGATTGCTCTCGCGCTCTTTTTTCTTTCCCTCGTCGCTCCTCGGAGTTTCGAGGCTTTCGCTTTTTCTTGCGTCGCTGCGTGAATGCGAACGCGCTCTCGCATCACTGCTGCCAACTTTTACGTATTGTAATTTTTATTTCGCTTATCATTTTCTTCATCGGTCCAAACTTTTGTTTTAAAAAAATTCATATTAACTAATCGTTATCATTTATCGTAAGAAAGTTGTTTAAACAAAGTTACAAATTTCAAATTTATAATGTTAATGATTCCTCTCATGGTAAGAAAAATCATGCATTGATTGTAGAATGAAAAGTAATTTCTGTTACCATTTATCGGCACACTTGCTCGCATTTGCTAAAAACCTTAAACGGTAGAATTCATCTCATAAATTTATTAATTTATTATAAATAGCTTATGTTATCGATTAATAATGTAGACAACTATTTGAAGCAATAAATATAAAAAGAGTCCGATACCGTGACTCATTTAGTTCGAGAAAAGGAAAACGCGTTCATCCCCTCTACGGAATAATCTTTGAAAAGGGCGCCCTTCCTTTTTTATCCGCACGTCCTCCAAAACTTTTGGCCTATTGATTTCGAGATAAATAATAATTGAACTCGAAGGAGAGGATGAACGCAGGAAGGATTTAACGTAAAGAGTTTTTATTTTTAATCTAGCGAAAATGAAAAATAATAGTGTACGTTATCGACGAAGTACTTTCGGTGGATACCGTAAATTACGAAAAAGAATGTGTGTGTCAAGTCGGCGGAGGAATGTGGCACTTCAAAATGGCTGCCAGTTACTTTAGTAATTTACGGGTGTATCTTTCTTTGTTGTCGATGACTTAATTGCTACGATTTATCGTCGATAGCGCTACGTTTGCCTGGGGATAAATAGAGTTTCGTGCGTTTATTGATAATGAAGGTGTTGTAATGAGTGCGGTGTAAATAAGTGAGAACTTAATATGCTCGAGTACGACACACTGGCATCCCCGTCTTCATCGACGTCCTCCTCCTCCTCCTTCTGCTCCTCCTCTTTCTTTTCCTTCACCTCGTCGTCACCGTCGATATACTCGCTCTAAAAGACATTTATTTATTTTATTATTTATTTCATTACTCGTCGCGTCCTCAGGATTAATAGAGTGCATAAGATGTTTCGATCTTTTTTCGGTTCACAAACTTTTATTCGTGAGCAGTGTTACTCGTGCATAGGTTAGATCACAGCAACCTCCGAGGATAAATCAAATCTCTGCTCGTTAGCTCAAACCGAGGATTCGTTCATTCTTTCGTGAGTACTGTTTTTTTATTCTTTTCAATACGGACGTTCATCCTTCCGTCCAGTTCTTCTCCCACGGAAATTCCATTGCCAAAAGTCATTGCCAACTAAAACATTTTCGTTTGAGCAATACTAAAAAATTCCTTTGCCTCTGTGACCTCGTATTTAATTAAAATATTCAACTTTCAAATCAAATATTTGTGTTTTAAATATTTCACGTCTCATGTAGTAAATAATGCTGAAAATGTTGTTTTTCTCTTGGTTGGCTATAAAATTAATTTTTAAAGATTTTAAAGAGACAAACATCTGGAAGAGGATAAAAAAATTTGTTTATTTTTGTGAACAGTATTATATATGTCAGAATCGGATTGGAGCTAGGTCCCAGAGGGCCTAGCATGGGCCACTATGAATCCACCTGCAGTCAAGTCAAGCAGTCGTGGCTCTGGATACCACCAAAAGGCTCTAGCTGAAATCCGTAACTCTTTACGTCCATTCGCTAATATCGGAGGTACCGGCGAAGTAGGCTCTAGTGCAGCTAGTACTATATCCACTCTATCTACGACAAGCGGAGTAAGCTCTGCATCGAGTCACAGTGGCCTATCCGGAACTTCGGGCAGTCTAACAGACAAGCCGGAACAACGACAGGCTATAGCTCAACTCTTAGCGATGGGTTATTCTGAAGTAAATAAATGTTTTATTGATTTGTGATTTGGAAATTTTTTACTAATGTTGTTACTAATTTACACTACAGAACTCTTTCATATTCTAAAACTAATTTGAAATTAATGATAAAACAGGACATTGGTCTTCGAGCTCTGAAGCTAGCAGGATGGCGAGTGGATGCGGCAATGGAGTTCCTGAAGCAGGCCCAAGGAGAGTCGCTCAATGGCTTGGCCAAGTTGAACACGAAGCTGATAAGGAAGCCAAGTCTCGAGCGAGAGTTGAGCCTCCAGCGCGGAAGTCCCGCTCTGGACAGCGGCGCGGGCAGTTCGAGATCCGACAGTCCGCGTCAGACGGAACTGAGCCCTCACCCGCAGTTGAGTCGTCAATATTCCCCGAGCAGTTTCGTCGAACGAGAACCTCCGCCGCCGCCGCCACCCCGTAGCAGTTCAACTCCACCTCCGCCGCCACCGCCTCACGCGCCGTACACTCAGCCGAATGTTCCGACAAACATGCAACAAATGATGAAGCGAATGTCGCCCGCGCCCGTAGTCCCAACGAGGCCGCCTCCCACGGCGCCGGGAACTTCCTCCTCGTCAGTGTCGAATCCTCCGCAACGAGGAACGAGCCCTGTAGCTTCGACGAACGGTGGAACGTCAAACGGTCGTCAGCCAATGATCGTTCAAAACGGTCCTCAGGTTCAGCAGCAGCTGACGCAACAGATACAGGCATTGAGCATCTATCAGGCGAGCAACGGGAACGCAAGCGGCCAGGTAGAGCCTCCTCCTCCTTATCCAATCGTGCCTTCATCCTCGCCTCAGGGTCCGGTTCAACCGCCATCCTACAGTGCCTCCATGCAAAATCGACAATCACCGACCCAGTCTCAGCAAGATTACCGGAAAAGTCCTTCCTCCGGGATCTATTCGGGACCCACTTCGGCGGGTTCTCCGAGTCCAATAACCGTTTCGACGGTTCCTTCGAGTACGCAGGCCTCGATGGCGCGACCTACGCCTCTCCAAGCCTGGGGTGCTAGACAAGCGAAGACTCAACCACCGATAATAATGCAATCCGTGAAGAGTACGCAAGTGCAAAAACCCGTACTGCAAACGGCGATAGCTCCGACATCCCCGCAGCCGATCTCTTCGGGCAGCGGATCGACGCCGCCGCCGCCTCCTCCCTCTTACGCTTCTTCGATACAGCAGAAGCAACAGCAGCAGCAGCAACAACAGCAACAACAACAGCAGCAGCAGCAACAACAGCAACAGCAGCAACAACAACAACAGCAGCAGCAACCACCACCGCCTGCCTATCCTCCTAGCGTAAACAATGTTGCAGCCTCGAACTCGACAAGTTCCATGACCGGCCTCGGCGTAACGGGCGTTCCAACTACCGAACCACCCAGCTACGCGACAACGATGCAAGCCCTCGCTGCCCAGAGGAGCATGCATCATCCCCTTCCACCTCCTCCTTATGGAACTCCCACTGACGATCCGACAGGGATCTCGACCGTCGAAAGCCTCGGAAACGCGCCCAGATCGTCACCCGTTGCTCACCATCCACCGCTCCAGAGGAAATATTCTCCAGCGGAAAATTGTCAAATTGGGGAAACACAAAATCTACCTACAAGCGCGTCTATTCACGTTTCGTCGAGGATCAACAATAACCACGGTCACGAAGGTGGTAATGGTGCGAAGGGTGGTCCTTTGATGTACAAAATAAAACATCAATCGCCGATACCCGAGAGGAAACACATGAGCAAGGAGAAAGAGGAGGAGAGAAGGGACTGCAAAGTGAGAAATTATTCGCCGCAGGCATTTAAATTCTTTATGGAACAACACGTGGAGAACATACTCAAGTCTCATAAGCAGCGTTTGCACAGACGACTGCAACTCGAGACGGAAATGGCCAAGATCGGGTTGAGCGCCGAAGCCCAGTGTCAGATGAGGAAAATGCTCTCGCAGAAGGAATCGAATTACATCAGGCTGAAACGAGCGAAAATGGACAAGTCGATGTTCACGAAGATCAAGATGATCGGAGTTGGCGCATTCGGTGAAGTAACGCTCGTTAAGAAATTAGATACCAATCAATATTACGCGATGAAGACATTGAGGAAAGCCGACGTGCTGAATAGAAATCAAGTGGCTCACGTGAAAGCCGAACGGGACATTCTCGCCGAGGCCGATAATGAGTGGGTCGTCAAGCTTTATTATTCCTTTCAAGACAAGGACAATCTGTACTTCGTTATGGATTACATACCCGGCGGTGATCTCATGTCGTTGCTCATTAAGTTTGAAGTATTTGAGGAGCCTCTCGCTAGGTTTTACATCGCGGAATTGACCTGTGCGGTCGAGAGCGTACATAAAATGGGATTTATTCATCGTGACATAAAACCTGACAACATTCTCATAGATCGCGATGGTCACATTAAACTTACGGATTTTGGGCTATGCACGGGATTTCGTTGGACACACAATTCCAAGTATTACCAACAAAACGGTAAGGATTCGATACACGCACTTGCCTTTCATTTTACAAAATTGACGTTCTCTTGTGAAGAAAATTTTAATATATCAACATGCGGTAATTACATCTCTTTAATTTGACGCGAACAATTTTTCAGGTCATGGTAAACAAGATTCGATGGATCCATCCGACGATTGGAACAACGAGTGTCCATGCATACAATTGAAGCCTCTAGAGCGACGGCGGCACAGAGAGCATCAACGTTGCTTGGCCCACTCACTAGTCGGAACTCCAAATTATATTGCACCAGAAGTGTTACAGCGAACGGGTTATTCACAACTCTGTGACTGGTGGAGCGTTGGAGTTATTCTTTACGAGATGCTCGTCGGTTCGCCACCATTCAATGCCAAGACACCCGCCGAAACTCAGTACAAGGTAAGTTTTTTCCAGCAGATGCGTTTACGATAAAATGAAGAAAAAAAAGTATTGTAATTGTTTTACTTTCGATTGCAGGTTATAAATTGGGAAACGACATTAAATATTCCAAATCAAGCGAATCTATCACCGGAAGGTAAAGATCTGATACTGAAGCTGTGCGTTGGTTCCGATCGTCGATTGGGAAAGAACGCGGACGAGGTCAAGAATCATCCGTTCTTCGGTAGTGTCGACTTCGAGAAGGGTCTCAGACGTCAGGTAGCCCCACACATACCAAGAATTAAATATCCAACGGATACGAGTAATTTCGATCCGGTGGATCCTGACAAGTTGCATAATTCACAAAAGTCCGACTCGAACAAATCGGACGAGTTGTTGGACAATGGGAAGCCCTTTCACGGCTTCTTCGAATTCACATTCAGGCGTTTTTTTGATGATGGCGGTGGTCCGGCTTATCCGAGTCGAATAAGTCTCGACGACAATGACAATCAAGGCCCTGTCTACGTATGACATTAGGCTATAAATGGAACGTATAATTCGCTACCCCCGCCCATCCTTACCGTTTTTTTCCAAACTAAAGCGTACAAGGTGTCGCAAAAATATTCCTCTAATTTAACAATTCACAAATCGTTTGAACGATACATCATCCGTGGAATCGTTAGGATTCTCTCTCGGATTTTTTAACTGTACATAATTTTTTTCAACGCCCTCGGGTAAAGATGCGTTTCGAATAGCTTGCTGAAAATTGAGTCACACCTGTGAAAAGGTTGCGTTCGTTTACGACTGAACCAGTGTTTTGGAGAAGAAAAATTACGACTCCACTTAGCACTCTTTCTCTTACCAAGAGAATTAAAAAAAATGTTATTTCGGCACGACTCGAGCAATCAACGTAGGAATTATTGGGTCTGCAATTTTTTCACCAAAAATGGAAAAAAAATAGACAGGACAACGCGAATTCGTACTAGAGATATTTCTCGCATGCTCAAGTTTTTTGAAAATATTAAAAAAGACAATATAGATAGTCCGTTCCTAAAACAAGGGGCTAGCATTTCACTAACAGCCACAAAAAATTCTCATAGATCTGCATTGTACCATTTCATTATTTACCGTTGGTTGCGACACGACGTATTATTTCAAAGACAAATTGAAAACAAGGGATGAGGATAAAAAAAAAAACGAAAGAGAGGGAGAGAGAGAGAAACGGAAAATCTGAAACTTGAGACAAATTGAGCGGTGCGATTTTTGAATGAGAAGAAAAAAAAAGTAATTTAAATATAGAATATAGTAGGAAACGTAATTTGAAAAGGAATTGGACTCAAAGTGCAAGGTTGTCGAATATTTTTCGGCGATTAGGGAAACTGAAAGGGAAACGCGAAAGAGATGAAATGTCGATTCATCATTGGGTATGACCCAAATGACTAATTTCCATTCTCCCTTTGCCCAAGAATGCGAACAAACGTTTGCGCCCCGGAACAGAAAATTTTGAATATGCGAACGTGTGCATATCTCGGCGAATTTTTTATTTGATTGGAGAAAAAAGAAAAATTGGTCATTCGTCTCGAGAAGTGTAAGAGTATAGTATGTTTCAGCAAGTACTGTGATATTGCAGATAATTAGAGTAATAACATGGCTTATTTTATTGTATTACATTGGCCTTATTTAAACCCTTTTCTTTTACATCAAACGATAGTTTTATTATTATTATTATATTAATAATATTATATACTTATTATTGTATTCTTATTATATCATCACTGTATAGATTTTTCTTTCTCTTTTTTTTCTTTCTTGTAATAATGTGTTCATTGCGCGTATGATGAAGCTTTTGAAATTGCCTGAACAATTGTTATTTTATACACAGTCGACCCTAGTATAAAATTACGACTGATCCCCCCTTTCTTCGTTATAACTGGCGTTACTGCGAAACGCGTTGATGTTAGTTGTGTTTACTTTTTTTTTTAAACGACGCAATCTTGTCATTCGTCAAGATGAAATTTTTCAGACGATTCTTTCGCGATAGCTGAAAAAGAAAAAGAAAATAAGAAGGAAATGGAAAAAGTATAACAGGGTAGGTGTAGATAATGTCAGGAAAGATAGAAAAATGTGCCTTTTAGAAACGATATATTTAATAGTCATTGAAAGAAATTGGTATTTTGCGAAAAATGTTTAATCAAATGCCATTAAAGTGCTGTCAAAACGTCCGAGATAAATCGAAACGCGTCGTCCAAATACTCTTATATATTTTCTATTCACGTTTTACCAACGGCTGAAAACACGGGATTAAATACGATGTACCTCGGACAGTATGAAAACGCATAGTAATGTATGTACTATGTACAAAGTAAATGAATTAATATTCTATAAATGGAATAATCGAGAATACGTTGTTGGCGTGCTGATAAATGAGAGATGAGAGAACAGCACAAATCTCTATTACATATGACGTTTTTTTCTTTTAAGATAATCGCAAAGTTTTTGGATATTCCCCGAACGCATTGACGCACCGTGAAATAGCTAAATTATCGAAAAAAATCCTCGCGGAAACGATAATCCGCGACTGACCTTGCCCATTATTTACGTTGGCACCGTTCGACGTAAAAAAATTCCTCAAGAAAATCATTTTCACTTTTTGTTTCAACGTCCAAGGACGCGCGAACTTCCGATCTTATCGAAATGATTTTATTGCGGAATAACGTTTTTTTTGTATTATTTTCTACCGAACGTTTCTTCGCCAATGCGAAGTCAAACCGCCGGGTCGAAATTTAATTTTTCGAGAAATACCGGTCGTTTAATTTATGTATTTCATGGAAACCAAAGGGATGCTTTTAAATTCTTCGAATTTGCGGATCGTCTTCGCTCTTCTTTTTTTGCTGCGCTGTTTTTTATTTTCGATAGTTACTACATATATTGAAGTTATTTATGCGTGGATAGTGCATTGACTCGACTCTTCCTAACGAAAACAAAAAATGTCTGCATCGAACGACACGTATTTTTCAACCGGTCTTCCCCGCAGAATGAACATTTATATTTTATTTAAATAGACGTCTCACCTGATCGTAAGTCAGAGTAGTTTAATTTGTGTAATAGACGAGAGAGCGGAGAAAAACTTTGGCGAGACTTGCCCCGTGCGTGGGCAAGAAAAAAAAATATATTTCAATTTACAAAAATTGTCGCCAGAGGGAAGTGCCTACCGGATTCTCAAGTCTCATCGTTCTTCGTTGTTTCGCGAATTTAGCGATTTATTGTGCGAAACGAGAAATCGTGTCTACTTAATTCGCTGTTCGCGCGAGCCGAGGATGAAGAGAGATTTTTCAAAAGATCCGAGTACAGATTACAATAGCGCTAACAAATGTCATGAAACATGAGAAAACAGATCTGCCTTAGCCGCAACTTTCGAGCAAGCGAATTCGATTTGACTGTACATTTTGTAATAATCTTAAATCCCTTACCCATGTCCCATTGTAATTATATTACGTATATAATACTGAGAAATAAGCTATAATAATATATATAGTTTCCTAAGGCGTTATAATATATGAAATCTTATGTAAATACTTTCGAATTATGAGTGTTCTAAATTAAAATTATACCTATGCTCCTGCTTACACCTTTTATGTACTCTTGCCCCCTCGAATCATGCTTAAATATTTATTAATTTACTATTTTGTACTTCTACCACAATTACTTATAACTATTATTGCTCAATTAATAGTGATAATTAAAATGAGCTACTTTTAAAAAATTTTACGTTATGTATTTTCATCATCCGCTCATTGGGGGCGCTCGACGTTTTTTCAATCTCAACGAAACAGCTACGGAACTCGCTCGATATCATATTTTTGGTCAACAAAGTTTGCTTTCCTATCGACTGAAGAAAATTGTAGAACCAACAAATTGTTTTTTTCTTTATTTCGTAGAATTTACTCGGAATCTCAGTTACATTTTTTTTTCCAAACAACTCGGAAGAGTTAATATAGTATACTGAGAATTATAAAAGTACGATCGATATGCAGAATGCGTGTTTGTCTAACGAATGTGCATATTCTCAATGTGCAGCCGAAGAATTTCGAGATAAGAATTTACCCTTGAACTGTAGCTCTATCTGCATGCTTACATGGGAGAAAAGAATTCGCTTCGTGGTCGATCTGGTGCTAGAATTCTAAAATTCGATGATAACTGTAAAATAAAAGAGTAGTCATTCGAGGCTCGCTTGGCCTCGACTGTCCTTGGTTCGACGAACTGGGTCGCGAGCGCTCAGACGATTACCATTGCGCACGTTTTGTGTGTTGCCTTCGTGTGTACACGTGCAAAGTCGTCATGTAACAACAGCTAGGTCGCTTACCTTTTCTACTAGATTCAGCATTTGCGAGGGTCGAGAATTTTTTCGCACGGATCAGCTGACCGACGCAAGTGCTCGCGTAAACAAAAAAGTTTGCGATTAGAATCGCCGCTGAGTGTCTCGAAAAGCCGCGGTGAGCGAGGTGCTCGAATCTCCAAAATATATTCTCTTTCAAAATTCAGTGACGAGTCATCACGATGAATAAAATTATGAAAAAATTGGCGTCCAAAGAGACTCGTGATTATTTCATGAGGTAAGTGGACAATTCAGAACGAAAAAAAAAGTTTTTTGAATGGTAAAAGGTAATAAAACACGAGATTTCATTTATTTATTTATTTCAGTACTCACTTTTGGGGACCAGTTGCAAATTGGGGAATACCAATCGCTGCCATTGCAGACATCAATAGGGATCCAAAGTATATTAGTGGAAAAATGACATTAGGTTGGTTTCAAGCAATCATATTAATTTTTAAAACCTTAGATAACTAACATAAACAATTATTTATATTTCTTTTGTTTCAGCTCTCTGCCTGTACTCCGCTATGTTCATGCGTTTTGCTCTGAGAGTGGAACCTCGCAACTTGCTCCTGTTTGGTTGTCATTTTGTCAACGAAGGGGCTCAGCTCACCCAGGGATACAGATTTGTAAACCACCATTATCTAGGGAACAAGAAAGAGGAAAATTAGACAATTTGTCGTTCATAACGATGCAAGCTCAAAATGTACGAAACAGTGTGGATCAAGTTATAAAAAGTTTGTGCCTGGAAAACGACACACCATCAAGTAGCTGAAATTCAAAGGATTTTAAGTGGTGCTATTAAAATTCTCTTTATAGCATCAATTGTATCATATCGCAATGTAAATGATTCTACAAATAACTGTTATTCATTTGTTGTCGTAAAATGTAAATATGAATTGTTTGTTACCCAAAACAAAAGCCAAATTTGTTTCTTTAAATTTATCTACCTTTAAATAATTTAAAAAATTTAAAAAAAACTATAAAATTATAAAATTTTTTCAAATTGCTCGATAGTCGGTAATGTAGATTTTACACGGTTGTCACACACTTGCGTACGGTCGAGAAACATCAAACGACGTGTGTAGCAACGATCAATTTTTGTTTCTACAATTTGCGATCGCGGATGTTTCATGGCCCGTCATACGTCTCAGGCCGAGACGAGATTGAAAAATTTTTCATTTTATCTTCGCGTTTATCGATACAGTATTTCCAAATATTGAAAAAAAGTTTGATTTTGACGAAGTAGGGAGACGTTTATGCATAGACGGAATTATCGCTTCAAGT
This sequence comes from Cremastinae sp. B BG-2022a, assembly GCA_030522605.1. Classification (NCBI taxonomy): domain Eukaryota; kingdom Metazoa; phylum Arthropoda; class Insecta; order Hymenoptera; family Ichneumonidae; species Cremastinae sp. B BG-2022a. Next base: position 101,658 of record JAPYYX010000032.1, on the reverse strand, counting down.
TCCCAAGTTCGATATTATTCTGAATCGAAGTGAGTATTTTTCAGTTATAATCCTAAAAGAATGTCAGAAAATATTTCTACGTTCAACATAATGGATGATTATAAAAACATTTTTACAAAATTTATACAAAAAATGTCGATGAACGGTAAAGAAGTTTTTATGTTGTGATAATTGGAAACTCTGATTTCTACGTAAGCGAATATCGATAAAAACACCTGAATTTTGGAGCAACAGATTGAGTCCTTTTTTATCAATATGGCTTTCAAAATTACAGGCGATTTTCGAAATATTGGAATTTTGATCATCGATCGTTTTGACGTCTTTGAATTCTTTCGAGATTGGATTCAGGATGATGAAAACATCGTCCATAGATACAGGTCCTATAGGATTAATTATGACAAATAACGGTGAGTTTTACAAAATTTGCCAATAATTTTTTTTCTTACATTAATTCTTGGTACATTTAAATAGAGAATAAGCACTTTTTGTAATTGTATTTCAATAATTTGGTAAATTTTGACATATTGAGTTAAAATCTTGTCTCCCTAAAAATATTGTAAGGTCCAGTAATAGTTTTATGCACTCCTGTGCAAGATTTGAAAATGATTTAAAAAAATAAGGGACACTGAAGGAACGAAGGAAATATAACGGTGAGTTATTGTGGGCGTGTATCCGTAGCATTGCGGTTATGAGAGCTTTGCGAGGGTCCGAGTGTCACCTCCGTGCATCATCTCATTCTTTTAACCCTATCTCGCCACGTATGTCCCTCGTGGAATATATCGTGCGATCGGACGAGTTTCACAGTCGAACTATCTCACACTCAATTTATTCCCACACGAATATGAAACATCGAGACAAGACTGTAAAAATGTAAAAGGTGTGTCACCGAGCGCTACGAAAAGATTCCAGTTTTTCCATCAAGGAGTCGGAGACTGAGGAAAAAAAATGCCGATGCATACGTAATTATATGTATTTATTCGGCACGCCGTTAGGGCCCGCGCCAAGTGGTCCACTCGCCCTGATACAGGTTTGTCACCGTGGACAACGCGCATGCGCAGCGAACGCTGGACAGAGAAAAAATCTGTGCGCGAGAAGCGAGACGAGAGACCGAGTTTCGCGTTCGTATTAAAATAAATTACGCCACCCAGGATCAACCAAAATCTCCGTCCCTCGAGCGAGCTCTCACCCCCCTTTATTTGTCACCCGAGCATCCGTCCGACCCTCTTTATCTCCAAAACCATTATCCCTTTCACTTCTTACAAACCCTGCTCTTTCACCTCTGACCGCGAATTATGATACTCCTCGGACCTTTTCACTCTAACCGCTTTTTTTTTAATTCAACGCGACCTCCCTGCGATTCGCGTCTTACATCCTCTCACACCGATCCTCTAATTCCATTGACGAATTAATGGTTTTAGGATCTTTTTCTCAATATTTAGGAAATTTATTTTCCTTGCATGCATTTTCATATTGATTTATATATTTCAAACAAAGAGAAAATCATCTTCGTAATCGTCATTGGGAGATTGCCCGTTTTCTCGTTCGACCCGAAGTAGCGCTCTCATCGCCGCCAGAGCGCCAAATTACCTATGCGTTGCGGTTTTGCAGGCTAAGCTTTTTTTACCGCGAACATCTTTCATCGACTGTGCGGGTTTTATCGAAAAAAAAACGAGATGTATGAAGACATCGCTAGATCTTTGGTTATCGGACGCTGCAATCTTAATCATCCACAAAAGCGTATAATCCGCGCGGCGATGGTCCAAGGAAGATTTTTACACGAGCATATTAGAATACGCGCGAGGGTACCAGTTATACCGGTAAGATCGCACGATTAACCAACTTTCGTACTTTTCGTTTGTCATACGCGTACGAGAGAACTGTAATCCAATTCCTTGACCATTTAATCAAAAACTCATCATTGATAATAAAAACCATCGATTCTTCAAACAACGAAAAGAAATCACAATCGAAATTTTCGAATCTCGAAATTTCTGAAAAATTTATCTCTACCGGTACTCGAGAGGTTAACAATTTTCTATGTATTTCTTTTTTCTTCGAAATACATGTCAGAACGTTCTCAAATTTACGGCAAGATCGTATTTCGATTCTTCCACATGTTCCATTTTGGTGGATCGAAGCAGATGAGTTCATTCGCACAAGAGAAAGGAATAAAGAAAGGGCAAAAAATGGAAATCCTTAGAAACTCGGTAGATAAATATATTACATTTGAGCAAATGCACAAGTATAATATGTCGATTGTTCGGTAACATTTGCCTCGGTTATATGGTAGGAGAGAAAAAAGACAGGGAATGAAGAGGAGTCGTCGAGGAAGTGAGGCGAAGATGGGAGCGAGTATCGAGAGGAGAATAAGAAGAAGAAGAAGAAGAGCGTGTCGTGTGGCGTCATCGCGCGCGCACCATCTGCACTTGTTTCCCACGTAAATATGGAATGGGCCTGAGATAGGAGAGAAGGAGCGTCGAGAACAATGCTCGCGGAGAGCGAGATGGAGTCCGTCGTAAAAAAAAGAAAAAAGGCGGATGGGGAGTTTTTGGCTGCCCGTGGACCGCCGTAGGCCAAAAGCCGGTGTAGCAAGAGCATAAACAGTCGAGATTCCTCATCCCTTTTCTCTTCCTTTTCCTTTTCTTCTCGTGTGTGGACATAACGGAAGGGATGCGAGCGAGACCAGCACAAGGTGGACCCCCAGCGAATACTTACTCTCATCCTCGTTCAACAACCGGACGAACGATTGACGAAATTCTCGACTAGCTTGCAGGGAGATCTTGCGCGACCCTTTCGTGTACGACTCCTCCTCCGAGAGAGAGAAAACTTGTCCTCGCCTCTCTATGAGAAAATCTCTCGCTGATTATTCTCTCTCTCTCTTTCTTTCTTTTCCTTCTCTCTGCGAGTCTTATTCTTCATGGATAAACTTGCGTGACGACTGTGACGCCCCTGCGTTCCCTTCGCGTTACGCGTTCAGCTATTCTCGAGCGTAACCTAACATTTTCTTCCTCCTTCGAGGCTACGTCTCTTTAACCTCAACATTCATTTGTCTTAGCAAATGAATTTTATATTTCCTATATTTTACATTCCTTTCGGAGAACAATCGCAAAGGTTGTCGACGGTTCAATTTTTCCTCCATTTATTTACTTATATAGTAAATTAATTCTCAAACTTGATTCATGCGCCAATATTCTGGTTACAAATAATTATTTTGTTAAATTGATTTATCTAATACTTTTGGATAAATCTATAAAGCACTCTTCTGATTTCTTCTATCGATAAAACTTCCGCTGCTCGTTTGTTCATAAAAAAAAAATTTTTGAAGAAAGCAAATTTTGCGTTGCTCTCTTTTCAACGAAGAATAATATACAACTTGTTTTTTCCAAAATATTCAGTTTTTTTTTTTAAAACTTGAATCTTGTATCCATCTCTCGTATGTGCCTAAAACATAACCTTGAAGGAAAAAAAACAATCGCCTTAACTACATACCTCATTAACGCAAATAACTCCAAAATTGTTTGTATCTTATCAATTTGAGAGACGTTTCACCAACTCACGCAGATTAGTGGCAAAAATGGGCTGAATTTTTCAAACCACCAATTATTCCGATGTTTAAGTTAATCGCGTTTTGCAGCTTGTGCTCTCAAACTCATTTATTATGGTTACGACGTACAATTGAGTTTTAATTCCTAATCATTATCATATTAATTAACTGAAATTATAGTAGTGGTCAGTATGGAATTTCGGCGACCTTTGTAGTTAAGTGGTTTTGGTCGTGCCCAATACTGCGATGGGTGATCGCAGATTTAGGATTTTATACAATTTTGATTCTATGACTTTTGAAAGTATGATTTTTTTCCAACTATTAACAATTTCGATGTTTGAGTTAATCATCATCTTGATAATTAAATCCAAATGAGAGGACGGTATTTGATATCGAGATAAATGCGATGGGCGATCACAGATTTTAGGACTTTGTACGGTTTTTGAAAATGTGATTTTTTTTTCCATCTATTAACAATTTCGAGGTTTGAATTAATCTGCACCTTGATAATTAAATTTAAATGAGGGGATGATAGTTGATGTAAAGATAAGTAATGTTTGTTGTGACCTATACTGCGATGGCTGACCTTCTAACTCGTACTGATTTTTTCGGTTTTTATCAAGGTTTGAAAACTTTACAAAGTCACGAAAAACATCATCGACCAAACAAGACATAGATTATCGGGAAAGGGAGACAAAACTCAAAAGAAGTTGTATTAACTAACCTAAAGGGTTTGTACAGGGTAAAATATAGGTTTTACTTTTTGGGGATTCATCAGACACCAATTAATAAAAATAAGAGGATTCAAAATTAATTTGTGAATATTCTGACAGAACAAGAGTTTATGTCACTATGTTAAAAAATTCAAGAAATTACTGTGGTCAAAAATTTTATTATAATATTAAAATTATCTAAAAAAATCGTTTTTAAAAATTTATCAAAATCGAAATGAACATAAAAAGTATAACCAAACATTTTAATAATTTAACAATAAAAATCTTTTATTATATTGATAAATCGAGAAATCATTGTCACCAATTTGTCTCGTCCGCTTTTAAAATAAATTAAAAAAAATTCATTTTTGACAATTCACAAGAATCGATATGAATAAAAATAAGTGGTTTCGAATGTAATATGTTAATATCACGACAGAAAAATGTCCCTATTATTGCGTTGATAAATTCAAGAGAGCTCGATATGCAAAGAGGAGGAAAAAGCGTAGAAAAGAGAAATAATACTGCAAGCGGAGGGTCAAAGCTTTCCAGGTGGTGCACTACCCATCCAGACATAAAAATGCATTTGTACGTTATAGAGGGGTGGCTCATGCATTTCTGCATTTCGCTCGGCTTGTGCACGTGCAAGTACTCGTTGCACCGCGCCACTTTTCCTTTCATTCGATCCCTATCGCTCTCGCTCAACCGCCGTTTCTACTTTCGCGTTTCCTGAAAAATGCCGGCCTTTCAAATATTCTATTATTCCATTGTGATGCATTTCTACAAGCTCTCATAGGAGCTTTGCCTGCCTCCGATACAAATTCTATTTTCACTTGATAAAAAAACGATGAAAGGATTATTTAAATTAATTGTTGAAAAAAAAATACGAAACAAGCTTTCTGAACATTTGGAAAAATCGAATTTAACCCATGAGAGGATGAAATTTTTGTTTTTGTGTCTGTTTTTTTTTTCCAGGGGCATCTTTTGACCACTCTCGACACTGGCAACCCCCCTGTCGCCCTGTTCCTTTCATCACGAGAATATTTATCTTCCTCTCTCTTGGCTCTTAATTAGCATAACAATAAAGCTGACCATTCGAGTGTCGAAAAGTTACGTCCAGTTGCCAATATGCTCGTGTAATTACATTTTCGTTTCTTCCTTTTTTTCCCCGTACGTAGAACCTGCGAGCCTCGGGTTCAGAGGTCAATGTACACAAAAGCGTCTCTCAGCCATTTCTTTTTTTCTCTCACAAGAAAAAATTCAAAATCGCAATTTTTTCGGAATGAAAATTTCGGTCTTTGAAATCGATGCTGGGAAATTTGTTCTACTCGATTCGTCAAAAGAGAAACTGTAATTCGCACCCTCGCATTTCTCTTGGATTTCGAAACTGCAAACGGCGAAATTTTCGAGAGCATCGAACGCATTTTATCGAGGATTTTTTTTTTGTTTCGGTTAATTCGCTCTCTCGGCTTTCTTTTTCGCGAGCACGAAGACAGCTGCAGTGCAGGCCTCTCCTGGTTCTCTTTCTCTTTCTCCTCATCAAGCTCCTCGTGACGTAGAAAGAGGCGATGAGCCAAGATGACAGGCGCGCACACCCGGTTCCTCGACGTTTCTCGTCGAAGGCGCGCAGGAAGCGCATCGGATCTCTCAAATTCTTGCTTCCTCGGTGTACAAGCTTTCGCTCTACAGCTGACACCTGTTGCCCCTTCCTTCAACCATTATTTTCATCCACCCCCCGCATTTTTTCCACTCCTCCTCTTTTTCTCTCATCGCTGAATTTTTCCCCTAAATTAACTTCTCGGTTGACACACTTTGCGCTTTCTCTTGCCAAAAATCCCTCATTTTTTTAAACAAAACCTAATTAGGGATTGCTGGTGCGAGTAACAAACATTTTTTTTAACAGTGTCGTGAGCAATCGCGAGCAAAATTTATCGGATTTTTTTTTCTCCGCGAATTTCTCCCGCAATATTGAATAATTGAACATGAGAAAATTGTGATATATTCCTTTCGATCAGGAGAATGACGCGTGGGTCGAGTTTTTGATGAGAATTTATTTATTAATTAATAAAAAAATGTTCTTAAATGGAACATCCGGCGACTCTTGTGATTTTTTCTCTACGGATTTCTCTTTGAATATTGAACTCATTAAAATTATGAGACAATCTTTTTCAATCAGAAGAATATCTCGTGGATTTTTTATGAGAATTTATTTATTAATTAATAAACCTGTTGTTTGCGAAATTTAGTAAATTTCTTAATTGGGATTGCTCTTAGGTGTATAGAAATGCACTCATCAAATATATCGACGATCGAAAAATAAGAATTGAATGAACATTTTTTTAGCGAATCATACACGTTTTTCTTTATTGCGTAAGTGATCATACATTTTTGAAAAGTTTTGGTTCACGTGTTCTTGAGGAATTGAATACTGGAGCTTCGTTTAATATACTAAGTAATTTTACTATTTTTATTAATTAATTTTATTACTATATTTATTCTAAAAAATAAAATTTTATTATCCAAGTTTCCGAAAATTATGACTAAAAAATAAAATCTTTGAAGTTAAAAAACATTCTCAGGATGAGAAGAGATATTTTGTTCATATTTGATGAAAATCCGATCGTCAATTTTATTACTGAAAGCATCGTAAATTAAAAGAAAGAACAGAAATGAAAACTTGGCGACACTTCACCAATTCCAAGAAAATAAAAAAAAAGTTCGTGGATATTTCATCAAATTTTCGTCACCATCAACTTTAGTACTGAAACATCTAAAATTCGAGGAAAAATCGTGTCTGAAAATTGGGCGAGATTTCATCAAATGCAAGAGAACGAAGCAACGTCCGGTGAGGATGGGAAGAGAAAAAGAGAGAAAGAGAATAATGGGGCTGGTGAGTTGCGTTTGAAACTGCAATCCGGTAGCCTGGGCCACGTGACGAGAGACCGAGCAGTTCGAAATTCAAGCCTCCCACGACAATGTGCCGGAGAGCGAGCCAGAGACGAGGCACGGTCCGCGTGTGCATGCGTCGAAAAAAAAGTGCATTGTGTCTGCGAGCGCACAGGCGGCGAATCTCCTTCCTGCGCCCCGTTCCATTTTTCGTCCGATATTTTTTCCACTTTGCGATTCCCTCGACATGTTTCCACTTTGGAAAATAGCCTCGAAGTTCTTCCTATTTTGAAATTGAAGTTCTCTCTACTTCGAAACTTTTCAATCTCGTTTCTTCACGTTCAAAATATTTTCACTGAAAACCAATAATTGATGCAGAGTACTGGCAATTTTTTATTTAAATGAAAAATAGTTAATCTGCGAATTTCGCCAGAAATTCGGTAGTGGACTTTTCAATACTTTTGAAAATATTTTACGTTCGTTTGAGTAGTAATTTTATATCGCACTTCATTGACGGACGTATCAGTTTTCATTTATATTTCAACACTTTCAAGTTATCTGTATGTACCTCAAGGAGAAAAATACGTGCAAAGTACACATAGGAAATTGATAACAATTTCATGAAACTTGGCAACAACGTTTTTTTAATATCATATAATTATGTAATAGCTATTTGAAAATTTTCATACACATGTTTCTCGAGTAATTAGAAAATAGAGTACATTTTTATACAAACCATGGCTATGAATGCAAAAATATTGTATCGAAATTTTTTGTGTTACAGAATGTTCAGTTAAAATTTCATGAAATTGTAATTCTTGATGCTAAATTAAATACTCTAAACAACTCAATACTAAACTTTTTCTGACGATGAGCTGTTGATTTTGGTCCCTCGAAATTTTAAGAAATACGTACCCTCAATCATCGATTTTTAAAAATATCTTTTTCTTGCATTCCAAATTTTTTTTACCCTCATTTCACGTATCGTACATTAAAATACTAAATTTATTTCTGATTGTCAGTGAGCCATCTCCTTAAATTTAATCAATAATTTTAAAAAATTTATTTGCCTTTTATTTTACGAATTTAAAATTTTTATTCTTCAATGACAAACGAACAGAATACTTTATTTTGTTCTCATTCAGTTAATGAACCATTAATCTCCTTTACTACTGAATCAAGAAGTAGATAAATTATTTGGAAAAATAATTATTTTTATTTAAATAGCAAAATTATTTAAATAGGAAACAGAAGTAGATTAATTATTTTGAAAAATAATTATTTTATAAGACATTTATTGGAAGTATAATTATTATAGGAAACAAGTAGATAAATTATTTTGAAAAATTAATTTATTTTTCGAAATAATTTATCTACTTCTGTTTCCTATTTTACGCACCCTGCTAGGGAAAAATGGAAATTGGGTGGACGGTGGAAAAATGTAGCAAGGGGAAGACGCGGTTCGGGAGTCTTCACGAGCGAAGGAGGACCAGACGAGCCGTCGAGAAGCGGCGTCGGGTGGGGAGGGGTCGAGCGGTTTCGGGAGAGAAACAGGTTTCTGCAGAGCAGTCGCGTACGCGGGAAGATGCTACGAGAGCGAGGCTTCTCCCGTTTCTCCACCGAGTCGCCTGATTCTCCCGATGAGCGCGGAGAGTGGAAAAGGAAGAAATACGAGAGGAAGGCGAGGCCCGTGCGAGTCAGACGAGGTCGCTCTCCGCTCCAGGGCCGTAACCCGATCCTCCAGCCCGAATCTTCCATACCCTTTTCTTCTTCCTCAACTTCCACGCACATCTCGCTTCCAAATTTCCTGCTCTCAAAAATTCGCTCGAATCATCATTTCTGAGCCATTTTTTTCGCACGTTCTTCTAACCCCAAAATAATTTTCATTTTTTAATCAAATTCGAGAGAAATTTTTAATTCGGGAGAAAAAATATTCCGGTCCTCCTAATGCATGAAGAAATCTCGCGAGAGTTTAAGAATGCGAGAGGAGGAAGATAAAGGGAGAGAGAAAAAAAAGCTCGGATGCAACTGCGACGACGCACGTGGCGTCGCAAGGGGTCGATCAGGGGCAATGACTGAATTTTTGCAAATCCCGCGTACTCGGCCCTTGTGCAACGAGCCTTGGAGCGAGACGGGGCTCGGCGAGTGTGAGAAAGAGAGAGAGAGCGAGAGAGGGATCGAGCGAGAAGCAGCAGGAGACGCGTCGCGGCGGTCCTTTCATTCCGAGGTCAGGCGTCTGCGCCCCCCTTCTCTTTCTTCCCGTTCCGTTGCACTTTCGTATTCCCCTTGTACGCCTCGAGAGACTTTCGGAATTCGATTCGCGAAAAATTCGCGAGACGAGGAGTTTTCATCCGTTTCCGTTCCATCGTAATTATTTCTTCTTCGTTCGATACTAATGAAAGTATAAATACGGATAATGAAAATGCAAGAGAGGTTTTGAGGCTAAAATTTGTTGGTAACCTCGAGAGCCTGAATTCGCAAAGAGAGAGGGAGAGAGAATTGGTTTTAATAGAAAAGGGATTTGGTTGGGATTGGGTCGAAGGAGGCGGTTTGCACAGCTGCGAGTTGTAGCGTCGCCAACTTTTTACTGCTCGAGAAAGAGAGCGAAGGATGTGAAGAGGGACGCCGAGAGGGAGGGTGGGAGGGGGGGGGGGAAGAGAGTCTCGGGAGCGTCCGGCGAACGGTCTACCCGAGGAAGTAGACGGAACGAGGAGGAAACGAGCGAGAGAGGAGGAAGAAAAATGAAGTTTTGTACGTAGGAGAAAAAAAGAGGGCGAACGCGGGGCGCGAGTCGCGGGCACGAACGCGCGGCGAGATGCGAAAAAACAGCGTCGGAGGCAGCGAATTCGCCACTGAGGAGCGTGGCGGCGATCAGCCGAAACTGCGGCGCCACCGTAGGTGCATTGACTGCAGCCCCACGCTCGGTCGAACCGCCAAACAATTCGTGCGACGAGGATCGACGCATACGCCGACAACGACAGCAGAAGCAAGGCCGAAGCGTCTTGCGAACTATTCTTCAGCTTCGCTTTGCACGTTTCGCAAAGTTCCACGGCAAACAACGATTCACGAGACGCGTAAAAATAATTCGCTCGTATTCCTTTCTCATGAAAGATGCCCAAGGATATGAAAAGCTCGAAATGAGTTGCTCGTTAAATATTTGGCGCTTTTCCACCAATGTGAATCATTTTTCAGGATCATTAATTATTTCGCATTCACCTTTTCTATAATAACGAACTTGGCAGTTCAAAACGTTTTATCTTCTCTCCGTTTTTTTAAGGTTTTTTTTTGACAAGAGGAAAAAAACAGCGATTCCGAATCTTCGAGATTCGATTTGAGGAAAAGTTTGCATTTCATTGACCTCCGCGGTTGTCTTGTGCGAAAAAATGTATAGATAGGTTATGTCTGAGTTGGCGGGGCGAAGCGAGAGAGGAACGATGCAACGGTTGCCGGGGGTACGAGGAAAGACGCGCGAAAGGGAGAAGGAGCGAGAGAAATAAAAAAAAGGAAGAGGAGGATGAGGGATGGGAAAGAGTGAGAGAGGGAGATAAAATGGTCGAAGATAGAAGGGGTAGACGGGAAGCCGGGCTTCGTTTCGGATTCGATTGGAGCTTTGCTTGGTCAAAGAAGAGCGTATTTCGGGGCAAGAAAAAGGGAGAACGCGGAGAAGGGAGCTCGTGGAATATGTAGTTGGGACGGCCCTGGATAAGGCGGTTCTCTCGCTCGTAAAGGAAAGAAAGGAAGAGTGAGAAAAAAAGCGGGCTTCAATCGGATTGGGGCGCAACTCTTGGCCGCCAATTTCGCACAGTCGTGTTCGCGAATACGTGTACGTTTCCGCGCGCGCGCGAGCGCGCCTGTTCCTTTTATCCGTGCACGTAGAACGCGCCGGCGACCGTGTGTGCGGGCTAAGCTGACGGCGGCGGTGTCATAGGTGATCGCGCAAACTGGTTTCGCTTCGTAGGGGCTTGCACTACTGCACCGCTCACTCTCCGCGACAGTCCAATTTATGCATTACGGCTATGTAGGCACTACACACTCTATATCCGAATAAAAACATACACTCAATCTCTCTCTCCGTGCCCGGACTTTACACTCGAAAAAACCTTCACGCTATCTCTGCGAATCGGCAAAACTCTACGAAAACTTTACGTTTTTTTTTTCGGTAAAACAACGTTAAACAATAGTTACGAAAACACCGTCAAGGAACCGACTAACCTTCAAGATCTTGAACTCCAAAGTGCCTACGACGTAAATCTAAATTCCTAAACAAAAACAATAAAAAAAAAACGAAAAAAACTAACAACCAAAATAGAAACATCAAGAACCGCGTCTGGGACAATATTTCGCAAAAACATCGGAATTAAAACGTGAATAATATGCAAAGTTTGAAAAACTTGAAAAAGTGCTTCAAAATTTATGTACTAAAATAGCAAAGATTCGTACAATCTGCTGTCGCCGTTTGTCACGAGGTCTAAATCAACATTCAGTGAATTCTCCAAAAATATTCATCGGCGTCGTTGAAAGGAGAAAACAATTCTGTGCGCGATTTTTCGTTTTTCCTGGTTTTTTTTTGTTCTCGTTTAACCGAAATTCCAAAGTGCTCGAATGTTTCATCGTCGTCAGGCTCATCGACGATAATTATGCGTTCGAGAGCGCATCGAGCGAAATAACGATATTATCGTGACTACGCGATTTGCAGTGTCGACAAAGAAAAATCATCGGTGCGAGTCTCCATCCAAAGGACGATATTGGACAAAATATATTTAGAATCGCACGTATCCACGCTCGTTAACATCAACGACACTTATCAGGTAAATTCAGATCGCTGCTATCTTTTAACATTTTTAATCATTCCGTGGAGAACGGCGATAATGCGAGAATCAAGTCGGCGCGTCGAGACTCCATTTTTCGTGCGAAAAACTTTGTGTAAACAAATTTCAGCGATTCGTTCGAAAATCCCGTACTACGCTATCTCCTCGAGGAGATACATTTTTTTCCACTCGCCAAACAGTCAATTTGTCGATATAATATTGTAGAACGACATTGATTATGTGTGGCCACAAATCATATTTTCTTCAACCGAGAAATGCGCTCTTCGACCTTTCACTTTTTTTCATCGTTCCGAGACTCCCTCGTTTTCTGCGGCTTTATCTCTGCCCATTATGAATTCAACATTTTCTTTGTTTCGTGAGTGTCGAAACAATATTTTTATTATAAATTTAATCTCGCTGCTCTTATTCGAAGACGGTTCGATCATCGCGAACTTCACTTCTATCAACAGCTGGGACGCGAGAAGTGCCATCTATGAAAATAGTTTCTCGATCGAACAAAATGAAAAATATTATAAAAAATCTCAGAAAGTAGCAAAGACGCATCGCGCTTATCAGTAATGTGAACAAAAATATGAGCTTTTTATATGAAAAATATGATGAGAGTAGAAAGTACGAATATCGCTAATTTAAAACTTCTAAAAAAATAATCGCGCTTCCGGCTCTGACCGCTCAGTGGCAGCACTTTCCGGTGCCATGCAGGCTGGCCACAAGCTCGGCAGAAAAAAAAACGCGAAATTTTTTTCGAGAGTCGGGATCGTTGCAACTGCGTTCGAGTATGCAGACCGTGACTGGTAACAAGTAGATACGGACACTTTTTCGATAATTAACATCATCGATCGAATTCGATGAGCGAGCTATTCGAAAACACGCTCATGTGCAAATAATCGATACGAATAATCAAGTATTCAGGTCAGTACTCGAAGGTGTTTTTTTTGTTCTCTCGGCTAAACGCGCTCCTTGCGAACTCACGCCGCTGGTGAGTCCGCGCGTCGAATCTGGCTTGCAGCTGCATTCGCGGTACCTTCCGCTCGTCCCTCTTCTTCCTTACGTTCAACGATTCGCTGAACAAGCCGTGCTAAAATCGATTATTTCTTCAATTCGACGCGGCAGGGTTCTTCCTCGTTCGGCGAAATTATTTTCACGTATGCAAACATTCGGGGGGAAATGTGAAAAAAAAATTCGTCTTCCAGTTGTTATTCCGCAAAGGTGCCGCTCGCAGAAATATATTTTCCGACAAAGGAGGCATTTTTTTGAAGTAAGACGGGAGAAGGTGGAGAAGCCGGTTGTGCAGCAGTTGCAGCCAAACTCCGGCGTCCCGGGGTGGAGCGTGCTCGCGAGTGCAACAGGGTGTAGCCACGGGTATATACGAGGCTCGAGTATTTTTTCCCTCGTTGTCGTACAAGAGCCTTTAGGGTCGACGCTTTTATGCTGACAAGTGAGAGCGAGAATAATGTTTTATTCCCGGGCCGTCTGAGCCGCCGTTCACTCGTCTCGTTCGCGTGTACGCCCGGAGATCGGAAAGTGGCGCGCGTGTCCATACACGTTTCGCGTGGGATACATGCCACAGGTTATCTTTCAAATGGAAATTGGTACGTAACGATGCTTGTGTCGCTTCGTGCGAGTGATAATCCGAAGAAATAGAGAAAGGAAGAGTGTGCGCGTCGAGAAAGAAAAAAAGGCGCAGCACTGAAAACGCGTCTCTGGTGCAATATGCATGCGTCGAGCGCGTATAGGTGTAGAGAAAAGGGATAGGACCGTGAGAGAATTGCGAAGAGATCGCGAAGAGAGAAGTCGGGAATACGCCGGGTGGGGAAGAAAGAACGAGCGGGCGAGCGAGAGGGAGAGAGAGAGAAAGAAGGAAAGAAAGAGAGGCGGAAGGGAAGGATAAGAGAGGGGCAAAGATCCCAACGTGTTCAGTTGCATTCGCCAGTGCATATTGCCCGCTACCACTTCTCTTTTTTTTCTTGTTTACACGCGATATGTACGGGGGGCCGATCCGCCAATAGGAACGACGGGAGACATCGCGAAATAAAAATGGCGAACGGGCTACGACCGCCGCAGTGCTGCCGCTACAATTCGCACTGTTCCCCTGCTTGTGCCCGGTGCTGCCGCTCCTGGGTTCGAGCTTATATCTTTGCGCGTCGTTTTGTGAACCCCGTAGCTCGCGAATCACGTTGACGTCTCTCTGTCGCCATTTCCTCGCTGGAGCGATCCCCGCGTGCAATTTATCAAACAAGGTAAAAAGAGTGATAATCGAGCCAGATTTTGAGAATCCGATCAACCGGGAGGGAGCACCGACTCCTTATCTGACCGCCAAAATTCTTTGTCTCCTCCTCGTGTCAATGATCGGCCGGGATTCGCCGTCTCGCGAAATAAAAATATCGGCAACGCTCCGTTCGTGTACTCGAGCGCGCAGGTGTGTGAGTGAGTGCGTGCTACGTGCGTCTCTGTTGTGCGTTTGCGCGCGCGGGCGAGACTTGACCGCGAGTGTGCGTGCAACGTCGCCAGTGCAAGCGAGTGCATTCCTTCCTTAGGTGAGACAGCCCCGCAGTAGATGCAGCCAGTGTGCACAAAGCCGGCCGGCTGCCAACCGACTTTCTCACCAATTCTCATATAAATTAACGTCTCCTTCGTACTCCTGTCGTTATTTATTTCCACTCAACGCCATCGAAAACAATATCTTCGAAATTTGAACGGTAAAACGACATCTGTCGATTCTATTCGAATTTCACCATTTCCCTCGCTTTTCTTCGCATTCCGTTTTTCTCTTCCAAATTTCCTCCGTTTTTTTTCTCAAACTGTGCGCGAATGTGCTTCGAAAGGTTTTCGCTATTCGCGTTGAATTATATATACGGTGTTGTGTTTTCGTTACTATTTAAATTTAATTAGATTTATTTTGGGTTCGGAAAATAATTGTTTCCACAACTGTTACGATTGATCGAAAAAAAAAAATATATCGCGAGTGTTTAGGTGCATCGTACCGTCATCGTCTCGCCGAACAGAAGATCGCTATGCATCTATAAATATATGCATGAAAAGTGTTGAACTCTGTCAACTGCTCGAGAGCCCGCTTATATTGATTCCTTTGACCAATAGCGCGGCGTTCATTCCAAGACGCGAAATACTCGAACGATAATATTTCCGAATTGAAGAAAAATTAAACAAATTAAAAAAAATAATTAACGATTCGTCGCAAAATCTTATTTATTCGTTTCTCTGTGGGTACTTTTCACGCGCGGGAAAAAGTTTGCGAATAATGGGAAGGGTTGAGTGCCCAGACAGGAGAGCCTTGGAGGGGGCAAAGAACGTTTCCCTTCGTATTATATTATATCTGTAGACTCATGGGCTTGCAAATCTTCATGGATTCTGCTTCATACTTATTCTTCTCCCCCTTTCCCTCTCCACGCCCTGTCCCCTCTTCCTCACTCCCTCCTTTACTCCATTCTCCTCCTTCCATCTCGTTTCGTGCGCCGTCTATTATTAACCTCGGACGATCTGTCAGACAAGAATTTTGCGTATTTCTATTCCCCCGACCTACGTACGATTGTCGAGTGGAATAATGCTTATCGGACGTGTGTGCGAAATCCAGAATTTCAAGTATTCCTCATCGGTTCCCCAACACGAACGCGCATTTATATCTCTCACGAATGTATAGTAAAAATTCAACCCCTCTCATAAATGCTCGTGCATTTATTTATAACATTTTCGCGAAAATATAAATATCATATTTTCGCAAGAACGTCAGTTTTGGGAAATCCAATCGCGACAGCCGCGCTCCCGCCACACCGCCGTAACGCTTGAAGTGAGTTGACAGAATCGAGGTAAGCCGGTTCCGAGATATCGCTGCCGTCGAATTCCCACAGTGCATTCTTTCCAACGGACTTTTTTTTGAGTTCACGAGCGGCGCGCGAATTTTTTCTTTTTTTTTCGCGAGATCCTGTAAATGTGTCTCTGTTGATAACCTCAAAAATTGCGAAAATGTGCGAAATATTTGAAAATCTCCCGCAGTTTGGAGTACTCGTTCATTTTACCGAGAAGAAATTTCGAACTGTTATGTGCGACTTCGTTGCAGGAGATAACGCTGCGTGTGATCAGACTGCAGTAGAAAAAGTGCATAGAGATATCAATGTGAAAAATTTCTGCAATTGTTCATAAAAAATCACTTTTAGTAGTTTTTATAAATTATATTGTTGAAAAAAAAATTGCAATTTTTTGGAGCAAAGATATAAATTTTGTCTTTTTTTTGTAATCAGCTATGGCAGAGGGGAATGGGGAAGTCAAAATGGAAGACAAGCCGTCGTCCAAGGAGGACATGGAGTGCGTGGAGAGAACGGAGGACTATGCTAAACTCATAGAATATGGACTGGATGAGAAAGTAGCATCTAAATTAGACGAAATTTACAAAACTGGCAAATTGGCTCATGTTGACCTCGACGAGAGAGCACTGGATGCTCTCAGGGAGTTCCCCGTAGATGGAGCGCTCAATGTCCTCACTCAGTTTTTGGAATCCAACCTGGAGCATGTTTCGAACAAATCTGCATATCTGTGCGGTGTCATGAAGACCTATCGACAAAAGAGCAGGGCTGGCCAGGGCACCGGTACAAGTACAACTCCCAAGGCACCGGATGAAGACAAAATAAAGGTTTCTTTCAAACTTCAAATAAATTTTCTTCACTCCTCAAAATAACTCGTCTTAAAAATCCGCGTTTAAATATTTCCAGGAAATACTCGAAAGAACTGGATACACGTTAGATGTGACTACTGGACAGAGAAAATACGGCGGGCCGCCTCCAAATTGGGAAGGTCCAACACCCGGAAATGGTTGCGAGGTATCGCAAATTTTCACTTATCTTAGAGAAAATGTTCAATTTACCTCCAAGGCGACGAAAATATTTACCTTCTATTTATTTCAAAAGGTTTTTTGTGGAAAAATCCCCAAAGATATGTACGAGGATGAATTGATACCACTTTTCGAAAAATGTGGAAAAATTTGGGATTTGAGACTGATGATGGATCCAATGACATGCACCAACCGAGGATATGCTTTTATAACATTTACTAACCGGGATGCCGCGCAACAGGCAGTAAGAGAGGTATGTCAACATCAATGAAATCTCTTTACATTATTACCTTTATGATATAACTATTTATTATCGTTGTTATTATTATTATTATTATTATTATTATTATTATTGTCACCAATCACTGTCTTTAACTCTTATCATTAACTTTCGTTGTCCCATAGTTAACAAAACCTTACCGCCTCGAAATGAGCATTTTCGTTCTTGATTATTTTATTTACATTTTTTTTTATTTCCATTTCGTCTTATTTTATTGTAAATTTTTTCATCGCCATTCATCTGAGTTTACCTGTTGAAACACAATGTAGAAATGTTACAAAAACGTTATTGCTATCAGAAATTGTCAAGTGGCTTAAAAAAAAAGATTACGATAATGAATATATCGATATTTCGAAGTAACTTGACAATTTGTTTTTTCCCTATGTGGCTTGTTCCGTGTTCGTAGCTATCTCATACTTTCCTCGCACAGTTGGCGTAAAAAAAGGAAAAATATTGAAGAAAACAGTTGCAATGATTTTGAATGATTTTTCGATTATTTACGGACGCTGTGCGCTAACACTTTCATCACTTACTGAAACAAAAAAGCCGAAACGAAATTAAAAATACCAGAGTAAAACTGGTTCCACTGTCGATTTTCTTGAGCTGACAAACCTCTGAGGTTTTTTTCTTCACTTTCATTTTCTATTAATACAAACATTTCTCTCCCTCTCTATGTCTCACCCTTAACGAACAATCCACATAACGGTCACATGTATATACAAGTGTGCTATTTACATACGCTCAGAAAACTTGCTGAAATAACGCAGTAAAAAAATTTGATTAACCCATGCACTCGAAGCACGATACGAAAATGGATATAAAGGATAAATTGCTGTAAATACAATAATGCATCGGTATATACACGTGTCAGCCACAAGCCTACAGTGATCAAATTCGTTACAAAAAAAGAAACACGATAACAGAGTCAATAATTGTGAATTTAATAAATTGTGAAAATATTGTTTACAAGATTTTACAACATCCAGCAATTCCCGAAACACTTTAAAACTCGTGGTGAACAGAGAAAATGATCAATATTAATAATAAACATTGCTGCGGATGAGTTTTCTTTTTCCAGCTCTCCTCTTTGCTCAGTGGGCAAAATTGGGAGTGGAGAATCTCTCTTCGTGATGTGAACGTATGGGAAAGAAAGTTGATGAGACGGTTTGAACGTTCCTTATTATTATTAGAAAATCAAAAGATAAAAGAACGAATTGATAAGAGCAACGAAATTTGAAAAAAAAACGAGAAGAGAGAAAAAAGAAAAATTAAGCGTGAGGACAAGAATAATCGGTCAGGGGCATAGACTAATTGGTCATTATCATGAAAAAAAAAATCTTTATTTTTTTCTTTTATTTCAAACTTTGGGCAGTGACGATTTTTGTAACGAAATTCACTTTGGAGAAACGAAATTGTTGTTAGGCTAAAAATTTGTTTTCCAGGACTTTCTTTGTTCTCACTCACGAAGGTGTGAACTGAAAAGTTGCGCGCACGAAAGAATCGTGACTTTTTTTTCCAAAACGAAAGAAAGAAAGCAAAAAAATCGCCGGTTTTCTATATTGTGAAGACTCGAGCAAACGATATGAAGCGCATGCAAAATCTTCTCGATTTGCATTAAAACAAAATTTATTTTTTGTTCTCCACGTCGATCAGTGGCGAGCGAAGATTCGGTTGAAGAATTCAACGCTTACGCGCCACTGCAGACAGACGTGGAACGATTGGTCAACCAAGGCTATACCAAATTAACAATATTTCGGAGACAAAAAAAAAGCGAAAAGTTTTTCGAATTCTCACTCGAGTCATCGACTTCGTTCGATACCGTGCGCTCGTCCATCGGCGAGCGCCCGACGACGAACGAACGAGCGTAGAGATCGACTGAGAATATCGAACAACGATCCCAAATCGAAATTCTTTTTTATTTTTTTTTTTAATTCTATACGGACGAAATTTGAGTGAAACAAAATTCAGGCATGTGTATGTTTTTCTTCATCCCACAGCTCGATAATCACGAAATAAAACCCGGCAAGAGTCTCAAAGTAAACATTAGCGTTCCTAATCTACGACTTTTCGTCGGGAACATACCAAAGTCAAAAGGCAAAGAGGAGATCTTGGAGGAATTTGGTAATTTGACAGGTAAAGTGAATTCGAGGCGTGTGTAAAAAAAAGACCTACCTTCTTACCTCTACCTCTACACCACTCTACATCTCATTTGGTTGTTGTTGTTGTTTTTGTTGTTGATGATGATGATGGATTATGATGATGATCTTTATTTTTTATTTTTTTTTCTCTTCATTTTTTTACCACTTTTTCTCCATTACTATTACATCTACATTTTTTTTTCTCTCGTCTTATCCCCCTTTATTTTCTATGGTAATCATAAGAGTGGTAGCTTGTAAGTAATGGTTGTAGATGGTATGGAACTATTTACTGTTATATATACGATTTTACATGTACATTTAATGATGAAAGAAAGAGAAAAAAAAGAACGAGAAACGCCTTCGTCTCATACGATCCAATTCGCTGATTTTTTTTTAGATTTTATTCTCCAGCCGCGAGCTCTTTTCGAACGATATCGATTATCAATATCATCTCTCTGTGTCGTTCGAAAATAGCGAGTGATCGGATTCAGTCTCTGGGATTCATTTAAAAATCTAGAAATCTCAGCGAATGGATATTTATGACGACATCTGTGACACCTTCGATTCTGGTCAGTCTCCTTGCCTCTCGGTTTATTAGTGAACAAGTAACACCTCTCTGGTCCAAGTCTTCTTTTCCTCTCATATTTAGGTTGAGTTATGAGTTGATGAAAATATATAATAATTATCCGCTTACAAGTTAAAATACAGCAATACGTGAATTGTTGAACATCTTTTGATTTCCATTCTCATAAAAAAGTCTCTCTCACTCTCTTCGTCTCTTCCGTTCTCTCTTTATCTCTGTCTCTCTTTTTCTATATCTGTCTCGCGTCATGTCTGATACTCAAACGCTCTGAATCACTCGAAGCGCGCACAATCGGCACACTCGTTCGTACACCGCCATATCCAGCTCGTGCAAGACTAATTTTTTTCTATTTTTTTTTTTAATTTTTTTAACAACACGCACACGTACATTTTCTTTCTTTTTTTCAATACTATTCGCTGCTTTTACAAGAAAAACGCCACTTTGCAATCTCGGGGACAAGAAATAAATGTTTCGAGTGTTTTCCTAAAGTCCTAATCTTTTTTTTTTCTGTCGTCCTCCGAGACAAAGTGCATTTTTGAGAGGGGAAAAAACAAGCACAAATTGTGGTTACGGGAGCGTAGGGCGCGACAACCAGTTGCATTTTAACGATTAGTGATAAGCGTAACGAATATCGATAATGCGATAACGAATCTGCTGACGCTTCTACTGCTACTTTGTTATTTTTCTTCATTTTATGTATATGGACACGTGACGTTTCAGAGTCGAATGGAAAAAACAATGAAAGAGATAAATCGTCAATAGGATCTCGCGACGTATACCTGGCCGGTTTTTCGATCCGATCGGAATTATCAACGAGTCGAATTAAATCCAATCGTCGAGCCTCGCGTGAGTCGCTCGACGCGATACCTTCGGATAGAAATACTCGACGACTCTCGGGATCCGATCGACGATCGAATTTTTTTCATTGTTCTCATCTCGATCTCTGGAATTTCGTGGAAAGATTGTTCATATATGTCGAACGTGATTGAGCGCGTAAGGAAAATGGATTTTCCAATGATAACGAGATAAATTCATGACTCTTGAGCCTCGAGCATGGGGGATTACGGGAGACCTGCGTGGACCGCTGGGGGCGTGTGGCTCGCTAACAAACAGACAGGCACTCCCTATCTAAAACGATAAACAAGCACACTTGATCCTATGGATCGAACCATGTACCCGAGCATACCTCTCGCAAGCTCTCTTCCTCCCTCTTTGTTCTCCCATCTTTCGACGTCGCAAAACTCTCTCTCATCCTCAATCGGTTCTCTGCTCTCATTGCGTTCGCATCCTCCCCTCGCAATCCTCTCAGAAATCGTTGCAATAAACCTTATTTTCACCTCGAGAGACGCAGCCACGCGGGAACGCAAATTTTCTTAACGTTTTTCTTTTATTTACAGAAACAAAAACATTTTTCCAAATGCTCTAAAAATCTTGCTTTTTAATACATGAATAATCTTTGCTATATTTTTAAAAAAATTTGGATTGAATTTTATCTTTATAATTTGACAGTAATAAGTAAGAAAAATATTTCGAGCTGCTCGTCTCTTTGGCACTCTCGGGCTTATCCCAAAATAATCCTCTGTGACACGAAAGAACAAAAATTTCTCTCTCTCTCTCTCTATCTATCTATCTATCTCTGAATCCTTTTGAAGGTAAATCCGCGGCGAATGAATAATTGTGCTACGTTCACGTCTCGAGTCAGCCGATAACAGGCGATGTGAGAAAAAAAAAGCAAAAGACGAAAAAAAATTGAAAAAAACAAAAAAAAACAATTCGACAAATGAGATACAGGCAAGCTTAATTGGCACACTCCTTCCACATTATTCTTACAGCTGAATGATTATGAGATTCGGAAAGGCAAAAAGATTGGTGTTACCGTATCTTATAACAATCACCGCTTGTTTGTGGGAAATATTCCAAAGAATCGAGACCGAGATGACTTGTTCGAAGAGTTTACAAAGCACGCACGTAAGTTGAAAATTGCCCTTAAAAAAAATCAGCAGGCAGTGTAATCCATGAACGATCGAAAAAAAGCAAAAAAAAAAAACGAAAAAAAAAATTAACTACGAAAGAAACGGAATCACTTTTTCCTCTGTTCGGTGGCCATCCTGAATCGGCTTACCGTTTGTGCGAATGTTAACCGGATGTACGGAGTCGAACGAATCTTTTCTCACTTTTACCTTATTTTTCCTTTTGTTACTGTGTGAATGAGTAGACCCACGAAAAATGAGGAAAATTGAAAATTAACCCGTCAGATTGATGAGCGTTCGAGTTGAATGATTTTTTCGCGATTAACTTTGCTTTCCCACTGGGGTTTCATTTTGTTGTCCTATCGAAAATTTATACCAGAGATGACGTACGATTTTCAAGGTCTTTGTTTTTTTTACTCGCGGTGAGAAAATATTTTAAGAACGATTTTGCCACCCGCTATGAAAATTGTTTTTCACGTTCATTGAAAAATACAAAATTTGGTACGTCTCTGGGATAAAAGTGAGAGAAGGAACTGAAAATAAACAAAAGGAATAACGGAGCAGTGCCAAGTGATCCCTTCCTCCGAATTTTTCAACGAACCTTCTTTCTTTCTCACAAATTGTTTTCTATTTTCCGCGTTTCTGTTAACCAATGAATACCAAGTAAACATATTTCGTCCTCTCGTTATTTCCTCTCCACTCTCGCCGTTTCTTTACCTCTTCGATTCCAACTTGTTTATTCTCTATAAATATTCTCTAATTCTCCTCCCAGTATCGACAATCTCCTATCACATGTTCCCATACTTTTCTCGATCGAACATTATTTTTTTACGTTCCATTCGCAAAAATTCTCACCCATCGATGCTTGTGAAAAAAAAGAACTGGTCGATCGATTCCCTTGAAACTTTACAGCCTCGAGAATAAAGATTCATTAATTTTTCCAACGTATGGAAAAAAAATACGTTTTTCGGTCGTTAATTTATTCGCGTAAATTCGGAAACTTTCGACAAGCCAGACTAGCCGGAAACTCGAAAATATTTCGCACAAGATATCAAACACCTCATAAGTCTTAAATAAGTCTCCGTGCGTGTGCGTGAGTGTCTTTCGACACAGAAAGGACGACGAGAAAAAAATATATAAGCAAATTTCAAATGCTCCGTCCCGGGTCGCTTGAGAGTGCGCTCTTTCTTTCATTATATTCCTAATTTTTTTTTTATTTTTTTTATTCTTCATTCGTCTCTTCTTTCATTCTACGTCCTTTCAAACGTTTCCTCTTCTCCCATAAACTCACTCGGGGAAGTGTGACGGAGCATGCGCGTTCGCAGCGCATTATTTTTATTATTTATTTATTTATTTATTTATTTTTTCAAATTTTTGTTACGTGTGTTGGCTATGAACGGTAGTAGGGAGATCCTTGCATGTCATTTTTAAATTATCTGCGGACACAGAGAGGATTATACGCAGCGGAAACTTTTGCATCCCTACCATTGACTTTTGTACTCACTCTCTCTCGCTCACTATCTCTCTTACTCTCACACTCTGTCTCTCTCTCTCTCTTTCCTTCAGAATATTATTTTTCTTTCCCAAAATTGCATGAGGTGCGAAAACGATAAAGACTGGCTCTCCGTTGATTCATTGAAAATTTACACGTACACTTTTATTCCCGTCGAATTTTCCTCTCATTCGAGCTTCTAGAATTTTGCCGAATTTTTATTTTTATTTTCATTCTTTATTTTTCAAACATTTTCGCAATCTCAAGTCACTCACGTTCGTTTCAGGATTAAACTGAGAGGAAGGACGACCTTGTTGACGCATTTCTTTTTTTCTTCGATCTTTCTCCGAGCTCATGAAAATTTTTGAAAAAAATATTCTTTTCGATTAAAATACGTTTCCAGTTTAGTTTAAAAATCGAGAGAGACGTGAGTTTCTTTTTTTTGTACGTGTTTCAGTGGAGAAACTTGATGTTATGAAAGTTTCAAGATCATCCACCGACCAGTCGCTTAAATTTACATCCTCCACCGAAAATATTCCAAAAAAGACCTTTTTATTTTTTTGATTTTTTTTTCAACATTTTCGCTCGACTTGTTCAATGATAGTATCAGATTCCTATTGTATTTAATTATTCAGTAGTACGTCCATTCGGCCCATTAAATTTTTTTGAGTAATTTTCTAAATTAAATTTTTCATTTTCAAGAGGAATTCATTTTTCGTCGAACAGGCCGGACGAAATCAAATCCTTCGTGACGAATTATTCTACACTTTCTCGCAATTACTGATAAACGCAAAAATCCTGACGAAACGATCGTTCGACGACCTTACAAACTGAAGTGACAGCAACGACAAACAGGGGGAAGAAAAATAGAAAGGAAGCGGTGCATGGTGTTTTTCTAGTGAAAAATAGAAATAGCCAACAGCTTTAAGATGAAAAAAAGAGGGAATATTTTCTGTACTATAAGTAAAAAAAAATCTCCGGATCTGCGGAAAAATCAGCTGGAACATCCTACGGAATGTCTTGAGAAAAAACAGAGAAAAGAAAGAAAAAATCAGCGGGAGTACACGGAAAATTAAACTCTAGAATTTAATCTTATTTTTGAATTTATTTTCTTTGAAATTTTTCTCAAAAGTATCGAATAAGGAAAAGTTTTCTTGAGTTTAAAGTATAGAATTTCTTTTGCCTCATTAATACTAAATATGAAAAAATACGAAAATCAGTAGTCATATTCGACTCGAATCTCATTTCTCATTTATTCATTTATTCTGATTTTATTTCTTTTTTCTGATTTTTTTAAAATCATTATTCCGACAAGCTCGATCCTTACGTGCATTTTTTTATGATTTTTCCAATAAATCTAGCTGGCCTGACCGAGGTGATTATCTACAGCTCACCGGATGACAAAAAGAAGAACAGGGGCTTCTGTTTTCTCGAGTACGAGTCACACAAGTCAGCCTCCTTGGCTAAGCGACGGCTGAGCACCGGTCGCATCAAAGTATGGGGTTGCGACATCATAGTCGACTGGGCCGATCCCCAAGAAGAACCCGACGAGCAGACCATGTCCAAAGTATGATTATTTTACCATTCTCTTCAATTATTACCAATTTTATAATATTTTACTTTTCATTTTTTAATCAATTTTTTTTCTCTTTTACAGGTACGCGTTTTGTACGTCAGAAATTTGACGCAAGATTGCTCGGAGGAAAAGCTCAAGGAATGTTTTGAGATTTATGGAAAAATTGACAGGGTTAAGAAAATCAAGGACTACGCTTTTATACACTTTGAAGACCGAGAGAACGCCGTCAAGGTAACATAAGATTCAAAAAATATAAAATTTATCTGTTTTCTTAATATCAATTTTTTTACTATTTTCATATAAAAATTTTTTATTTTTACAAAAAGGCGATGCGAGAGTTACATGGAAAAGAAATCAGCGGCTCGCACATACAAGTCGCTCTCGCGAAACCACCGTTCGATAAGAAGAAAAAGGAAGACATGTTGCGAGCTCGGGAACGACGAATGATGCAAACGATTCAAGGTCGCAGCGGGTTAGTTCAATTGAAGATTTTTCTTTTAAATATATACATGTCATATTGTTTATCATTTCCATATTTCTAAATTCTTTATGGAATGTGTATTGTTGACTCTTTATATTAATGTATTTTTAAAATTGAAGAGAGCCTGCTTTCGATTTCCGCGGCTCTCCATCGCATCCGAGTATGGGTGGACCTATGCCAGGCCGTGGATCAGGACAGGGTCCACGTGGATCAGGAGCGGGTATGAGACCACCAATGGGCCGCGGTGATTATGGTAAGTTGCTCAGTCGATGATAAAATTAATACTCGACGTTTTTTTTCTCTACTGTGCTAATTTGTCCCATTTGTTTTACGGTACATTTTATTTGTTCAAAATGAAAGTTAGATCGGATTTTTAAGTATTATATCTCCCTCGTTACGTTGGCGCGAATTATATCGATAGTTTTGTCCTTCACCGACCCTCTTTGTTCGTTTCCATTCGATTTTTCATTGTCAATTTGTTAATTGTTCAAACATTCGATCATTCAGACACACTTCAGTTCCATTTCGTTTTTTTTTTCAATATTATTTTTAATGAATATTATTTTTTGACACAGACGTCCCGCATGCTTTTGGGAATTTGTTCACTATCTCACTGAATAACCTTGGCTTACGCGCATGACAGTCAACTTTTTGACAGTGTGAACCTACATGATTTGAACTTTACTTTTTCTCGATAACCAACCCTCGTTATCTTCTTGAGAAAAGAAAAGTGCGATTGATCGATCCCTTAACTTTCACAAAATAATTATTTTTGCTTACACGATTCTTTCTCTCGTTCCGAATTCCTGAGATACCTGTCGTTTGACTTATGTATTTAAAAGCATAGAAAACAAATTCAGTTCAATACATCACAAATACATTAGAATTTTTCTACTCCAAATGTTTTCATTGCAAAAAAATATTTCCAACGACAAGTTTCTCGAGTCAAAAAAACCTTCTCCCTCTCTCCATTCGTAACTTTTTCATTTTCTTTTGGTTTTCGCAAAGAAATGCAAACTAAACCGTGTGTCAGTATGCGTAGTAATCACTTGTCCCTCTGCGAGTTAAAAACGAATATTTCAACAGATCTGTTTACAGCTATCAAGGAAATAGGTAAGCTGGGTTACTGAATTACGAGAATGCAACACTGTAGATAAAAAAGAGAGAAAGAAACAGGCATTAACGTATGGTCACTTATCTCATAAACGTTGCTTCAATCTCCTATTTATTTTCTGTTTTTGTTTTTTGACTATCTCTTAGTTCTTTCCCACCTTCACGTCGTTTCTCTATTTATTTACTTTTCCGTTGATGTCTCGGTAAAGCGGGTTTGCGGGATTTTGCACTGCTCGGATTTACTTCTCGCGTATTTTTTTTTCTCACACGCGTGGCGACCACTCGAGTATCGCGACGTTGATTTTCTATACTCTTCATTTTTCCACAATTCGCAAACTCGTCGAGAGTCTCGCCCGCGGTTACGAGGAACGTGCCGTGCAATTTTATTCGATTGTTTTTTGTTTTCGTTTTTTTTTCAAACGGACGGAAGTTTTTGTTTTTTAATTTTCATTCGTATTTTTACTGTCACACATCTTTTCCAGGCATGCATTTTTTTTCTTTTAAAAAATGGTATATTGTAAATTTTTTAGTGGAATTTTAAAAATAGTGTTGTTTAAAAAAAAAGTTTGTTTGAATTGAAATTGGTTTATTCGGGATAAGGGTCGAGTGTGTGAGAGAGGGAGACAGAGTGACTGAAATTGCGCGCGAAAGTAAGAGAGAAAGCGAAAAAGTGGTTCTAAATTTGGGTCTATTTGTAATGTGTGTTTTTATAGATTATGATTACGACTATTACGGTTATGGGGATTATCGAGGTGGCTACAGTGATCCATATTACGATGACTATTATCGGTACGAAGATTACTATTTCGATTACGCGCCGCCTCCGCCACCTGCCAGAGGGAGAGGCAGGCAGCCTCAACCGGTGGGTCGCCTTTTTCATGGTTTTAACGTCTCGTTTAATAATTGTCCATTTTTTTTCATTCTTTTCTCTGTTCAATTTATTATTTTACACGTATTATGTATATTCTCTAATAATAATGATTATTTGAATCCTATTTTTAATGATTTTGAGGTTGGCGGTAGTTTGATTGTGGCACAGTGTTCGCGGATTCCCCGATACAATTTTCTTTCTCAAGTATATACGTCGATACGCGACAATCGTTTTTAAAACGATGTTTGCGTTATCTACGTATATTACCGCCTTGTGTACGTTCTTCCCGTATACATGACCTCACACGAATCCACTCACGACTTTTTATCCTCTCTCGCCCTTTTTTCCGCCCCTTCACCTAAGTAGAGACCTCTGCTCGGGTTTTCTCTCGACCCTCCCTCACTACCGATTCTCTCTTTTTTAACACATTGCCTAATCGATTTTTGCTCGCTTCACAATAATCCACTAATTCATCGCGCGAGGGATTGTGACTTTATTTTTTGACATTCCTACTTTTTTTTTCTTCACCTATTTTTATTTTTCATTACGAGACAATCGCAACATTCCATTCGGTTTAACGCACAGAAAACTATAGAACGGCACAATGTAGTGAATTTTTAATTTTTTTTTACATTTTGGGAATCTCATGACGGGCCATTTGCATTTTTTTAACAACACTGTTCGTTCCTCTGTAGAAAAATGAAAGTGTTCAAGACTCACCGTGCAAGGCTCACATTGATTCGCGTTTTTAAAAATAATTCTCGAGCAGAGGCGGAATTTTGTGTAAAAATAATTACAAAGGCGAAGGAGTACGTGTCATTATTTTTAATTGCGAATGGACAATAGTGAGCGAAAGCATGATAAAATAGTAAAAATAAAACGTAACATAAAAAAAACGCGCTGCTCCTACCTCATTGTATTTTGTGCCAGTGACAAAAATAATATTTCAGCGTTTATCATCCCTCGTTGCAAACCCCTCGAACACATTGCCACATTCAAATACTTAGCGCGATCATATCTGAGCCATCGTAGACCCAATCGAAATTTTTCCGAGCCACGTAACATCAATTCTAGTCACGTAAACTGCCAAATTGAGATTTATGAACGAGAAAGTGGGATGGGAAGAAAGAAAAAAATGCATCGCTGTGTAGATGTTGAGCCAGGAAAAAACGGGAAATCGTTACGGGACGGGCGAGCAGGAAGTCGAACGATGGAAAATTCGCGACGTAAAAACAAAAAATCGTCCACTTTGCACGGTATTTCGCAGGTCCGCGTGGAAGCAACGTCGAGAACGTCCTAATCCCTCGCATCGGACAGA
This sequence comes from Cremastinae sp. B BG-2022a, assembly GCA_030522605.1. Classification (NCBI taxonomy): domain Eukaryota; kingdom Metazoa; phylum Arthropoda; class Insecta; order Hymenoptera; family Ichneumonidae; species Cremastinae sp. B BG-2022a. The sequence continues at coordinate 73,024 of JAPYYX010000032.1, read as the reverse complement.
TATTATCAAAGAATTTACACCACCGAGCTTCGGATAAACCTTTCACAGATTATTTCATCGAGTCCGAGATTTTTTCAATTGCCGATAGAGCAACGTTGCGTCTCGTGGCTCGGATATGATACGCACGTATATGCACATTTTTTTATCTCAAGTTGCAGGCTTGTCCAAATTACAATGGGAGCAGTGGGCACCCTGCCAGCATCGTTACGACTATTGTCATCAACCTTTTTTTTTGCTGTTGTTGCTTTTCGTCTAGAGCTTATTTTTCTTTGTTGTTGTTGTTTTTTTTTATTAGCTATCACATCGAACTTTTTCTCCGCACGAGCATGCATATAGATTATTTGTAAAAATTGTAAATAATGTAAAGCGCGAGCATGCGTCAGGCGCGACAATTTTGTGACGCAGGAGTCGCTTGACGCGATTTTGCGCGCGAAACGTACGCTCGTGCGGGAGAAAAAGTACGAAGCGACGCCGTGTAGCTTTCGTGAAAGTAGAACGAACGATCGCTTCGAATCAAATTTGATCTGGTTTCTCATCGAGGAACAACCGCTGGTACATGTCAGTGAAGATCGAAATTCTATAAAAGGCCAAGAGAGCCTGCATCGAATTAAAAAAAAACACGTTACAGATCGCAGAAACTTTCACCTCATTGGCTCAAAAAGTCACTGTATCGGATATTAAAATATTTGCTTCCACGAGTTGATAATAAATTCACTCTGTAACTCGATCTTCACTGACGATACCGATCGACGATCGTTCGTCCGCTGTATTTGTGTAAATATGAAAAAAAAAAATTTAATGTAAAAGCAATTACATAAAACGATGTACTTGCTATTGCAATACGTTGGAGCCTGTTCGCTCAGGAGTCGTGGAGAAATCTGTACAAAACGTGAGTGAGTGAGCGAGTGCTTGATGAGTGACACGATGATAAATTTGAAAAAGAATAATTGAGAGAAAAAAAGAGAGTATTTACGAGGGGAGCATTGAATAAACGAAATATCACTGCACACGTATATCTGCCACTGCCTATTTCAGCCGCTTCGCTTACACCATTAAAAAAAACAAAAAAAAAACATAAACCTGCACTTATTTTGTAAAGATTTTTTGTTTAATTAACCTGCTTTGTGACGCACTCGTTGCAAATTTTGCAACCGCTTAAAAAAAACGCTTAAGCTGCCGCTTACATAATGCTTCGATTGACTTTTGTTCTAGCTGCCAGTTCAGTAGGTTGTGTTGTGCTTAAAAGTTCCTTCCGTCCACCAATAGAGTTCGCTTTTCACTTATCACACTACATTGCTGGATATAAAGACCTTCGCTAACTCCCGCCGCTGTATGCAAACGTTTATTGCTGGTTAGTAAGATTTTGTGACCCAGGTGAAGTCTCTTCCAAACGCTTTATTTTATTTCTTTTGTCATTCCAATCTATCGCTACAATCCCAGCGTCACCATCGTCTGTTTTTATTTTTCACGATCAATAGAAATAATGTTACGATTGTCCAGCTGTTTTTTTTTTTCATTGCCGCAGATAAAACAAAGAAATTCAAGCAATATCGATACACGACATTTTCCCACTACCACGATCCCAATTTACGCATTCCATTTTTCCTCCTCAACCGCGTACACGAAACACATGTCCACACTCGTGTCCTACGATTACCGTCGTTTCGCGTATCTTTGCGTCGATAGAATATTTTTGTCATCTGTCGCAAATATCAGAGTTAATATAAAAATACGATTCACTGTTTCGCACGGCAGAAATATTTTCCGAATGAATTTCCCGACGCGCACTCAGCTGATTCAATTATCAATTGATCTTTTTTTTCTCGTCGCCACGCGGCGCCACCGCATGAGATTTGAAATTATGTGCGCACAAAATTCATGAACAAAAATCGATCCGTTCGCAAATTACAATTTCGAAAATTATTTCTGTCGTGCGTTAGATATCTTTGAATTTTTTCTGTTGCAATTATCGTGTTTACGAATACGAAGAATGAGTACGCGATACGAACGTTAGTAAATATATCGTAGTGATGAAAATGCTTTTCTATGTCGATGTTGCATTCGTGTATCAAGATGATGATGAGGAGGTTTATTAATTATGATAGATGATAATAGAGATTTAATGTGAAGACAAGTTTACATAAAGTATGGTGAAATATATTAGGGTCGAGGCGGGGAGATGATAAACTATGAGGAGTAAGTTGAGAAAAGAGATGGGGTAACATTTGGGTGTGTGTTGTCTGGTTAGGCTGGTCGTGGGCGTGGAGCAGCCGCCCGTGGCCGAATAGTCGGTGGCCCCAAGGCCTCTGGGGTAATCAGGGGGGGTCGCCTAGCACCATCATCAGGGTTCCAAGAACGTGGGGCACGTGCGGGCGCCCGTGGACGGGTCCGCACCAAGGGAAGTTTTTCAGGTGAGGATGGTCTGTATCTCCACAAACATTTTTTTCATATTCTTCTTTATTTTTAATACGACACTCTAAGTAAACAGACACGTAGAACGGTCACGTCACCGGTTTGCAAAATTTCGCGCTGATATTTTTTTATCTCGACGAAAATTTCGCAACGCTAATATTCGGTCGAGTCTCGTTTCTTTTTACTTTCATGTATCGTTTATTACTTTTCTATTATTATTCACATTTTTTTTCAGTATTTTAAGTTTCACCATCATTTTCTTTTTTTTTTTTGTTTTCACAGTAGATTTTCGAGAGCAGTGCTGCTTTTTCTCAGTTGACTAACTCGATGCTGCTAGAATTTGCCTGTCCTATCTTCTATTCTTTCTCACTGTCCGCTATCCTGATTCTCCTCCGTTCCCCGAATGCCTCACTTGCTCTAAACACGAATCGCATTTCACAGCGCATTTGCTTCCTTCATAACTTAACAGATTCGAGACCTATTTCCCCTTGGCCTGTACAAATACACTGCACAACGTGGATTTTGGGCTTAGAGTATCTGATACAAACGGAGGATTCCAAAGATCAATTATTTTTGTCCGCGTAGTAAAAAGTCGACGATACGTTGACTAAAAACATTGGCAATTTATTTAATTTTTTTTTAATTTCCCAATCGACGTAAGATTTTTTGAAAACTTTGCTTCTCGAGTGATTTCACGATAGTCTCCGTAGTTTGTTCTTCCTGAATCTTCACGAAACAAAAAAGGAAAAGTGTATTAAAAAATGTGTTTCAACTTTCCAGGAAGCGCTTCCGTGTCTCCCGTATTCCCGTGACAATGATCCATCCTCGACCAGCATCCAAAGCAAAGTCTAGTAGTACAGTAGCAATTGCGAACAATAAAAGCGTCTATCTTTGAATAATGTTAAAAAGCACTCGAAATAAATAACGAGCGTCTGAGATACGAGACGTCCGAATGGGTAAATAGAAGAAAGAAAAAAAAAGAAAATGAGGAGAGCCTTTTTGTTTTTTACGACGCAAACGTCAGAATGAGCGAATATAATAGTTTATTGTTGTAAAAAGTAACGGATGATCGATCTCGCGATCGAGAATGTAAAAATGTGGGAATAAACCTGAAAAAAAACGAGAGTGCGAAAAGAAAACTAATAAGAAAAAAAAATGAAGGAAGGCGATCTACGAGTGTGGATGAAAGTGTTAATGAAAATTATTTGTGATTTTGCAGCAGGTAAGCGAAAGTTTGACGGGGGTCACCAGAACCAGGGGGAATCTAAGCGTCGCTTCCAGAGCAGCTGGGGAAACCAGCCTCTCGCCCAACAACCACTGGGCAATGCGTACGGATTGGCGAGTGTGAACGGTGGCAGTGGTGGGGGCGTCGGGAGTGGTGGCGGAGGAAGTGGCGGGGGAGGCGGTGGTGTCTCGTTCGGTGAGAGATCGGCGGTCACGACAGGTGCGACGGGCGACGATCACGAGTGGTATCAGGACTCGTATCACTCGTGGAGCTAACTTCTCCGGCTGTGCCCTCAAACTCGAGTTCAATGTTTCGTAGTCCTTTCGAACCGAAACTGCCTGACCGAGACTCATTTTCGGGACTGTCGAGACTCGGCAGCGAGGCTACGCACAATTCAGCTTGAAGTAACATGAAACAAAAAACAAAACAAAAGAACGGAACAAAAAAATAATAACACACAGAACAAGTAAATACGCGAGAGAGATTGAAAAGACACGGAGGAGTTCGAACCACGGCGTGACACGCTGCTTCGCCGAACGATGGATTTCGGAGAATCCCAAACAATGCGGAGAACGAGATTTCGGCTATAAATTCACGCCTCACCACCATTGCCCGCAGTTGTTGTGATTTTTAATGTACAGTGAGAGATGTGCCACTGGAACGTTTACTACTACTATTTACATCCGGAAGTGACTACACACACCCACCCTGTACTATTATTATATTAATTATAATACTATCTCGTAAGTACCACTACTGCATTGTCACATTGTTTACTGCCATGCGAGCGTTAGAATGAATGAGAATCTTTTCGAGTTAGTACACGAATCGATTGCCTGACGAATGCGTGAGCAAAGTTTCCAATCGTATAACGGCAAAGGCGAGGAGAAGAATTTCTTTTTCTCCGAGGCGACGATTGTGAGAGAAGTGCTTCAAGATAACTAATAGCTAAATAGCGATGCGATTGTGCAACTTTTTACTTTGTTCGGAAACGTGATAATTGAGTAACGCGTATGTTGTTCAAGTTTTTTTTTCTCTTTTTCGACTCGCGAGTAATAAAGGATAAAGTGGAACGTGATTGATTCGTGCACTGTTCGCGATAGAGTTGCCTTTTTCTTTTTTTAGAATAGAGAAGGAATAATAAAAAAAAAGAGTGCGTGGAGCGATGCGTCGTTGCCCCGCGAGGATAGAAAAAAGTAGAAAAAAATCGAAAGAGAGAGAAAGACGAAGGTCGAAGTTTCGAAGACGCGGTACGCCAAAAGAGCGATTTTTCATTTTTAGCACACTTTAGGCTTTGCAAGCGGAGCGAATGTCAACGTGAGAGTGAACGACTGATTTTTTTAGGAAGTAAAATGAGGGAGTCTCGTTTTCTCCGTGCACGTGTCTGTGAGTGTGTGTGTGATGTGAAAGCGCGCCAAGCGCCCAGACCTCCTATTGTTGGTCTATAATGTGTACAGTCAGTAAAAAAAACTATTATTATTATTAATATTACGAATAAGGGTCAGACAAGCTGTTTTTTAGCGATAAGCAGAGATGGCGCTCATGTTGTTTTGAGAAAAAACGAGGCTACATCTCGTGCCCATAACTTTCTACGAGGTTTGTTTGATTGCCCTCGCGAAAAACACGAACTTTCCAAGTTCAATGACGATTATGATAAAAACTCGGTGCTCACGGAAACGAGGAAGAAAGGCAGAAAGCAAGAATAGAAAAGGACGATGAGATGTTTAAAAGAGAAAAGAATAACGTTTATCAATCTTGTACAGTTTAAATTCTTTGAAAGTCTCGAGTGTCACGAAATTGTCCAAATTTATTTGTTTTTGTTCGATCTTGCACTTTTTACTCTTTCGATGAATATAGAATGAAAGTAGAGCAAAAAATAATTTTAGGTAAATAATGCGAATCGGGGAGAGAAAAATTTAGTAGTGACGAAAAAAATTGGTTATTCCAAGATTATAGTAAAAAAATTTGTTTTCATTTTTCTTTTTTTTTTTCGATACACGCTCACACACACACACGCGCGCACTCTCGAATCCATAGATGCTTGCACACGGCAGATCTTTGAAACGAAACTTGGCCATCGAATTGACAGAAAAGCAAGAGAACTGGAGAAAATATTGAAAAAAAAGAGGATAATAGATTTTGTGAATTGTGTACAAGTAGAAAAAAGAAACGAGGGAAAAAAACACATACAGCAGCCATAATCTGAGTGTTGACTCGTTGTTATTGTTAGTCTGTTAGTTAATTAGTAAGGAGTTGTAAAATGCGGGCTGTAGTTGGTCCCTGTCCCCTGGAACTCAGCCACCCCCTGTTCTGGATGGAGAAAAAAAAGAGAGACAATATTTCGATCTAAAGATGATTTTTAAAAATCAATCACCACAGTAGTATCGAATGAACGAAAAAGAAAGAAAATCATGAATATGGAAAAAACAAAGAAAAATCAAGTCCACACGCCACAGATAAAAATCACGCACGCCCCTGAGAAAAAAAAAACGATTGACGTCAAACCTAATCTCTCAAAAATCGATAAACCCACAGAGTGCACAGAATTAAAAAAATTAACAGCTGACAATCGATAATGTTTTTTGTTGCTAAGTGAATGTTGATGAGAAAATAGCGAAGAGAAGAGAGAACGAACACCGCGGTCCTTCCTCATCAGTGTACGCCGTATCGTCGATTAAAAGTAGAAAAATAAAAGAAGGAAAAAAAAGTCCGCTCGTCACTGTAACCGTGAATGAAATCGATCGAGATAGCCGTAAATGTAGAGCTAGAGGAAAAAATAGTGCAGAACAAGACAAGATTACTCACAGCCTGGAATATCTTTGAAAATAACGATTGGAAAAATCAGAATATCATGTTACATTGAAAACCATTTTGAAAAGCGGTGAAAAAGATAGAAAGGAGATGAAATAGAGATCACGTTGAGATTGAGTCTCGTGATAATTATAAAGGAAAGAGAAAGAGAGTGAGAGAGAAAGGAAAGAATTGGAAGAGGAGGAAAGCGCATTGAGGAATCGATCGATGGCTCGCAAACCTCTTATTGATGAGCATTTTGTTACTTTTTATTCATGTTTTACTTAACTAATTTTTTTTACTTCTCGTTACTATTGTATCTGTAGTGAGGAGTTACATCTAGTGGTAATGTTTGCTGACCCCGCCCCCCTGCCCCTTATTCCGGCCGCCTTCGCCACATCCTGTTCTGCACCTCGAGTAATCGCCATCTTGCGTTCCGTTCGCCACCCGAATCCGAGCTAATCTTTATCCTATCCTTTAGTACCGTATCGAGTAACGTTTTTCACCGAATGTGACAAAAACTTGAACTTTTTTAAAATCCGTAGCCGTTCCCATAGACCAGCTAGTTCACCACCACCCCCCGTTCCCGACCCCCATCAAGCTCCGTACAACGTATACACCCAACCCCGTTCCCCTCCACTTACGTACCAACCTATTTATAAAAGCATAATATTGAGGATATGATAATATTAATATTAACAATACGATAAGATTGCTATTGCTAATCATACTGAGTGGGTTTTTGTGACATGATAATATTTCCGTATAAAATTAAAAACAAAGATGACAAAAAAATGAAAAAAAAGAATGTGAAGCGAAAAAAAAGGAGAGTGAGAGTGAGAGGCAAACGAATACACGAGATAACTAAAAGCATAACATTTCCATTTTAGTCCAAACGATGACTGAAAGCGAAGATTGTAACGATTGAAGAAGCGAGAGAGTGAAAAAAGGAAAAAAAGGGAAAATAATTGAAAAATCGCATAAAGTACTAACCAATATCAATGATAACGGAGTCAAAAAGTAAAATGCAGATAGATATTGTAAACTGAGAGAAGGAAATTGAGATACGAGATGGAGTTCTGCTTGCGGGGACAAGGAAGCAAGAAGAGTAAGCAAAAAAAGCGGAGGCAGTTCACTGGTGACGAGACTTTAGACTGATCTAGGTACTAGCGTTACGAATAATTGACCACGCCCCGATAAAAGGGCGCCCCGAAAAAGTATCACTCTCGCTGCTCTGGCACCTGCGCGCAAGCACGTGAACGCTCTTGCCCCCTTCCTCCGTTTATTTTTCTCATCATTTCGAAATAATTTAAAAAAAAACAACCACAAACGTCCCAAAAAGAATACTGTCAAATTTCATTCAATAAGCAATCCTGCAATCAAGAATATCAACATCTTTTGCTCTTTCGATCTTCCCTCATTACTGCACAACCAAATGAAAGTACGGTCGTAGCTCAACGGAACGGAAGGCGGTGGAGGGAGTCGCGAGTCGGCGTCGAAGGTTTATGCACCACTGTGGCTGGCGATGCTGTTAACTGCGCGCCCTTTTACCTGGCCAAATGTCCCCCTTTATTGCGGCGCACATCCTTGCGGGGAAAGAAATAATAAAAAAAAAGGAATAGCATTTTTTTTGATTGACCCGTGTCACGCGGATGTTGTGTGATCGTTGGGCCTCATGTAATTCATGTTAATTGCGGCCCAAAGACGTGTTTTTTTAAATTATATATAAATATATATTATATTATATTCATGCGAATATGCATTTTGTGACGTGATGTTATTTAGCAGTAATCATTGGAGAACGGCACGATACGACGGCGATGATGATGAATTTATAACATGAAGATAAATACTTGCGTTAATTATATTATTATTATTATATTATTATTATATTATATTATCGTTTAATTCGCCTATGTCACACTCTGCGAACGTTAGAATTATTGTATCTAAAAAAATTTTCAAACACACACGATTACAAATTGTATTTAAAAATTTTGCTTCGCTTCTATTATTTTTTCACTTTTTCTTATTATTGTTTTCTTTTAAATGATTTTTTCCGCAATTTTTTTTTTCTTAAGTTGTCCCCCTTAATTTTAGTGTGACGTAATTAAAAATAATGAATAATTGGGAAAAAGAAAAACAATGTTAAAAAAAAAAAAGATTCCTTTTTTGGGCTAGAAGCTTGATTTCCAGTGTCAAAGATTTTTGTGTATGACCAGATGTATTCTACATGTCTCAATAAACAGTTGTATCTGAATTACCTTTTTTAATATAATAATTCGTACTGGTTTTTTTTATCAAGCCCTTGCACCTTCGTACGTTTTTATGAAGATAAGAATCGTTCTACGCGTGTCTATAGCAATGCAAGGCAAAACGGAATTCATTGAAATTCATCGATATCTGCAATTTTGTGCAGAAATCTCAACATTTTCCTTTCCATTGCGCCAACACATTCGAGCTAAAAGGTTAAACGGATTAAGTGTTGGAAAATTGAATGCCTGGCATATTTTTTTCAAAATTCCATATCAACGGGTTCGTTGCTTTCTAAAAATAAAAATACATAATGAGAGAGGAGAATTTTTTAAACGCGAGAAGAAACATTACGGCTATTTGACCGGATCTTACCACGCGGATCGACAAACGCATCCAACTTCACGTTGGGCAATTTCACCGCGTCCAGCCGGTGTATATCTATATATGTATATCGAGCCCGTGGATGAGCGTTCGTAGCGCTCGCTAAAGGGAACCGAGGGGTCGCCGTACATTCTCGCTGCGTTTGCGGATCATCGCGTCTTTTTGGCCCAGTTTCTTAAAATTGCGTATAAATCGATAATAACGAACTGTACCGTAAACAAAATAGATTCTGATGTGAACGATGAGCATTGGATCACAAGAAATGATAAGTGGAAGGTGCAGAATGTCGGGAAGAAAAAATCGCGAGTGTATTATTGGAGTTTCGTCGCGAGAGTAGACACGCGCCTGAGAGAGGACCGAAAACGAGCAGTGTGTGCGCGTTCGACGGACATGTGTTCGTGGAGATGAATTACAACAGTTTGCTTACTAGTTAATAGACTCAAAAATTTGGAGTATAAAAACAAAATAAGAAATTTCATTTCTTGCCGTGCCAATGTGATACATTTACGATGTCGTATTTTATTGTAGTGACGTTTATCATCTTTGGATTGTTAGGTAATGTGAAAAAAATACTAAGTATATGTGACAAAAAATTGGAATATTCCGATGACCTTCGCTGTGTATCTTATTATGTGTTATCGTCACAATCGGAGTTCGGAATCGTATTTCTTGTTTATTTCCTCATGACCTTTGCTTCAGCAACGAAACTTGTTGATGTTTTTTTTTTCTCCCGACGTGCGGCTATCAGTTCTAGATTTTCCCTCAGCCGCATTCTCTTTTTGCAAAATTCCTCGCTCTTGTTGCAATATCGAAAATACGAATTCGCGATTCTCGGTTGTTACATCTGTTATTCTTGCCTATCAACACTATTTCCTCTCACTCTCTTTTCTCTCCCCCCGTTCCCGCTCCGCTCGACGCTCTCTCTTAGTTTCATTGAGGAAATGGATGATCACGCGTCTTGATAACAAATTGAATTTCATTATTCATTTCGTCGCTCCGTCGACTCGTTCCTTCAATTCAAGCTTGATCGGTTTGAGAAATTAATAACGGGAAATTTTTTTTCGAGAAATATAAAAGCGATTTTACTCGTTCGCAGGAACAACTTATTGTCATGATGTCAAAGGCTCGGCGTATTGTGAATTTTACAATGAAACAATGTGTGCGGAGTCACAGCAGGGATGCTTCGAGAGGGAAGAGTGTATACCCCATGATCCGGACAAACGAAACCATTGCTACGTTCTCTGGCAGTTTGACAGCACAACCAAAAAATCAACAATAAAGCTTAAAGTTTGTATTCTGTGAAATCTTAGAAAACAAATGTTATTATTTCACGATGAGATAAACATTGAAAAGTCTTCTTTCGTTGCAGGGTTGTTTTTTGGACAGCAAAGAGTGCTATGACAAGAAAAACTGCGTCGAGAGAAATGGTGACAGGAAGAAACAATTGTTCTTCTGTTGTTGCGATGGAAATATGTGCAATCAAAACTTTACCTGGGATCCACAACCCACAGACAAAACGCACACAGAACGTAAGTGTATTTATTGTAATAAAAACGAGTCACACGATTTGGTATTTTCCTTTTCATATGTCAATTTTTTTTTTATTTTTTTCAGAACCACGAGCTGTTTGCAATGAAGATCAACCACTGCTTACTCTTGTTTTGTCTATTTCTATTCCCATGCTCATGCTCATCATTGTGCTTTCGGCTCTTTACTGGTGCTTCAAGCGACGAAGATTGGGATACTTTAACGAGGTAAAATAATTATACTCTTTAAATTTCAATATCGCTTATTCCATTTTCAAAGAAATTATGATTGATGATAAATATTGATTTTACAGGTTCCTACGTTAGAGCCACTGCCATTACCCCAGCCATCGCCGAATCTCGGTTTGAGGCCGATACAACTGCTCGAGATAAAAGCGCGTGGTCGTTTCGGAGCAGTGTGGAAAGCGCAGTTGAGGAACGATGTAGTCGCGGTAAAAGTTTTTCCGGTGCAGGACAAGCAATCTTGGCAAACTGAGCAGGAAATTTTCAAGCTTGCCCACATGGGTCACCAGGATATTCTAAACTTTATCGGTGTTGAGAAACGAGGAGATAACCTGCAGACCGAGTTCTGGCTAATTACGGCTTATCATGAGAAAGGATCGCTCTGCGATTATTTAAAAGCCAACGTCGTTTCCTGGCCGGAAATGTGTAAGATCGCTGAATCCATGGCACGTGGATTGATGCATCTTCACGAGGAGATTCCACCAAACAAAATCGAGGGATATAAGCCTGCAGTGGCACACAGAGATTTCAAATCGAAAAATGTTCTTCTCAAATCTGACATGAGCGCTTGTATAGCCGATTTTGGACTCGCTCTAATTTTTCATCCTGGAAAACCTTGCGGTGATACGCACGGCCAGGTATGTTTTTTATTTTTTTTTTTATTAACGTTCGCTTAATAAAATTTTCCATCAACTTTCATATTGCGTGTACATTTTATAGGTCGGAACTCGAAGATACATGGCACCTGAAGTACTTGAAGGCGCGATTAATTTTACAAGAGATTCGTTCCTGCGTATTGATATGTACGCATGCGGTCTTGTCCTTTGGGAATTGGCTTCGCGATGTACCGTCCAAGATGTGAGTAATCGTATGATAAATTCACGACTGTAAATTATCTGCAAAATATCTAAAATGTTTGGATGAATTCGCAGGGACCCATCGGTGAGTACAGACTACCGTTCGAGGAAGAAGTTGGACTTCATCCGACATTAGAGGATATGCAGGAGAGCGTTGTACACAAAAAAGAACGCCCGCTTATTTTAGAGACTTGGCGAAAACATCCCGTGAGTCATTTTACAATACTTCGTATCAATTGTGTCATTTAAATATTTATTTTATAAATTTTTCCATCTGTCATCGAAGGGTCTTTTATCCATATGTGACACAATGGAGGAATGCTGGGACCACGATGCTGAAGCTCGTTTATCCGCATCTTGCGTTATGGAGCGCGTCGCCACTCTGAGCAGAACTCTCGTGATAAATTCGTCAACGTTGATACGCGTCGACAATACGAATGAATGTATCACGACTAAGGAATCTAGTATGTAGGTAGACTACATGTACAATAGCTTTAGTTTAACTGCACAACCGATTAGTTTTTCTTGTACCATAATTTTATTTCCGTTCGGAGGAAAAGTGTTGGAGGGTAGTTGTGAAAGCAAGTTGGAAAAAGTGGGAGGGATGGTAAGACAGCGGCTATTAAGGGATGTCACGAAATTGTAGATCTGAAAACCTATCAATGATTATTATTTCCTGCCGACTCCGCGCTCGCTTGATATTCACGGTTTTATACTTGACTTTTCGTCAAACTTTACCGTTTTTTGCTCAATCATTCACAAAACCCGCATTCAGTCACAAATCTTTTATTTTTTCTTCTTTTTTCTATTTTTATCCGTGTGTGTGCGTGTGACAGAATGTGGGAGTGACAGTTTGCTAAACGAACAAACGACCACATATAATTAACTTATGTTTCGTTGGTCTTACTCTCTTGTACATGTACTTTCTCTCGTAGTATTTACGGTAAAACGATTTTGAAATTGAAAAAAAAAAAACCAATCGAGAATGCATTTTGGCAAAACCTTTTTTTACTCATGAGCTAGATTTTATTTCGCGGAAAAATAAGACTTTTTAATCTGTAATGACATTGTCGATACGTAATTAAGTGTGTACAGTTGAGTGAATTAAAAAGCGAATGAATTGTTTGATAAAATAATTTTTTATAAGCGGATTCATCGAGAATTATGACAAGGAGTACGAAAAACTAGCGTTAAAAACTGCACTTCGTTCGTGGCAATTGCAGATTCTCTTTCATTGACACTGGTTTTCGGAAGTGCCAAATAGTCGTACGATGACGAACGCTTTTGAATTAACAATTGTATATTTATTAACGCGCAAGATTAATTCTAAGCAAGCTCGAATTTAGGAATAAGAAAAAAACAAAAAAGGAAACATAAGCAAAGATTACACTTTATCGATATTGGATCCACCTTACGTGGCATCGTCAAAAAAACAAATGAAAAATATATATACGAAAGATCTGAATATGATTTTTCTGCTAACATATCGATGCGAGAAGCGATTTTGCAGATCCTTCACACTTTTGCCACTTGTGCGTTCGAGTCGGTGCGTGTGTGCGTGCGCGTATGAGTATTGTTGAACTGACTGGATTCATTGACATAAATTAGTCGTTAACGTTGTAAATAATACAGGGTTTACATACATATATATTATATATTATATTATACATCGATTAGCTTTTGTGAATTTTGTTCTTCAACAAAAGAATCGAATTTTCAACTTAAATGAATTTTTCACAGCATACACAAATCAATGTTTGCCTCTCCTTTTTTTATCGTTCCTAACATTCTCATTCAAATACGAATTATTCGCATCAAACATTTTTTTTTTCGATCGTCGATTCAAATTTTTTGTATCATTGTATCAATCGGGCTCGATAACGACTTTGGATAAATTACAATCTTCATCATTCTTCAATGTTTATGTATCATATAATAATAAGAGTAAAAAAAAATACCGACGAATAGAATTTTTAACGAAGAGTTGATTGTGATTACGTGTACCAAATTGTTGACTAAAAGTTGTGAGAAATAAACTTTTTTTTTACTTATTTTGACAAGGAATGGTTTACCAATCGTCGTAAATGACGAATTTGTTTAGTGAGCAGTGAAGATGGAGTCACATAGAACCCGAAGCCTATACATCAGTTCATACTAAAATTGCAAGTTTAGAGCCAGAAAGTTCGAGTAGTTTGACAAGTACCACCTGCTTTCACAGAGATATCCACCACTGTGTCAATCTTCTATATGTGCGAGTGGATTGGTTTATGCGTCATCGTCCCCACGTGACTACCACATGACGTTTCCATTGAGGTTAAGTCGTTTTGACTTTTACAGTATTCATTATCGTGAAAAACAAATCGAACAATAATGGTCGTTAATAAAAACACGGAACTACGAAAACTTCGGCCAGGAGAATTCAACAATTTCGCTCTGATTCTGAGTCCCTCGGACAATTGGAAAAAACTTGTCAGTGTTGTGATGAAGGAAGGTTCTGAAAATGTACCAAAATTCAATGGAGAAGCAATATCGTCAGTAACTTTTATAAATATTTTTTGCTAATAATCAAGTGGAAAACATTTGATTTTTTAAAGCTTTTTTATTATTTGTGAACAGAATAGTAGAAGAGGCTTCTCGTTATGAACGAAAGCCAGCAGCGGCTATATTTCTTGAGGAATGGGCCACCATGGGGAGGAAAAGACCAACGCTTGGTCTTCTTCTTGATCTCTTGATGAAGGCAGAACTGTTCAGAGCTGCAGATTATTTGGCTGAGGAGATATTAAAAAGTTTGCATAATTTGAGCAAAATGTATAAATTAAGATTGTACTTTTTTCTTAATAAATTTAATTTTTCCATAGTTGCGCCACCTGAGAGACCAGTGACCGGTCCAGCAGTTCCTGTTGACGTTGAACAAGCGTTGGCTGAAATGCTGGAGCAGCAAAAATTGAATAATAAGCCAGATATCCAACTTTTGATGTCACAGAAGGAAATGGATTTAAACCAAGTTGATTATCCCATGGATATTCTGGAATCAAGTAACAGTGACAATAATTGTGCCTTCAACAATAACGACGTTGGAATCATAGAGGTCAGATATGAGCAGCCAAAATCACACCAAGTTTTTGATCAGGCAAGATATTTGGAAAACTCGAGTTACGAGAAAAAGAAAGACATGAGCGAGAAAAGTGAAATATATAAATTTTTCGATGGATCGCAAAAACATTCGGATTTCAAGGATGGTCAACCATCAGATTCCAATTTGATAAAGTTCAGTAAGACAACGGATGTTGAGGAAAATGCAAACGAATATTCACAATCTGACTTGATAAAATTCGATTCTTCAAAGGCACTCGAAAGCGAGAAAACAAGCCGTGAAGTCCTCGAAAACGTAATAACCACCTTCAATACGTCACGTTCGAAGGAAAACGAGGATGAAAACGTGATCGACGACCCATCAGATTCGAATCCCGCGTTTATTCAAGAATTGTCGTCGACCGAATTGCCGGTTATTCTGAAAGAATTCGAAGCGCCTGACCATCTAGAAAAGAAATTAGAGACATCCGATTTTCCGGTTTGTATCAATGACGGAACGAGATTTCAGTCGACGGAATCAAAAGTTTCAAAAAAAAATTCTTCCTTCGAGTCTACGTCCAGTATGGACAGCAATGTCGTCGATAGTTCCGAAAAAAATGATGTGGCTCCACCGGAATTTGAAATCCCAAAAAATGAATGTGAAATTCAGGAACTTCCAATTACGGTACTAGAATTTCAGCGTCGATGATCAGGTCTATATTTTCTCGTTAAAATCAGTATTGGTTCTTCAGCAATGTTAATGCAGATTTATAAAACGGAGCATGCGTCCGAAAATTTCGAAATGCGTGTGAAAAGGCGGATCGGTGCCAGCATGTAAATTTAGCATTCTTTTTCATTCTAAATTTAATGCTCTTGTATTTTCTCTAGGAAAAGATTTTTTCTCGGCATGCTCGTAATGTTATCGTTTCGGGTAGTATTTATTGAATATTGAATGTGAGAATATTTTCTTTTATTTTAATTCGGTCACTTATAAAACATTGAAACGTTGATCGTCGAAACATTCCGTGTTTATTTGTAAATTATTCGAGTTTCTTACGTTTCAAAAACACTTTCGAGTATTCTGAATTATTTTCTTTCCATTTTTACGAAAAAAAAATTTTCAAATTTTATCAGTGCACGGAAATATTATTCAGGTAAATTTGACATTACTAACTTTGACATTCCCTTTGGTGAACACGCTGCGAACGATTTTAGATCATATCTTACATAATTCTGTAGTTTCGTTAACTACTATCGGTACATTAGAAATCTTTGCAATTAATTATCGATAGTAAAAAACCCATGATTATATTTTTTTATTAATAAAAAAATAGAATATTTAGTTCCCAATTTTATGTCAAGCATTATTTACCTTTCTTAGTTTTTAACATTCAATTTTTTTCAATTTTATTTTATGAAACTTCCCCTTCTCTACTCCCTTCAAAACGAGTGTAGCACGATTTCATCATTTTTATGTGCTCTTCATTCATGCACGCGCATCAGACCCGGTAGCGTCACCGGCTGGAAGCAACTTGTTACTCTATTTTTTGAATTTTCATTTGACTTTTGCATTTTTATTTGAAATCAAAATTTGTGTAATCAAGTAAAAATATTTTGGATCTTTTTAAGTCTGGTAAGTAATCGCCTCATACTACTTAGTCCTTTGTTATAAAATCAATACTCATCGGTTTGACCACGTTCTTCATTCTGTCGAAACGTGTTTGGGAGTGTCAACGTAGAATTCTTTTTTTGTGGTTTCGATGTGGTGTTCGATACCCGTGAGAGTTTCTGCTAATCCCGAAGGCCGCCGATAAGTTATAAGCTCTTGTCGAGCAGGTAATAAATCAGTCTGACACGATCTCAAACACGGTTCGATTTATTGAGAAATATTTCCATATTTTCAAAGCGAAATTCATAAAAGTATAAAATATTGTTTTTCGGATTTTTTCATTTTTGAAAGAAAATTCGTTTTGGAGTATTTATTGACCGGTAATTCTTTACTTTAGCGGCTTTTCCGAAAATTAGCGATAAAAAATTAATTGCTAAAATTAATTAAATGAGCTAAATTATTTAATTATAATAATTTTAATTATTAATAATTATCTCCTTTTTTGTTTATAAAATATCTCTGATATTCTAATCTTATACAGTTCAATACTTGGATTACGAAATAAATTGCAACAGTACAAACATTTAATTCACCAGGAAGAATGACTGTGTGTTTTTCATTGTTTTAACACATGTATTTAACTCCAATATTGACACCACTGATATTCACTCTTCCCCCATGTACTTCTTATTCTGGAGTGAAGTGTTTATTTTTACTTTTTAATTTATCATCAGTAAGGGAAAAAATAAATTTAATCACAGTTCTGGATTTATTGTTATTATGTTTTCATAATAATTAAAATATTATCACGAAACCACATTTGTTTCACGGCTTTTAAAAACTCGATTGTTCTTTTTTGCATTATTTTTAAAAAATCCGAAATTTACTCCAATTTGAGCATAATATTTTTTAAATTGATTTTACAAAATTTTGACAAATGAAGTCATAGTGAAACGATAAAAAAATCGTGTAAAACAATTTTAAACATTTTTTGTTTGCTCATCGTGATAATTTTTTAACCGAGATAACATGATTACCTTATCATTGTGTCATATCAGATGAATTTAAACATTTTTTAGCCTAGTCATGAGAACAACAGCAGAAAATGGATTTGCTACAAAAGCGATACATACGGGACAGGATCCTGAACAATGGAATCACCGCTCCATAGTCCCACCTCTCGTGATGTCAACGACCTTCAAGCAAGATGCTCCTGCTGAACACAGAGTGAGCATTGATATGATAATGTTTTTTATTTATAAAATAATTCGTAGATTCCGTCGCTGAACAGAGTATTCTCAATAAAAATTAATAGAGCAAAGGCACAGGCCTGTACCATGCAAAAAATTCTCTATTTATTAATTGAGCGTTTCCTCTCGAGACTGATTAATATCAATCGTAGCCACTTGAAATCTCTTTAGTGTTTGAAGAAATCTAGTTGAACGCTTGTACGTTTGTTTGCAACAGGGTTATGAGTACGGAAGAAGTGGAAATCCATCCAGGAACGTGTTGGAGGTCTGCTTGGCATCTTTGGAAAACGGTAAACACGGATTGGTGTTCGCATCTGGCCTTGGGGCAACAGTGGCAGTGACTTCTCTGTTTTCCGCGGGCGATCACATTGTCTGCTGCGATGATGTTTACGGAGGGACTAACCGTTATTTCCGACAGTGCGCTGCCAAATCTGGAATCGAGACCTCGTTCGTCGATGCAACTGAAGTCAAGAACGTTGTCAATGCAGTCAAAGAGAATACCAAGGTCATTTTTGTTTATTGTCAATATTTTTATGTATTTCACATCAAATTACGGAATTATTGTCATTATCAAAGTTCGTGAACTTTGCAGATGATCTGGCTGGAATCTCCGACGAATCCTCTTCTGAAAATCATGGACATCAGAGCCGTGTCAGATGCTGTGAAATCGAAAAACTCCGATATCATCGTGGTTGTTGACAACACTTTTCTGACTTGCTACTTCCAGGTAAAATATCGATGATTTTATTCTCATGGGGTTAATTCCTCGTGGTCATTTTTATAATTTCATACTGTTCACAGAGACCTTTGGATCTCGGAGCCGACATCGTCATATACTCGTTGACAAAATACATGAATGGACATTCTGATATAATAATGGGTGCGGCGATTCTCCGGGACGATGAACTAACACAGAGATTGCGATTTCTTCAAAATGGTTTGTATGATCGACGTTGAAATCTGATAGCGACGGTGCTATCTGAATACTGTGATAAATCTTCTTTTTTTCTTTTAAGCTCTGGGTATTGTACCATCACCTTTCGATTGCGCCCAAGTTAATAGAAGTTTGAAAACGTTGGAAATTCGAATGCAGCAGCATATGAAAAATGGCCTGGCCGTGGCAAAATTTTTAGAGGCGCATCCATTGGTCGAAAAAGTTATTCATCCACGTAAGTGAGCAAAGTAAAAATAATAATCGAGTACTCTTGAAATTCAGAGATAAATTCTTAATATTTTTTTCTCAAGTTCTTCCATCGCACCCGCAAAACGCTATTACGGTGAAACAAACAACGGGTCACAGCGGGATCATGTCCTTTTATCTCAAAGGGGATTCTTCTAAATTTTTGAAGTCCCTCAAATTGTTCACGCTCGCGGAATCGCTCGGTGGATACGAATCCCTCGCCGAACTACCGTACGTTTTATTATTTATCTTTTCATTATTTTATTTTCAAAAATTATTGTTTTTAACGTATCAGTTTTTAATGATAACAGATCAAAAATGACGCACGCGTCGGTACCGGAACGAGACAGAGAATTGCTAGGCATCAACGATCAACTCGTAAGACTCTCCGTCGGATTGGAGACAGAAAAAGATTTGCTGGCAGATCTTGATCAAGCTCTCAAAGCTGCTGTTTTGTAAAAACTATTTTTCATCTATTAAAAAAGTTTGATCAGAAGATTTCTTATCGTCGAATCATCGAAGATAAACGGTGGAGAGTGTTTTTTCTCATGAGATAATAAAACATTTGAAAATGAGGCTTACAAAGTTATACGAGACTTTATATAACGTTGAATTGTACAGTCTTAATAAGGATAAATAAAAATATAAATATTAGGCACACACTGTTGTTTCGCTTTATGGTTTCAACCTCCGATGATTCGCAATTAAATTTACAAATAGTATTCCCGATCCGGTTTTCAATTTCAAAAAAAACATTTGAAATAAGGAAAAAAAAGATAAGAATAAAAAGGACGTGGAAATAAATTCAGGTAAAGACGATCGCCGACCGGTTTTCCCCCCTGATCTTACCATCCGATTAAGGGAGAAAATGGGAAAGTAAAATTGGGCGTGAGAGGTTCCACCAGGTAGAAACTGTCCCTCTCGAGAAACCCTTGACATAGAGAGCAATGGACAATATTTAAACTGTCAAACTAATTGTACTTAAACTGCAGATATACGAACTTTTTCATTTCGCATTCTCTGCAAAGTTTAGGCTGCGTACAAATGGATCGTAAATAGCACGGATATAGTTTCGTTTTGTGAAGGCCAAGGAAGAAGTGGAAAGTTGTCGACAGAGAGGGGATGTCGCCGAGAGGTTAGTGCCTAGAACGGAGCATAAAAGCATCATTACAGCATTGGTAGTCAACTCGGCGAGTTAGCCACTACGAGGGCTTGGACACTGTTTCAAAGCACATCGAGACTCTAATTAACTGACCATGATTTATCTGTAAGTCCACATTTTTTCTTAAATTTTATCCATCGTTATCAACTCACTGTCAAAATGTTTTTTAAAAATTTGTACACGAATGCATTTATATACTTGGCGCCTATGCAAAAAAGTCGATACGATGCTGGACCGCGGTAATACGCAAGACATGCCATGAACTCAAACTATTCGTGTTTTCATTATTAATCTGATCATTGAAAAAATATTCTTTGAATTAAAACTGAAAAACATAATATCTCGGTGCTTGTTTTCAGAGAATTAAATATTTCATATTTTTTGTGTGTTTTGAAGAGAGTTATCAAATAAGAGATTAATTGTAGTCATTCGATTGACCAAGATAGGTATATCTCGAATTTTAAGTTTAATACTATAGCCAAAGAGAAAAACGTGATCTTTCGACCTGAGCGCTCATTCAGTTCACGATAAACTCAGAGGTCGCAAAAAAATATATTGAAATGCCCGGGAAACCTTGTGATACAAAGACGCTGGATTGATTTTATTTAAAAATTCTCTCGTCGTCCGAGGACAGCGCGAAATTGCAATCATTCAAACGTCGCTTGCTCGACAGAGACATTACTTCCGATGTTCACTTTCATTATCTATCAGGGTGGTGGCACTCCTGACGTTATCGGCGTTTGGAAAATGTGAAAATGCGACGAATCCAGATGTCGACGATCCTGAGTTATTGGCGAGAGCCAAGGCGATGTTGACGAGGTTGAATTACGATCATGGTGAATGGAATAATAAGCAGACGAAGGCGGCTTGGGCTTACGCCTCGAACTTGACAGATGAAAATCTCGCGGCGCAACTCAATATTTCCAGTCAATATGCGGACCACGTTCGTAAAATGTGGCAAGAGGTTAACGAATTTCCTTGGCGCACCATCAAGGACTACGACGTTCGAAGGCAATTTGAGAAACTCGCCTCACCTGGGAGCGCTGCACTTCCGGAAGATGTAAGAGAGCGTCGGCCCTGAGAAAAATATCATTTTTTAAAATATTTTATAAACTTTGTAAATATGTTATTAAAAAAAATTATCCTGTAATTGCAGAAATACAAGGAATTTGGACAAATAACAAGTAAAATGCAGAGCACGTACTCAACTGCTAAAATTTGCGACTACAAGCAACCCACTAAATGCGATCTTAGTCTGGAGCCAGAGATTACCGCACTCCTCACGTCGAGCCGTGATGCGGAAGAATTGAAACACTTATGGGTGAAGTGGCGTGACGCTTCCGGCAAAAAGGTCAAGTCAGATTTCGCCAGATACGTCGAACTGAGCAACGAAATAGCGAAATTGAACAATTTCCCGGACATGGCCGCTTACTGGTTGAAAGACTACGAAGCTGATGATTTCGTACAACAAATTGGTTAGTCTTATTCATTTGAAAATGCGAATCAACGAAATAGTATTTCTAACTGGGTTTTTGAAATAATTGCAGAAAATCTCTGGACGGAACTCAAGCCACTATATCTTCAACTTCACGCTTACACGAGACGTCAATTGCGATTAAAATACGGTGAAAAAATTGTGTCCAAAGATGGCCCGATACCAGCTCATTTGTTAGGGAATATGTGGGCTCAAACCTGGGAGAACATTGCCGAATTTACTACGCCTTATCCTGGTAAAAAACTACCAGATGTGACGGATGCGATGATACAGCAAGGTTTGTCATTGAAACTGAACAAATGTTAGTCAAGATGATTAGAATTTTATCCGAACGACTAATTTTTTTCCAATTCATAGGTTACAACGCAACGAGTATGTTCCAGTTGGCCGAAAGTTTCTTCGCGTCTCTGAACTTGAGCGCGATGCCGGAACTCTTTTGGAAAAACTCTATCCTTGAAAAACAGCGAGGTGTCGATATGATTTGTCACGCATCAGCATGGGACTTTTTTGATGGAAATGACTTCAGGATCAAGCAGTGCACATCGGTCGATATGGCTGATCTCAATACAGCACATCACGAGATGGGACACGTCGAGTACTATTTGCAGTACAAGAATCAACCGACCGTTTACAAGGAGGGAGCGAATCCTGGTTTCCACGAAGCGGTAGGAGACACTATTTCCCTCAGCGCAGCAACACCTGGCCATTTACACAATCTTGGATTGCTCGATGAAGTTTCAACGGATTACGAGGCTACGATCAATGACCTGTATTTCGTTGGTCTCCACAAAATAGCGTTTCTTCCATTTGCTTACATGATGGACAAGTGGCGCTGGAGCGTCTTCCAGGGTTCCATAGTTCCAGACACGTATAACTGCAATTGGTACGATTTATGTGACACTTCGTTATTTTTCAGTATATTAAAGTAAACGATTAAATAATAACAAAATTATCTTCCGTAAATCTAGGTGGTCTTTGGCAGAAAAATATCAAGGAATAGAACCACCAGTGGACCGAACGGAGGAAGATTTCGATCCGGGCGCGAAGTATCACATAATCGCTGATGTTGAGTACATCAGATACTATGTCAGCTTCGTGATCCAATTCCAATTCCACAAAGCACTGTGCAAAGAAGCTGGTCAATACGATCCTGCCAATCCAGCCAGCAAACCCCTGAACGAATGCAATATTTACGGCAGCCAGAAAGCGGGTCAACTCTTCAAGTGAGAAATATTCACCATT
This sequence comes from Cremastinae sp. B BG-2022a, assembly GCA_030522605.1. Classification (NCBI taxonomy): domain Eukaryota; kingdom Metazoa; phylum Arthropoda; class Insecta; order Hymenoptera; family Ichneumonidae; species Cremastinae sp. B BG-2022a. The sequence goes on along the minus strand of JAPYYX010000032.1, from coordinate 50,324 downwards.
ACTATGATTTCAATATTTTCTAGAAGATAAAAATAATAATATGCTTATAATTATCAGATCAATGCTCCAACTTGGATCTTCGAGACCATGGCAGGATGCGATGGAAAAAATTACTGGTCAACGAAAAATGGACAGCAGTGGTATTTTAGAATATTTCCAACCTCTGGCTGACTGGCTGAAGAAAGAAAATGAGAAGACTAATGAATACATCGGTTGGAAACCAACCGAGCGAGGTAACATTTTTGTTAACACTTTGTCTCATTCGTCGTTTGCATTATTTAATTCTTTTTTTTTGTCCTCTAGTTTGCAAAGGAAAGGAGCATGTCCCTCTCAACGCGACTGCATCTATCGTATCTGAGTAAAAATATACGATTTCAAAAATCGATAGGTTGCGCTAGTATTGAATTTTTGTAAGTGCGTACTTATTTTAAAAATTACCATACAATTAATGAATAAAATCACTGAGCATTTCTGTATTTTCGAAGAAAAAACTTGTTTTACAATTCCAAAAATTTCAAAAAATAATATCAATCTTATGTAGTAACTAAACAAACGTGTACAAAATGTTGGCTACAAATCATATTCCAACGAAATATGAACTAAAATTGGAATACTCGATTGAATTTTGTATACGGACATAATTGACAGGAACAAGAGAATACTGCTTGACTTGACCACTACTAAAAATGATCTGCAGTCTAGCAGACAAGCATTATGGCGCTTACCAGTGGACGATTATCACCAACGCAGAGATTACTTGGTTTTTTTGCGTCCTCGCTTCGCAGGTTTTGCTTCGGTTTTTTCTGCGGGTTGAGCTTTAGTTTTTGCTGACGGTTTTTTGGGCTATAAACAATTTTTTAGTCTGTTAAAGAGTTGCTAAAAAAAGAGTGAAAATTGGATTTGTTAAAATGAATTGATATTACCTTGATCATTCTGTCAGTGAGCATGTCGATCTCTTCATCGATAGAGTCGTTGTCCGATTCTTCCTCTTCAAATCCTTCGTCCTGTGACGCTTGTGTACTCTTTTTCGGTGCTACGTTTATGAGATAGGGCACAAAACTACATTTATTTAACTGTTTCGTAAACGATGATTTCACTTTAGAATCGATACACTGCAACGGATCGCGGTCACCAGGCCATAAGGAAAGTTCTGTCAGCGATTCTACATCCTCCCTGTTACGATTTTAAATTACAAGTTTATTGTCTGCAAAATGTCGTAGAAATATAACACTTTATAAGAAAAACGTTATTCTTACCGTATAAAATGATAAGCTTGCATAACCTCTATAGCTTTGCGAGTACCATCATACCCATCGATACCAAGTGGCCGCAAAATTGCGTCTCTAAGATTTTTCAAATAATCAAGGTTCATTGCTTCTTTACTTCCGCCGGTCGTCAGTCGCGAGTGCACAGTTATTTCTTGCAGTAACCTGTAGATTAAAAAATCCATAAAACATTTTTTGCTTTTTTTCGAGATTACAAAATTTTAATACCTATCCATTTTTCCTCGTTTCGAGTTTCTTCCAAGCCACGAAGGGAAATTGATTTGGCCAGTTATTTGACCAGACATGATTGAGCCTGGTATAACTGATGAGAAGCAGGCTTGGACTGGCAACAAAGACCACGCATTCTGTCCTCGAATAGTATTCTCTATAATATCCCCTAGTGCTAAACTTTCAGCAGCCCGCGCCAGTCTCTTTAAAAGATTATCCCTGCGTGAAAAAGAATTTCGTAATTAATTATTTGTGTACAAATTCAAGATTTAAGATGAATTAATATAATTAATAATCTTCGTACTTCGGCCTCACGAGCAGATAATTTTCTTGGACGAATAACCCCGAAATGTTGTAATCGTGAAAGAATAGATCACTTTTTTCGTGTATATTCATATGCCGATGCTCCGTGAAAGTAAAGACTTTACGTACAACATCCCAAGGCCCGAGTCGGACATCTTTCTTTGCCTCTTTGGTTTTATTTTCAGTTTTTTGATTTGATGAAGTATTTGCGAGCATTGCCAGTTGATTTATAACTTGTCGAATATCTTGATTGGTTGATTGGATTAATTGATCGAGCTCTTCGGTGGTAATATTTATATTTTCTTTGAAGCATATTGATTTCATGGCTGCCTGTTTAATAAAAAAATATGTAAATAATAATAAGAGTAAAAGGAAAAGTAAACTTACTCTGATCTGTAGAAGCTTTGGTTTCTGGAATCGTAGATCGTACGTGTAGTTTGAGAGAGTTCGCATTTTGGGATGATTCCGATCGTTACAGATACAGATTATGGGAACTTCGGAATTTTTTATCAACGTTATTAATTCTTGTAGACCACCTCGATCTTCATTTCCAGCCATTCCGTCTACTTCATCCATCAACAATACGTGCTTGCTACCAGATTTCTGTTTTGGTTGTTCTATAAAAACAGAATAAAGAAAAACTATGAAATATTTTCTTATTATTTGAGTCTTTTCTGTGATAAATGACGTACGTGTAAAGTATTCCGTTACGGTATTGTTCGATAAAATTCCCGATACTTCCTCTTGCAGTAATCTTTTACTTCTCGTATCGGAAGCATTGAATTCTAGAAGATCGAGTCCCAATTCAGCACAAACCACTTGTGCTGTGGTAGTTTTGCCAATTCCAGGTGGACCAGATAACAGGCAAGCTTTGAAAAAAGCTCCATCATGGTTTCTCGCAAACGGACCTGCAAATCGACATAAAATATATTTTCGAACACATTTTTTCTCAATCAGACTAAAATTCTTACTTGGCTTGGTTGGTTTCACTGGTCCGTTCTGGTTCTTGTGCCAATCGCGCAACCAATTGTAAAGCTTTTTGGCGTTACTTTTGTCTTCTTGTTGACCAATTATTTTATTTATGGATTGTGGTCTGTATTTATCGACCAATGCCGTTGGATGAATACTGTTGCTCTGCGACGAATTGGATTGTTCAGCACCGGAACTTGTAGATGGTTTTACAGCCGGTTCCTGCTGCTTCGACGGACCTGCTTGAACATCTGATTTTTTCTCTTTTTCAGGAGTTACTACCTTTTCTGACAATTGAGATTTTTTTGGACTTGGGCTCTTCTCTCTCTTTTCAGGAGATACCGATCTTTTACGAGCTTTTGTTTCTTTTCGAGAATGAACAACTTGGCTCGTTTTACCAGCTGGTCTCGATTTTATCAATTCCAGAAGGTCATCCTCGGATATTTGCTTAGTTCCGAACACGGCAGCCTTCTTCAATTTTGAAGCGCCAGCTTCTTCTCCTATAACCAGATAGTCTGTTCTTTTCGAAAGGGCTGCTACCGTTCGACCGCCATATTTATGAATTAATTCTTCAGCTTCATCTCGCTCCAGTGAATCTAATACTCCAGTTATAACAAAACTGAGACCAGCCAGGCAATTCGTAGCGCCCTAGAAAAAGTGCATTTTTTTTAATACTAGTAACAATTTTTTTGGTTTGATTAGTAAATCGATTCTTACTTCAGGAATAGGTTTTGATCCTGGATTACGGGCGCCACCGCGATTCAAATATTGAGAATACAAAGCAGCCCGTTCCTTCTTTTTTTCAATACTTTCTTCCCAGATATCCTTGACTGGCTCTTTTACAGGTTTCTTAGTAACTTTGTTTTCGTGCTTTTCAAATGTAATGTTTGTTGTTTTTGTTTGTTTCTTTAATTTTTCGAATTGCATTTTGCCATTTTTAGCTGGTGGGGTTTCAGAATCTGGTGATTTTTTATCTTTACTTTTGGAGTCATCATTTTTTTTCTCAACTTGTTTGTCTTTTGCAAGTGTGCTATTTTCTTCGTCATATGACTTTTGCTTTTTTACTTGCACAATTTCATCAGAATCTTCTAAATTTTTTCGCTTGAAATTTTTTTTATCCTCGGATGGCTTCTCACTAAAATAATTAGATTCTATCTCTGAAGTATCCAACTGGCTCAAGGTTTTCTCAAAATCAGGATCCTCATGAAATTCACTTTCCTGTAATTTAACAAAATTACACAAAAATGACAGTGGTTAATTTTAAAAGGAAAGTTTAAATAAAAATTTGAAAGACATTGACTGACCTTCTTCAAAAGCACTTTTGAAACTGATTTTGAATTAACTCTTTTCACAGGTTTGCTACCAAATATGTCATGAGGTGATGCAGTTTTGGCTTCCTGATTTTTTGTTTCTTTTTCTATCTTCTTTTTCTTATCATTTTTTACTTTTGAGGGAGACACTTTCTTCTCTTCTTCAGAATCGCTTGAAATTACTCGTTTTTTTGATTTCTTGGCGACCTACAAATATAATGTTTAGACAATGCAAACAAAGTGAACAGGAAATAATTTTTATATTTTGATGCTCACTTTTTCATTTTGTTTAATATTTCCCTTTGTGTCATCCTCATCAGACGGTTGAACCGGTTTGTCTTTTTTTTGGTTACCAGGTCCTTTCGGTGATACATTGAAATACGATCTTATATCCTGAACAATGAACAAATTATCAACGCGCATACATAAAGATATAAAGGTGTATTATTTTGTATTTATTATAATTTATATAGACACAAACATAACCCCTTACCCTTGGCATATCGTTTTGGGATGATGTAAAACTGAATTCTGATTAAAATATACGCACGCAGACAATATAATTACAAATATTTCAACCACACTAGCCAACAATGAATTGAAATTTAAATATTTGGAAGGTAAATACTGCGAGAACTTAATTTTTGTTTTTTGGAAAAATATTCTACCGCGTAAAAAGCATCGAATTCCACACTTTCAGCCATTTAAATTTTCTGGCAGACGTTTTTTTACAAAAAGTTCGGCACGGAATTTATTACTCGCGCCCGCTATTGAAAGCGAGCGCAACTACCTGAACAAAATCGTGATTGATTGTTGCGCTCCTAACAGTGGAATTCTGCAACAAGCGAACATTGACTGAATATGTCGATAATGTAGATTGTAGATGAGAACTCCACATTTCGCACGAGACAGTGGAACATGTGACTCCGTTCGTGTTTGAAAGAGGTTAAACAAGTAATCAAAACAGTGCTCTAAAACAATTCAAATTTACTTTCCATCTTACTACAATGCCTGTAGTAACGAGAGTAGTGTAAGAAAAAAACTCTTAAATCGAATATATTAGCTTGGATTTGTAAATACTGTAGTACATATTTTTATTACAGAAAGCCTAAAACTCACAGAGGCAAGCGAGCGATTGTGAAGCGAGAGTCACAGTTGGTAGAAGATGCTAAACAAACGTTATGCATCAAAGGATCAAATGCATCCCAAATTGTGAATGATTGTATGAAGGATTTGGTAAATATCTCCAACTCTAAAAAATACAAATAAAATCTGTAACACTGTTTTTTACATTATAATGAATTCCATAAACTTTTGTGATTTCAGTACAATTTCAAAAAACCCGATGCACAATTAATGCAAAAAAAGAATCAAATACGACCATTCGAAGATGCCACTCCGATAGAACAGTTTGCACGTAAATTGAATGCTCCTTTGTTTATGTTTGTCTCACACAACAAGAAACGTCCGAATAATTTAGTTATGGGGAGAATGTTTGAACATTCATTACTCGATATGGCAGAGTTTGGCATTGAAAATTTCAAAAGCTTAAAAGATTTCAAAGTTGATAAGGTATCAGAAGGTATTAAGCCGATGCTCGTATTTAATGGAGAACTATGGGAAAATAACAGAGAGTACGAAAGGGTGAAGAATCTGTTGGTTGACATGTTTCAACGTGATGTTGCCCAAAACATCAGATTGCAGGGATTGGAACATGTGTTAAGTTTCACAGCATCCGATAATAAAATTCTCCTCCGGAGTTATAGGTACAGTACACAAAAAATTTATGAACATTTTTGTTAATAATAAAATGGATACATTTAAATTCATCAAGATGAAATAGAATTAAATGTAGCAAGTACAAAACATTGAAAATTATTTTAAATCATCACTTTAAATTATTTACAGGGTATTATTGAAAAAATCTGGCACAAGGACACCACGTATAGAATTAAGTGAAATAGGGCCTCGGGTTGATTTCAATCTAAGGAGAACCCATCTTGCTTCTGATGATCTCTTCAAACAAGCTTGTAAGAAACCTAAGGAGCTCAAAGTCAAAAAGACGAAGAACGTATCCCAGGACAAACTTGGATCTAAACTCGGACGAATACACATGGGTTCACAAAATATTAACAGCATTCAAACTAGAAAAATGAAAGGTCTTAAAAAAACATTGCAAGAAAGGAAAGCTGAGAAAAAAAGAGCGAGTGTGGAAGGTTCTACGGTTAGTCCGAAAAAAATGAAAGTTTCTCATGATAATAGTCAGTAGTCGACTTTTTTTGTATTGTTTAAAAAATGTATATGTACAAAAAAATCAATAATCTCTATTGTTATTTTCCACGCTACGATCCTTTCGATGTTATTAAACTCCATGTACTCGTGTTTTTATGGTCCTACAACATAAAAATCATTGTAAACAGAAGCATCTCTTTAATTGGAAAATTACTTTTTTACGTACCTTTATATGAACTCCGTACGTGGATAACTCAGTACGAGCATCGTCACAAGCTTTAAGTAAATCCTTGTCTTTCACAGCCGATTCCAAGGCTCTGGTTCGTACAGTTTTTCTAAAGCTTACGAAGGTGTCGATTATTTCGCTCATTTGATTCAATTCTTTTTTTCCTGTCATATCGGTAGAAAATCCCAGATCGGAAAGAGTTGTTTTTATAAACTCGGCTACTGCTGCGATGCTCCATGTGGGAGCTGAACTATTCTTATCAGTCTGTTAAAAAAATATACGTAAATATTCAATCAAATGAAATTAAATTAAATAAACAAAGGCCCTAAATTCTAAACTTACCTGTACATTCGTAAACATTTTATTCACAATGCCAATGAGGTCTTGAATAGCAAATATCGCATTTGTGGTGTCAAAATCGTTTGCCAGAGACTCTCGAATTTTTCTCTGTGTCTCTTGCAGTGCCTGAAGAAAAGATTTCCATTAGTGTAATAAATGAGTTTTTCGTGTTTTAAAAATTTTTTGATACTTACGCGAATTACTAAATCTTCATCTATATTTGCTATGTGCAATCTTCCAGATACATAATCATTGCAATCATTCAAAAAGTTTTCCAGCTTAGTCATTATTGTCACGGCATTTTTCATTCTCTCGTGTGAGAATTCAATTCCTGTAAACAAAAGTAATAATATGTATATCAAAGTAATGAATAATCAAATAATTATTGATAGCTAATTACCTTTTCGATAATGTGTGAGAAGGCACAATAATCGAAATTGATCCGAGCTATAAGATTTCAGCAATTCTGGAATGCTTATTGTGTTCTGCAAGCTTTTGGACATCTTCTCATCTCCCTTCAAATGCAAAAATCCACTGTGCAACCAATAATTAACCCACTGATCAACTTCGTGATAACAACAAGACTGGGCTTCCTCATTCTCATGATGTGGAAATAACAGATCAATTCCCCCACTGTGTATGTCTATTGAACTACCTAAAACAGTGCTGTCAAAGAAATATAATTTTCTTAAATCATTTGTATCATTGAAACTTTTATTTCTGGAATAGGTACTGAATGAAAAATTTTCTTATTACAAACCTGGCCATTGCACTGCATTCAATATGCCAGCCTGGCCTTCCAGGCCCCCAAGGACTTTCCCAAAAAGGTTCTCCAGACTTAGCGCTCTTCCACAAAGCAAAGTCAGTACTTAATTTTTTATCGTGACTTGTCTCAGGAGGAAATGCTTTTGTCAGTTTGCCATATTTTCCATACTTTTGTGTGTCAAAGTATACTGAACCTTGAAGCATAGAATAAAAATCATTATTTCCTATAATTTGTATTAAATTCACAATTCTTACCATCCTTTCCAACATATGCATCATCCGCATTGAATACTTTTTCAACAAAATTAATTATTTGAGGGACATAATCCGATACTCTGCAGAATAAGAAAGGCAGCTTAATATTCAATAATGTCATATCATTGATGAATTCTTGTTCGTAATGCCTTGTCAGTTGTTTCCAGTCTTGATTAGTCTGCAAGGAACGTTTTATAATTTTGTCATCAATGTCAGTTATTCCCATCAACGTTATAACATTGATGTCAAAGAATTTCGTTAATATTCTTCTGATCACGTCAAATCGCAGATACGAGCTAAAAAATACATAAATTTAAAAATTAAATAACTAGAGGTAATAACTTAAAAATCACGAAAAATCAAAATAGTACCATGCGTGTCCTATATGAGATGAATCGTAAACTGTGGGACCACACATATACCATGTTGCTATTTTTTCATTGTTCAGAATCAGTGGAACATGTTGCTTCAATATCGGATTATAGATGTTCACATCTGTTTTAAAGCCTTCAGGTTTTATCCATTTCGTACATTTTTCTTCATGTACAAAACGTTTTGAGATCGCCGAAAATGCGTATCGTGGAATCCTCATGTTGTTTTTGTATGCATTTCATCAACAGCTTTCGAACCGATTAGTGGCGCGGCCTGCCGGCGAGTTGACTGTTTTGTCCACGTTTGGAGCCAGACCGGTGATCAAAATAAACAAACTGATTTCTTCGACGTATTTACAAAAATGTTAATTAATCTGCGAAGTACTAGTAAACTGTTTCAAAAAATCGGAGCACTTCGAAGTCCCGTTCAGTATCTTCATAGACACTTTAGTAAAAATGTTGGTATTGATTGCAATTGAGGTTAAAAGTCTTTTAAGTGTGTTTTTGATTTTAAAAAAGTTACAATTTCATTAGGAAACATTATTTCACAATAACAGTTATCATTATTTTTATTTCTGAAAAATAATAAAAATCACTCAGTACTGTACTCTCTCAAAAACAAATTTTATCTCATTATATTTGACATCCTTTTATATTTTGCTCTTTACAAGGTACCTGAATATCCAAAACGAATATTTTCGGGAATACAACCCACAGGGAATATCCACTTGGGCAACTACCTTGGTGCGATAAGTGAATGGATCAGATTGCAAAATTCTGGAGAAGATGTTATTTGGAGTATTGTTGATATGCACGCTATCACATTACCACAGGTTATTGAGTTTAATTATAAAAAAGTATTCATTATGTTTAACATAAAAACTGAAATGAACCAAGATATCAAGTGAATAATAAATTGTTGTCTTCAGGATCCAAAAGAGCTGCAACAAAACATTTTTACATTGGCAGCAACCTTATTGGCTTGTGGAATAGATCCAGAAAGGAGTATTATTTTTCAACAATCAACAGTACCCATGCATGCTGAACTTTCTTGGGTTTTGGGCTGCATTCTTACCATGCCAAAATTAGCTCAGTTACCACAATTTAAAGAAAAGAGTAAAGATCTTAAAGATATTCCTTTAGGACTTTATATTTATCCTGTGTTGCAGGCTGCAGATATATTGTTGTATAAGTAAGTTAAAGAATACTCGAATTTCTCTACATTCATATAGTTTTGAATATTTGGAATTGTTCTTAAATCATTTAATATTGTTTCATAGAGCTACACATGTACCTGTTGGTGAAGATCAAACTCAACATCTTCAGCTGGCCTATCATTTGGGACACGTTTTTAATAATAGATTCGGTGAAACGTTCCCTCTACCATTACCAATGATCAATGGTATCCAAAACAAAATTTGTTTCCTCACATCGTAATAAAATTCGATTGTTTTTAAGCTGACGTTATGAATTTCAGCGACAAGTGGTCGCATAAAGTCGTTGCGAGATCCAACGAAAAAAATGTCAAAATCCAGCGATAGTAAGAGAAGTCGGATAGAACTGATAGACACACCAGAAGAGATTTTACGCAAAATAAAAAAATCCGTCACGGATTTTACATCGGAAGTGACCTACGATACCGAGACAAGACCAGGAGTTTCTAATTTGATCACTCTCCATTCTTTAACGAGTGGGAAATCGCAAGAGGAAATATGTCGGGAATCGAAAAATTTAGACACTGGCGAGTAAGTTGATTTCATAAAATTACATCCTAATATTATTTACGATTTCTACTTTTGAATCATTGTTCTTTTCAGGTATAAGCTCGTGGTGGCTGATTCGGTAATTAAACATCTCGAGCCCATTAGACGGAGATACACGGAGTTGGTTGAAGAACCAGCTTATTTAGAAAGTGTACTGAAAAGTGGTACAAGCAAAGCAATGGAAATAGCTAGTGAAAATTGGACAGATGTTAAAAACAAAATAGGTTTTGGAAATGGGAGTTTTAATATAATAGCTGAAAGCATGAAAGTTGAGGCGAAAAGTTAAAGTGATTTAAACCTAATGTAACAAACTATTTATTGTAAATAATACAAAATTATATTTAACAAAAAAAATTTATTGTTTCATATCAATGACTAGTTTGCCTCTGAGGTGACCCTCTGATACTCGTTCGTAAGCTCTGGGTAACTCTTCAAAATGATAAACTTTTTGCACCACTGGAACGATCTGTGGATGAATAACGTTTGATTCTAATCTAGTATTTTTCGTAGTTTTTTTCATACATTTTTTCCACCTACCTGTGCAGATTCTACCAAATCCTGTATCATTTTTATTCCAGTTTCAGAAGGTGTGAAAAAACCCCATTTTACGCTTGCCTTTTTGTCCTTAGTCGGGAAATTATATTTTACCAAAGTCCGGATATTGTTGACCGTACCACCGATTAAACCGTACTGATCTACGTTTTTCAAAAGAGGTGAATTCAAAGTTATATATGTGTCATGAGGATATCCCTTCTCTTTAATTTTATCTGGTCCTTGCTGACAGCAGTCGAGAATTATATCATATCTGTGTGAGGAAAAAAAACATATAGATGTAAATTTATTTTACACCAGTATATAGAAAAGCGACAATAAGCAACTACGACGATAAATTACTCACGGTCCTTCTTCACGAATTTTTTCGTCAGCATTTTCTTCTTTATAATCTATTACATCAGCTCCCAAATTAATTAACATGTTAACCGCATCGCTGCTACAAGTTGTTGTCACCTGCACATTGATATTTGGTCATTTTTATCGATTTTCGCCCAATATGAAATAATATTTCGATTTGTATTATTTGATATTAGAATAGTTAATAAAATTTTTAATCATTAAAGAAAGTTTTATTTAATTTTGATAAAACAAATTAATTTATTTTTTACTCAAAACACAATATATTTACAAATTTTTATTTTAGTGATTGCATGAGATCATTTACTGCATCATTTAGTTGTGATTGTACTTAAGCACATCATCTACCCACATGATTGTTCCAAGCACGCAGCAGTTGGATCGCTACGGTTCCAACTCCTCCTGAACCTCCTAATACGAGTACACGCTGATTGAGTCTTGATGGTATTGCGCTCTTGTAACATAAACCTCCAGTTAACCATAGAGCAGACCAAGCTGTAAGGCCAGCATACAAAATACTTGCTGCTTCGACATAAGAAATATTGAGCGGACGTTGATGAACCTTTGATGACATCCAAAATTATTTTTTAAGTTAAACAATCTTAAAAAGGTTGCGTTCTCATTAATGTTACCAGACAGCTGTCAACGGTGACAAAATTTGCGTGACATCCTTGACGATCTATAGGAACTACACCCCAGACCTCATCTCCTAATTTTAATCTATCACCCACTCCGTGTCCTTTGGAGAAAATTGTTCCTGAGAAGTCTCTGCCGAGAGTCAGTGGAAATTCAATTTCAGGGTCACCATTCAGACCTTTAGTTTTCCGCAAGAAGTTAAAGGCTGTCGCTCCATAGCCTCCTGTTTTATTTTGAACATAAATATTTTTTGTAAATTACTCCTTTATCTATGTTCCGGAATATTATGATAAAAATAAAAATACGCACTTGTCATCGCGACATCGATGGGATTTACACTGGAGGCATCTACTTTTACTAAAACTTCATTTGGTTTAGTTATTACTGGAATTCTGACGTTTGACAATTTCAAATCCTCCAAACCACCGTAAGAATGTACTTGCCACGCGCGTGACTGGCCATCGAGATTTTCGTTACATTTTGTAGATAATTTTGACAGGTACCTTCGTTGGGTCGAAGATTTAACGTTTCGAGCAATTTTTATGACAGTTACAAACATCGTCATTACGTAGATTTTGAAAAAGACATTTGTAAAAAAAGTTGAGTATTTAAAGGTTATGTTGTGATTGCGACTGTTGTTTTTTTTTTTGGCAAAATGTTCGCGACGTAACAAATCAAAAATATACGTAGAATTCAAAACTGATGAAAACAACAATAACTGTATTCAACTTTAGTATTTTGCTCCAGATATTGCGAACTCCGGAAATTTTTATAGAGAATGAAAAAACATAAGGTAATGAAAACTCGTTCGCCGGGCGCAGCCGATTTCGATAACTTTCAAATTTCTTTTTTCGCTCTATTATTTACATCCATCTGCAGCAAAAAGCGCGCAAACAGCCATGTTTGATTCAACTGGCGAAATCAAGTGCGCGTACATCACCGGGGCCAGAAATCAATTCAATATTGTTATCAAAAATATTTTTTGAAAAATAGTTTAACAATTAAATAAAAACAAAATTATGACAGTTTTAATGGTGTGGGACAAAGTTTTAAATTTGAATTTTTACTCAAGATGTCGATTCCCAGCGCACGACGCAATCAAGTAGTAAAGACCATTATATCATCAGGCATAGGTCTGCGCATTCGCAGACTAATCTACTTATGAATGCATACACGTTATACTACTCCAGCAAATTTAACCGTACATTTGAGAAAATTCGAACATAAGAAACGAACAATAAATTTTCTTTGACGTGTAAAATAAACGAAGTAATCATTCGTATTGCGCATGTAAAAAGTAATAATAATGACAATAAAAAAAAGTTATTACCCACATCCCCTAGTAATATGTGGTCTTTCACTTCTGTCATTCGGAGAACATACTTTTATTTTACTTTTACGAGATGAAGTAAACTCAACCAAAGGCGAGTGTGCTTACAACCCTGTAAATTTGTTTTCCTACTAAAAGCATTTGCTCTCGCAAATGTTACGAGCTTCCCCTACGAGCAACAATTAAGACAAGCTTTGCCGACGGTTATAAAAGTAGATCAAGTATACAGGTATATATGTAACTGGATTTTATTAATGAATTAGTGACGGATGCATGCAATAAAAATGCTTTGAATAAAAAGGGTGAAAAAACTGATGAAAAATACGCAACGAAAAAAGCTCCGCTGAAATTTTCAGATAATTCAAAAGATGGTGGCTTCTCTGAATTATTTCTGAAAATAATATATGCTACAATAACAATAATAATTAACGAAAGATTGCGCGAGAGGAAATTTACGTTAGGCGGGGCACGGAGGATGAGAGAGACAGCAGCCGGCGTTCATCGTAGTAGGATTCGTGCATTCTACAGAAATGTAAATACTATCGTATACGTGTGACCGTATCGTAAGATATAGATGCGGATAGGCGAGAGAGAAAGAGCGCGCAGGCTCCGGGATCGATCGAGTATCGTCATGGTTACTGTTCTCGCAGTGTGCGCTTCTCCGAGCGCCACGAAGACGTTACGGAATCCAACACAACTTTGGGACTCGCTTTGCGGTGCCCCCGAAGGAGGGGCGCAAGAAAGCGGCGCCACCCGGAGGAGTTGGAGGTTATATCGCGTCGAAATTCAGTCTCCCTTCCACTATTGCAGACTGGACGCGTGAGAAGAGGCGAGATGGACCGCGAGAGATGAAGAGAAAGGTAAAAAGAAAATTAGAGAAAGATACAAATAGATTAAAGACAAGTGAAAAATAAACGAATTGAAAACCTTATAAAAATACAAAAATAAAACAGTTTTTATGTATCGCAAATAAATGAGGAAATGCTTCAATCGTGAGAGGGCGCGCGTGCTTGGAAAAGCTCGCGGGAGCGCAAATGAAAAGAGGCCCTAGGCTACGCTAGCTAGTGCAGGGAGGTGTTATACGCGAGGCTGTAGTACAATCGTGAACTCGAGAGGGCGAGAGTCTTCTCGGAGCAAGAAGAGTGAGAGAGAGAGAGAAAGCTCCGCGAATCTGTGGTATACGTGCGCCCGCGAGCGTGTGTATTGTTCGTGTGTGCTTCGCAGCGCCCTCACGAATATAAAATCGTCAATCCGCCTCGTATCTCGCGGAGATTCTCGACGGCACGAACAACGCCGGTAAAGCGCGAATCACCATAGTCACGCGCGTTTCGCTTCACATTATCATTCCTACGCAAGATACAAAGTCAAGAAACGGAAAAAGCTGAGACACAGTTTCATAGAATGGACTCGAGTGTACAACCGTGAAATCTCGAACAAACGAATCGACGTATGACTCGTAAGAGGCGGAAAAAAAACGGTACGAAGGAAGCGGAAGGAAAAAAAGAGCGTTCGGGAATATTTTCGAACGCGGAGAATCCTGCTCATTTTGAGTCAGCGTAAAAACATTTGACAGTGAATCGTGAACAAAGCGTACGTATCGTTGGAAAATTTATAAGTATAAGGAGAGTATACAAAAAATCGAGAACATCGAGGAGTGTGAGAGAGCGAGAGAGAGAGTGAGAGAGGGAGATGGTGAGAGCGAGCGGCGGTAGCGAAGCGAGAAAGAGAAAGAGAGAGGAAAGGAAACGCGTCGCGGGCGCATCGCGGGCGCAGCGGGGATATTGACATTTTCGGCTAGGGACGCATTCGTGGACCAGGGGCTCTGTGCTCTCCTGTGTGCTCTCCGAGATAAATTTATATGCATATATATGTATATATTTACGTTTGCATAGACATGCGTTTTATATATATACACATATAAATATGTAAATAAAGCTGTAAACAAACGCGCATTGTTATATTAACACAAAACGCACACGGAGTCTTGGCTCACCGATACTCCCATGGCAAAATTTCGTACAAAACCATCAAATCCGCACGTATTAAAACACGTTTTGACATCGGATACAACGTAGTGCTGTTTTACGGTACAGTATCATTTAAAAAAATAATCATTCACATGATTATGTACCGAAGAAAATGAAATTTTCGGTGAGAAAGAAAGATCTTCTTACAAAAAGAGTGCGTGAGGGATGGGAGTGCGAAAATTCAGCGAGCGAATGAGACGAGAGTTCTAATTTTGTCGCATGTTTTTTTAGTGTCAGTGAAAAAGTGTATCGTGCGTATTTTCCGTGCGGTGGCCATTTTCCTTTTCGAATGTATTTGTGTTGAAAAAAAAAGAGAGCAAGAAATGATCTTGAGAGTCCCGAGAACGGGTTGAGGATCGAGTGAGAGGGAGAGAAAAGAAAAAAAAAGGGTGCGGCGTTCACGGGGTGGGGGTTGAAAGTTTCGCCGGACAAGATCTTCGGAAACGTGGGAAAAAAATAACGAAGATCCTCGCGTACCGGTTGTAGGTTAAATTTTTCTCCGAATTCGTTTTTTTTCTACTTCTCTCGTTCTTCGCGACTCAACGATGCGACTCGAGACCGAGTTTTCTCCTCTCCTCTTTTTCCGTCTCGTTTCTCCCGTTCTCATTTCGCTTTCGCGAAAATCGAGCTTTACGCCCACTTCGGCCGCCGTTCTCTGGCCCCCTTGCCACACATTTTTCGCTGTGTGGACATTTATTTACACGTATACGTATCCCAACGTGCTCTCTACATGTACATATTTGCGCTAGAATCCTGTACTTCAGCCTCTTTCTCGCTCTCGGCGCTATCGCGCATCCCAGCCCCGTCTTTTGTCTCTCTCTCTCTTTTTCTCTCGCGCGCTCTCAAGCCCTTCTTGCCCCTCCCACGATGATCCGTCCCGTCCCTCGACCGCCAGCGACATGGCGATGTGTCGCGGCGGTTGAGCCTTCCCAACTCGACGCACACCCAACTCGTCGAGGACGATGTCGTCGACCGTAAGTCATCGTCTATCAAATCAACGTCATTCCAATCAAAAAAGAAAATCTGTCCACTCTCATCCTCCACGGTTATCCGCTTTTTTTTTCCTCGCCTTCTTTTTTCCACGAATCTCCCCGCCCTGAAATTTTCGACCGCTAAATTCTCTCGACGAAAGCAAGGTGAATAAGAAGTCAAAAAAAAGGAAGATCGCGTTTTTTTACGAGTGCGAAAAATACCGCAGTTGCCAGCACTGCGTAATATCGAATCCTCGATCTGGTGTACACAAGACTCGTTGCTTTTTTTTCTATACTCTGTTGTTGTTATTGTTATTGTTGATGCTCGCGTACGGTTTTTCGATGACCGATTTATTTTTCGTGTGGAAATAAAGCTGGGGATGAGACTCGGCTCTCGCTATTGGAATTCTTTCTCTGATGTTTTTTTCGTTCGCGATATGTATTGCCAAAAAATGAAAATAAGGGTGGAGCACCGGAGCGAAAAAGAAAGGGGGAGTGAGACCAAGAGTTGTGACAGTTCCGTGCAATTTTTGTGCTGCGCCTCGTTTATTTTGGATTTCTCGGACAAGCGATATTTTTTGTTTATTCTTCGCTTTTCATATTTCGTGCGGTGAATAACGCCGAGACGACGGTCTATTTTTTTTTCGTGCAAACCAGAAATAATTTACGTATTTTCTTTGTAAACTTCCAACGGTTGGATGTGATTTTCAGTTTTACTAACGTGGTTCGTGGATTTGTTTCTTTAGTAAATATTTTAGGTATTTCATACCTAAATACATAAACATAAATATAGATTTCATGAAACGCGTTTGAAATTTCGTTTATTTACTATTCGTTTTCATCGAAATTGAGCGAGTGACGAATGAAAATTACGCGATAGTTTTCTCATTTAATTTCTGCAGTCACGATGTCGTTATCGAATTGTAAAAGACACCATGAAATTGTCTCGCACTCCTTTTAAAAACGTGTAGATATTGAATTTTATCGCACGATCATGTAAATTAAACTGTTCAATTTTATCACTCATCGCGATAATAACAATTCGACGAATGAATATCATAGTGGACCATGGAAATTTAATTGAATCCTTTTCAAAACTCGTCACACAAAATTTTTTCAAAGAGTATTAAAAAAATATCTAAAAAATAAACAAACCAGTTCTTATTTTAACAAATTAATTTCAAATACTTTAAGACACTTAATTCTTTTGTATTGAATTTTTAAAAAACACTCAACATCGCATGTTTAATTAAAAATGTTTACTTCGATTCCATTTTTGATTGGAACTCATAAAAAAAATTGTCAAAGTTTTTCAATTTTGAATTTTGATGGTGTTGATTTGTGATTGAGAAGATTTTGAAAGCAACGAGACAGAATGGTGGTTAATCCCTTTGAATTTCGCTTCCTTATTCTTGGGTACGTCATGTCAGTGATCGCGACCGTTGACATTTGCAGTCGTTCTTCTCTCTCTCTCTCTCTCGCTCCTTCTTCGTCCTCTCTGTACCGACCCACCGACCCTCCACCACGGCATCGCAAACGCCGCGCCTCAATTCCCGTGTTGCACTATATAAGCGAGGAACGGGGCTTGTCACGGTAGTACTCGGGGCTGTGATTTCCGGGTTTCATTTTTAAATATAAAAACTTTTCTTTCACATAATTTCTATTTTTTAATTAACAAAATAAAAATGTATTATTATAAAATTTATATTTTTAAAATAACAAAAAATATTCGAGTGACTCGTGATTAATAAATTTTTCTAATCGCACTGACGTCTAAAAATGATCACAAAAATATTTTCATGAATGGATACAGCGAATATTTTTGTCAAACATTTCGGGAAGTGACATTGAAAAGTAATGAAAAGGCGACCTTCATTTTTTTTCGGAAAGAGAATAAGAAAAAAGTGACAAGTGAGACAATTTAAACATTGACGTGCACGGTGTGTTTTTCGAGGTGTAAGGGCGCGAGTGTCCGCATAGAGAAAGAGAGAGAGAGAAGAGAAGAGAGGCAAAAAGGAAAAGAGAGGGTCTAGTCCAGTAGCGTCCAAGCCAAACGTTGTTCTCCCCTGATTTCGACCCCCATCGTTTCGGAGAGTGCGCGAATTTCACGAGATTGAAAAACGAACGAAATCCCAATAGAGATTTATTTTGAAACATTTACGAGCGAGAATTCAATTTTGTAAATTCGAAAATTGATACTCGAAAAAAAAAATTTAAATCGTTTCGAATGTTCTTGCCACTTTAAATGGTCGATGAACGTTCACAATCAATTATGATGACTAAAATGAACAACAATTAAACGATGAATTAAAATGAACGAATTGTAAAATAAGTTCTAAACTTTTATGCTGAACGTCATGAGTTTTCGGGTCTCGAGATTTTTGAATCAGAACGTACAACTTATTTTATACTTTAAAAAAATTTTTACAAAATTGAATTAAATTAGATAACGAAGCTATAAATTCTTTATTTATTCTATTTTATTTATTATATATTTTATTTTAATTCGATTATCAGAAAGGATTAAAAACGTAAGGGAGTGCGCGATAATTTTATTATTTATGAAATTCGATGATACTAATTTAGATTATTTATAACAAATTTAGCGTTCGGTTGTCCTTTTTTAGCGGCAAACGAGGTGAATGCGCGAGCCTTATCGCTTTTGGTGGGCCCGGGGCTTCGTGTGCAGTCGAACGATAATAGCAACGATCCCGCGCAAATTCCACGCCCATTCTCGCCTGGGCTAAAAGCCCTTCGTAACGATGCAACGATATCGCGCTAACCCACGCACACGCGAATATCGCATTAAAAATCATATCGCCCGTTTAACGGGCACTTGCGAGAATATTATAAACAGGGCTATTGACTTTGTTGAATCGTGTCACCGAATCCAGGCGAAATGCCATTCAAATTAAACATTCCATCGCGCATTACACCGTTATTAAATTATTTACCTTTCATCGAATGATTTCTCTCCAAATAATTATATTCTGAGTAATTAAAGTTTGCTGATATCAAATCCTACGAAGCGTTAATCTCTAAATTGATCCTGACGTTAGTCCTCGACGAGTCCTCATTAAAAATTCGAGAATCGAAAGTCAAAAATAAACAAGAAGATAATAATCAATGAAAATATTTTTTATTAATTTTTTAATTAGAATTGTGGAGAATAAATCGTATTACAAATTGTTGCAATTGATCACAAGAAATTTTGACGCAATGAGGGTTGAATCGAAATATAAAAATTGGAGCTCGTAAAATTTGCAATCAGTCAAAAGTATTTTGAGAGAGTTAAAAATGAAGCAATTGCTCCGGTTGACAATGATGTTTGTGGGTAGGGAACATATGGGAGCTTGGTGCATTCGTGTGGATGTATCTTTGTATGGAGGGTAGTATATCGTGACCTCGCAAGTCAACGAACTGTCGATGCCTCGACGCCCGGTCTCTCGCACCGGGGGTGTGTATCGCTCGGTCAACCCTCATTTAGCATCAGGGGTGCAATGCCATCAAGTCGAGAAAAAAACATCGTACGAGAAACCAAAACTTTTCTCCCGCGGATATTTATTTACATACTAAAATTATATTTCAATCAGAACAACAATTTTTATCCACGTTTTCTTTTTCATAGTACAGTCAATTACGTAACATTTTATTCTTTATGAAAAAAAATTCGATTTATATCTTAATCATAAAATTATTTCAAGAAAAACTTTGCATAAATAAAACGATTAAATAAATAAATAGGAAGTTCTTAATTTTAAGAGTAACATCAAAATTCGTGTTTCTTTAAATAGAACTGAAGTTTTCAGGAAATTTTGTTCTTCTCGTACATTTTTGATTAAAAAAGTGCATGAATTTTGAAATTTTGGGATTTCGAAAAAAAAACTGGCAAAGACGTAGCTTTGAGATCGATGCAGGTTGAAGCTCGTTACACCCACGCTGAAAAAAAATGCATACATAAATGTGAAACTGGAAAATCTGAGGATACACACGGCGATACTTTTACTGCGTTTTTGTGCGATTCTCTACTTTGTCTTTTCTCTCTTTCTAATTTTTTTTGTTTTTTATTTCTTCTCTCTTTGAGGCATATATCGAAAACTGTATTTTACTGGCATTCGTACGTCGGCTATCTCTCACTCTTTATTTCTATCTATCCTTTTCTCGCGTAATCGGAACCCCCGGCGTTCGCCCAGCGCGTTTGGCTTCCTGCCTGCCGCTTTCCTCCCCTTTTATTCTCTCTCTCTCTCTTTTTCTCCTCCTTTTTCTCTTTCTCACACGTACCTCTTTTTCTCTTTATACACTCTCTTCTCTACGTACCTACACCTATACATATAATTTGCCCTCTTTCGGTTTTCTCTCTTGACGTTTCATTCAGCTCCGAAGGAAAGTCCGGAATTCCGATACCCCCTGGACCAACATTTTAACCGTTCGCTTTTTCATTTTTTTAATGTCACAGCTCTCCTCGCGGTTCTCATCTTCCCGAAGAATTTTAACGATTTTTAATTAGCCCGACATTTCGGAATCTTCGATGAATTTTTTACCAGGCACTTTTTTTTTATTATTATTTTTTAGAAAATTTTTCGGGTCATTTTTTGTGATTCTCGTGTCAGTGCACAATCGGGATGGAAGTGTGCCAATAACTTTTTCGTCTTTATTATTTGTACGTGAAGAGGGAAAAAATGATACCGTTTCTCGGAGAATTCGTGCGGGAAAGGATTTGCGATTCCTGGCAGTTTCTCGGATTTTTATCAGCGCGGCTTTCATTTATCTCCAACTCTGGCCTCTCGCTTTTTTTCCTCTCTTTCACTCTCTCACTCTCTTTCTCCCTCTCTCGCTCCCTCGTGCAGCTCCACCCTGACGTTGCAAACCCTAGTCATCCGATCCTTGAACTAGGTCATCTTTGTTTTGGAAGAGCTCCGTGTTTTGTCTCTACAACGCGTACCGCAACGGTTGTTATTTATTTTTAGCCACGATAGGCCTACAACTTTCCTAATTTAAGCAATTTTCAAATATTTCTCATTTTCAACTTATATTCTCCTCAAAGCTCGTTTTCATCAGATGTCGCGATACGGGCAACAAATTTCACCGACGTTTTCAAGATTTCGCCAAGTGCACTGCGCCAGCCTTTGAAAATAATCACAAACCGGAATTCCAAATACTAATTACGAGAAAAGCTTATTAAAATGTACGAAATAAAATATTTAAGAAGATCAAACGCTGTCAACAAAAAATTTGAAAAATTCAGACCATCGAATTTTCTACTAACAAACAAAATTCTCAAAATCTTTTATCCACTAATTTTTTTCTAAAGACTGACAAATAAACTAAAAAATATACAAAAATTGAAAACATCGAATTTTCTACTAACAAACAAAATTCTCAAAATCTTTTATCCACTAATTTTTTTCTAAAGACTGACAAATAAACTAAAAAATATACAAAAATTCAAACCATCCAATTTTCTACTAACAAACAAAATTCTCAAAATCTTTTACCCACTCATTTTTTTCTAAAGACTGACAAATAAACTAAAAAATATAAAAAATTCTAAAACTTCTCTCAAGAATCTTGAACCCTGATTTCTAATTAATCACAAACTCTGAAAACTAATTACGAGAGACTGATTAAAAATTACAAAATAAAGAGAAGAAAGTACTGGGAAAGGAAAGAAAAATGTAGAAAGAAAATCGTGATTCTGTCGGATTCCGTTCTTTTCATTAACTCACCAGTGTATTACCGAATGGATTTTTCTTTGGTTACAACGGGGAGTAAGGGAGAGGGAGCTCTATAGCCAGAAGCCAGATAGCTGTTAGGACACATTATTGTCGAGCGTACACGGTAGATTTGCAATTATCTCGTATGGCTCGATTCAACGAGGACTTTTCTTTCTCTCTTCTCTTCTCTTCTCTCGGGACAGAAGAGGCAATATTAGCCACTTTCAAACTTGGATATACGTCTCCGCACACGTATACCTCGTGTAAACATACACAGACGCGCGCATTATATATGTATTTATGTATGTATGTATGTATATATGAATGCTCATATGTAGAAATAACGAGGCTTTTCTCAATGCTGGGAGATTGGCCTCGATCCTTGTACTTGTCAGCATTTACCTCGCCTTCAACCATAATATCGATTATCGAACACGTGTGTGTGCGCCTCTTCGCCCTTATTCGTGCGCGTATCGAATTTTCCCTCTTTTCGTTGCTCTTCTGTAAACTTCGATTATCCTGATGGGCCCTGATTACAAAGAACGATTCTGTAATCTCTCTACCGATGGCTGACCTGTTACAGCCTCTTCCACTGCTCTCTTCGCTATTTCTCTCGTGCCGCGACGTTACGATTTTCCGATAAAATATTTTTTTTATTATTGGCGTATGTTTCGAATGGAGAAACGTTTTTACGCTTTGACTGTTTTGAGTAGTTTAAAAAATTTTTTTTTTTTTTAATTTTTGAAAGAAAAGTAGAGATAGAGGGAATAATTTGCAGTTTGCAATTTTGATGAAATGTTTTTTATTGGAAGATGTTTATCATTGGGAAACGTTTTTCAAAAAAATTTTACTGTTTTTAGTTTCGAAAATTTTTTTTTCGTTAATATTCGAGCAATATGCAGAATTGAGATACGATTTTTCATCATTTTCTTAGTTTATTGTTTCTCAAATCGAAATATGAAGACGATTTTTTTTCTTTTGAATACAAAATTTTCAAAGATCAAAAATCTAAATTAGAGATGACAAATTTTAGGTAACTTTTTTTATTCAGAATTTTGAATAATTTGAGAATTTTTCTTTTTGCAGCAATCATGCCACGAATAAGCTGATATCATCAGTCGGCGTCAATGATGTGACAATAAAAAGGAAAAAAACGTGAAGAGTAAAAAAGGAAGAACAAAAAATTCCTTCTTCTACTCTCTCCATTCGGTGAATACGAGATCGAATGTCGAGTGCTTCCCAATAATATCACCGAGGACTCGCGGTGATTTGCTTCAACCGGTGCCAAAATACATCGAGAAGACTTCAAGAACGCACTGAACAAAAAACAAAAGAGGAAACAAACACCAAATCAGTATAATCAGCCAAAGAATTCTGTGTCAAAAGAAGAAGAAGAAGAATAAAAATAAGAATAAGACGAAGACAGGAAAGAGAAAAAAATAGAGATGATGGATTGATATCGAGCGGGAGGGAAGGTCGATTCGATTTTTTCTTCGAGGAAAATAATTAGAGCGACGGAGAGGAAGGAAGCTGCGAGGAGGAGAGAAGGGAAGGGAGTGTGTAAAATGGGGAATAAATTGTCGTGCAGCTGTGCACCCCTGTCGAAAAGGGGGTACCGGGACGAGGACTCACCCTGGCAAACAGCGACAAGACCCGGAATAGGCCCCAGGGGTGAGGCTGGCCACTTGCTCAGGTGCGGAAGCGTAATAGAGAAGAAGAGGTGCGCATATACCATACCATTCGACCATTCCATTCCACCACTCAACCTTCTTTTCTCTTTTTTATCTGTCTCTCTTTCTCTGCCCATATCTCTTGTCTATTTGATACCTTTTATATATAATATCTATCTATATATTTATTCAATGTGTACTAATTTTTTGTACGAATTTTTCCGGACTCGTTCTTTGGAGTTTTCCATCCGTAAAAAGTGCGATTTCACGATTAAAATCTATTTCTATCCAGGATTTTTCTTTCCAATTTTATTTCTCGTTTCTTAATTCCGGGACCGATGTCCATCGAGGTGAGCTTCACAATGTCTTTTAAATAGAATTTTAGAGAGAAGTTTCGATTAACGAAAATCAATGATTTTTTTATTTTGTTAAATTCTTTACCAAATCAATATTTTAATGATTTTTTTTTTGCGAACATCGGGAATTTTTTTGAAGATAAATTCCAATGTCACTGATTGAAAAGTATAGTCAATACTGATTTTTTATTCTACAATATTTTTCACTCTTTCTTTTCTAGACTCAACGTAATGACGAGACATTAAGAGAAAAATCTTCAAGTTGCAGATCCTTAATCTGTGATTTACTCTCCTGGTTCCTGCCTTTGAATGTTTGAATGCATATCGAAAGAAAGAAAAAAAAATCGTGAAACACTGAATAAACATATAATTCACGTCTGGTGCATAAACCAGGGAAAAAAACATTTTTTTTCTTTCAATCGTGTTCGTTTCACATTTCCGAGACACCTTGTGTTTTCTTTCCCTTCGATATTTCATCGCACTTCATGTATTTTTTTTTTAATTCACCAATACGATTTTTATCGTTTTTATTTTCGTCGCTCCACACTCCGAATTTTCTTCCCATCGATGATCCTTTTCTTATCACCTCACGTTCGTACGCACGATCTTCTCTGTTATTGTTCATACCCGAAGTTGTTGAACCAAACGAATAAGTTTCGTGACCTGTAAATTACACGCTTTGCACGTTTGTTAGAATTTTTAGACAAAACATTCGCCATTTTCGTAGAAATCTTTTTTTCAATAAGTAGAAAACATCAAACATCTGTTGACGTCTGTCAAAATCAATTGAAATTCTTTTTTAAATTGAAAATAGAAAGTCACATTTAGAATTTTTTAGTCCGAGACTTCTAATTTATAATCCAAATTTTATTTTAATTAATTTGTTTACTCTCTCTTTGTTTTGAGTTCCCTTGTCGAGTAGTAATTTCTTTTTTGAGATCTTCTTATCATGGAAATTATTTGGTTGATGTTTATGGATTTTAAATAATGAGATTAATTGCAGACTCTGGGCGGAAGTGTTCCACGTAAGTTCGAGCGGTGGGGGCACGGTAAAATGGCAACAAGTATCCGAAGATCTTGTTCCTGTGAATATTCGATGTCTCCAGGATACACCTGAATTGGTCTTCCATATCACAGCCTATAACAGTCAGGTCGACAAGATTCTGGACGTGCGACTCGTGCAACCAGGTTTGCCCTTTTGTTTTCAAATTATTTTTGAATAAATTATTTTTATTAAATTTTTAACATAGAATTGACGTATTGTCAAAAAAAGACGTTATTTTGTTTTAAATTATTTCTTCACTTTTTACAACATACTGTAATTGTTGCGATTATTTTGTTTAATATTTTCTTACTTGATTTCTATAATTCTCCTCGTTTATTATATTTCCTTTATTTTTAAATCATGTATAATTGTACTTTTTGTTACAGGAACAAGAATCGGTCAAGCGTCCGAGTGTTTCATTTATTGGAAAGATACGATGACCAACGACACTTGGGGACTCAATTTTACATCGCCGATTGACGCTAAACAATTTAAGGAATGTTGTGTGAGTAAAAAAACTCATGAATTATACTCTGATATTTTTTATCGAGAGAAATAAAACTCTTTTATAAATATCCATTAATTGTTATCAAAAGAAGAGAAATTAAAAAGCTGATCCAATTTTCATAAATGTCAGCTAGAATTTGATGTATTTGGAGGCAGTCAATTATTATAAATGAACTAATGCTTTCAACGATTTCAGACACCATCGACAAAGACACCGAGAAAGGCGGCGTCTCTGTACTCGTTCAAGCCGGAACAGGGGAATAAACAGAAGGTGAAGCCGCGGATAAAACCACTCTCGACACCAGCCTCTCCAAGTCGAACGAAAGCTGCCCCGCAGTGTACTTGTATGCGCCCGGAACAGCTCGCGACCCTTCGTAGCCAGGATCTCAGATTGCGATGTGATTACAGACTTCAATTCATTTATTCTTTCGAATGCAAATAATATATTCTTAGATATTTTAAATAGAGAAGTTTCTAGTTCTTTTTTTTCAAGTTATTGAAAAACCGATGATAAAATTAATTTGTGTCATCGAGAGTAGTTCATTGCATTAAATATTTTTTAATTCAGTGTTCAGGTAATGTGTATGGATTAATTTTTAATTCTTATACATTTGCAGGTTCCACAACGTTGCCAAGAACCATGGCGCGTTCTTCGGACATGGAAGCAACACCAAATCGCGACAAAATAACGGCGGCAACGTCGAGTGCGTCGCTGTACGACAACGTTAACAACGCGAATGAGACTCCGGGCAAGACTATGAAAGCTGGTGACTCCTGCAAGCACAAGGACAAGCAGAATGAGACCTGTCAAACGACACCGAAGACAGCGAACGTCTCGACCGGAACGGCAACGGTGGGTTCTCAGGTACAGCAGTTAAAAGGAGAGACAAAAAGTTTCAAGATGGGCATTATAGGACCTTGCGCTTTGCGAGCTTAATTTATAAGTTTTCTTCAGTTTCGCTGATATTGCCAAACAAAGTTTTATCCTGAAATATAAATATATATAATAACAAATTTCTAACATATTTAAATTTGGCAAGAAACGGGTTTGACTTCTTATTGAAAAAAGTGAATCTAAAAATAATTTGGAAAAAGTTTATCGAGAAATGTCCAGGGAATATTTATAAATCAAGCGAGGGGAACGTTTTTGAAAAGTCAAGCGTTGACCGATGCCCTTTTTATATTTGTAAAGATCGACAGTCCGGAGGAGAAGGGAACAACGATATCGCCGAAGAAGGGGCTGAAGCATCAGGATAGCAGTACGCAGCAGAACGGTAGCGGGGAGCGAGAGACGCTCAAGTCAGAGGGCACGCAGGCTGGCGGCACGTTGCAGAACAAATCGATGAGGAAGGAGCAGTTGCACCACACGAAGTCGGCGGACTACACGGAGCTCGAGATGCAGAACGGTAACATCTTCAACATCGTGAACAACAATCACAGCGTGAGAAAGTCCAAGAGCAAGAGCACAGACGACATGAGAATCGAGAACGCCCAAAATGGCGGATTAAGCTTGGATCCGAGCACGCTTAAGAGAATGCTCAAGCCGATGCCGAGCATCGACAGCCCCGTTACTTCGCCCGAAATGACGAGGAAGCGGTCAAATCATCATCACACTATTCATCATTACCACCCAAATAACAACAATCAAAAGTACATGCACAACGAGGCCGAGAATGAGAACTACGCTCAGCCCTATCGCGGTCCGTACAACAACAAGGTTCAAAGCTCCCGTAGCGTCCACGAGATGGGACGCCAGTACAGCGGTATAAAGGGTTATGATCTTTTCATACACTATTATCAACGTATTTGTTTGTTCTATTTACGTAATCACTTTTTTAAAGTATTTTTCTATTTTTTTTACGATTTTCCAATTTTTAATATCAATTTTTTAAAGACACTTTTTACTTCAAATCCTGCTACAAGAATGGATGTTTCCCTTGTATCTTGTAAAATGTTCAAGCTATTTGATTACCACTTCCTTCTTCATTACAACAGAAAAATGCTATTTTCAGTTTCTTATTTATTTTTTACAGTTTTAGATGTGTCCACGCTTTATCATTTGGTTTCGTTTTTATTGGATGTTTCGATAAAGTATATATCCCGGTAGGTGCACAGTTATTCTGTAAAATATTTTTTTTTATTATAATTTATCTGATTTAATTTTGAATTAAATCTTCTTAAACAATAGGTGTATGTGATAGGCGAATAATAGTTAGTGAGAAATACAAGAGGCGATAGTTTGTACGTGATTAGGTGAAGGAAAGAGATCGTTGGCACAATTCCTGTAATGTCTGCACGAGGCATTCTTTCATCTGCTCTGTCTTAGGCGGCAGAGGCAGGTTGTACTTAGATTTGGAACGTAATGGATGCGCAGGTGACATATCCCCGCCATCGGACAACGTGATATTCGACAATCAGTGCTACGCGACGACCCCGAGCTCGTCCAACGGGAATTCGGACATGGAGCAGCCGAATCATTGCAACTCTCGACGCTGCACGAACGGAGGTGGCGGACAAACATATCAACAGCAAAATATGCAATCGGTATCCACTCCGGGCAGTCCAACCAGTCGTCTCTTGCTGGAGTACGAGATGCACCTTCGCAACACCCTCGCCAAGGGCATGGACGCCGAGAGCTACAGCTTGCACACATTTGAGGCTCTCCTTTCTCAGAGTCTCGAAAATTTGGGTACATTTTATTCCTCAACTTTTTTCGTATATCTATCGTTGATTAAACTTTTTTGTATACAGATTAATTTATGATTTTATTAATACTCATTCATAACTAAGTAATCTAGATTAATAATACTTTGTCCGTCACTATAATGATTCATTTATTTTTACAGAATTTGCGGAAAATATTCCACTGAACGTTCAACGCACACCCCACCCTTCGCGCAGGCGTAAGTTTCTCAACTCGAACCGTTACCTTTTGCACAACTCTCTCTTTTTTCTTCTTTCTCCCTTCTTTTTTATTCCACATTATTTTATCGAGCCGTCGATAATAGCACGCAGGTATAGTTAATTGGCTTTTATGTAACCCCGTGTCTCCTCCTTCCTTCGTCATCACTTTGCTATCTGGGAGAGCGAGGGGTTGACATTTTCCTCAGATAGAGATTTCTTTCCACAATGGAGGCACACCCGTTGCGAGATATTAATTTACCGTCCAAATCGTGATTTTTTTACATTTTTTGAGTAAAAATGTGATTATTTCATGAGATAATCGATATAAGTACGATTTTCGTAAATTCCAGGCTCGGCATCGAACAAATCATCGACGCTTCCACTCTCGTATCGCTACTGCAATGAGCGGCAGAACAGCAAGGATCGCGATGGTTATTACAGTGACAGAAACGAAATAATAAGGGAAAAGCGGGAGCGTGAAGCGGAACGTGAACGAGGATATCTCAGTGACTATAATTCGAGGTAGGTAGACGTTAAAATTTTTTACAAGTCTAAAAATTATTAAAACATTTTTCGAATATAATTTTTTTCCCTTTTTACTTGTTGCTTGATATTTAATTCTTTCCCAACTAAACTCTATCAATATTTTTTTCAAACGAAATAAAAATTTGACAATCTTTTTATAAAGTCAAAAAATATTTAAAAATATATAGTGAGGTGAGAAAATTTAAATATTATTTCGTCTGTCGAAAAGATGTCAGAGCTGCTTTGGGGAATCGGCAAGGGCTCAGTGGTTCCGTCATTCAGACGGCTGGCAATCGGGAAGCTCTACCCTTGGTTCGGGTGCATCGAATTCCGTAATTCCGGGCTACAGCGTTGGCCACAAGAGAGAATCACCCTGGGACTCGTTACCCTCATTGAGACACGAGGGAAGCCTCAACGACAGCGGTTACAAGTCGAATAGAACGGATTCTATGGAACAACGGTGAGAACGACTTTCTTTATCCTGTTAACGAAAAGTTATCACCCTTTTTGGTAAGAAACGAAAGACGAGCCTCCTAAAGTCTTCTTTTGTAAATTCTGTACATACGAAACCCCAATTGACTTTTTTATTTGAGGGACCACTATGACCACCGAGCCATCGTCTACGGTATCCGATTTCAATCCTATTATCTCCAACACGAATACACAACATTTATATAGAATTGTTTTAGAAATGAAATCATTGTACCATTATTTGAAATTATCAGCAATTTATTTTACAACAGTTCATTTTTTATCTTAAAAATCAATATTCTGAAGAAAGTGTTTTTTTTTTCAGTTATGGATTATTTCTGGTCACGATCATTTTTTAGATTAGAGAAAGGAAAGTTGGTGAATAGAATTCTAACAATATTGTTGGGGCTTTTACGAGAATGGTGGCGGAAAAGAGATTGGAGAGAAGGGCATGTCGAATAAAAGCCTAAATGCGTCTGATCTGAGTCGGGAATGACCTACTTTCCACAAGAATTAATCGGTCAAAAGCCTCGCCTGCAATTGCAGGGTACTTTGTACCTACACGAACCTGACCCCATTGGACGGAAACGTTTTTTGCTCTCCACGTCCAAGCTTTTTCGTTTGCGGCTCTTTACTTCTTTTTTTTTGCGCCAAACTCCAATGACAATCGTTCTCATGGCGTACGACGCATAAAAACGGGAAAACCTCTGGTTTGATTCTTTCTTAACGACTAAAAGTCCGCACGGATTACTACGCTTTTTTTTGTCTCGGGTGTCTACGCATGCCGGAACAACTCAAAAGACTTTTTCCACAAAAAGTCGAAATAAAATATGTCGAAAACAATTTTTCCTGAATCTTTTATCACCCAAGCTGCCATAACTGAAGAAAAATATCGCTCAGTATGTTTGCCGAGCGAGAAATGTTTACCTCCGAATGGAAAATATCAGAGAAAACAAATTTCAGTTTAAAAAGAAGGGAGTCGGGATCGCGAACCTATTACTCGAGCCGACGTTACAATTATCCGCAGGTTTACTCGTGTCCCCTGGTGCGTTCCGACTCTGAAGTAATCTCGTCAGCATTGTCCTCATTGTCTCGTTAAATTCAAACCCGTACAAGAGTTTGTTGCCTCGATCCTCTTTTGTTGACACTACTCCCGTTCATGACAAGTTTTCCTACGGAAAATTTGTTTACGCGATCTTTGAAAAGACTTTCGACAAAGAACGTCAACAAAATCTTCCCAGTGGTTCTGTTGAAAATCTCAAAAATTTGAAAATGGGACAAGCATTTCTGTCAAACAGTTTCTATGGAAACAAAAATAATTCAATATAATAACGTTTCATTTAAAAAATAATTTGTTAGTAGAAATAAATTTTACAAACGTGAGACTCATACATTTTAAATATGATTTCGAAAAGAGTAAAAACAGGTATGAAAAGATTTTTGAACGGGAAAAAACTGTACAAAGGTAATTAAAAATACGAGAAAAAAATTCTAATTCGATAATTGCATTGGAATGATTTCAGTGGAACGTTCGATAGGCAGGACAGCGTTAGATCGGATTACATGTGCGACAGGGACGGGAGATACGGAATTGTACAACAGGCATCGCTCGAGAGCACGGACTCGAGGCTCTGCTACTTGACGTCCTCCGAGGTGAGTCATTCGCCATGCATGTAAGCGCGCACACGAGCTGCCGGAGTGCCTGTTGACCTTTATCACTTGAATATCAAGATCCCATTGAGCCGTGAACAATTCAAAAGCAAACTTCCCTTGACTTTGTCGACAAAAATGTTCATACTTTTATCCGCCTACGATTTTTCTCTCATCTTCTTTTTTCTTTACCGCAACTGACTTTTTAAAATATTGCGAATTTTAAATTCGATGGATTTGAATTTTTTTACTTTCACTTATTTTCGTGAAAAGTGAAATTTATTCAAAATCTTTTTGAGCCTTTTCATCAATATTTTAATGAGTAACATTCTGCAGATTGAAACACATGTATCAAGCATTCAACACGTTCTCCGACCTTTTTTACTGTTTTCAAAATGCACCTCAGTCTTGTTAAAATAATATTTCAGTATTTTTCAAAAGTTTCGACAAATTTATCGACGAAGCAATTGAAAAATGGAAATACGTGTTTGAAATGTTTTATATTTTTACGAGCAACGAAAAATTTAAAAGTTAAATTGGCATATTGCTGGAAAAAAGGATTTTTTGTGAATAAAAGTTAGCGAAGAGCAACCGGAGATAAAATAATTTTCAGAGAAATAAAAAATTCATTTTTTCTTGGAGTGACGGCGAGATTTACGATTTTTTTGTCAGTGGAAATTCATACTGGAATTTTATTTTTGGTTTTTCCGCGACGCCACGGCACGAATGAATAATTAAATTTGTCTGAATTCACGTGCAGTTGACTGGAAGAGAAATAAATAAATGAGAGCACAAAAAAGGGAGGCAAGAAAGTAACGAAGAGTCGTGAAAAAGTTTCGCGGAACATTCCGAGCCGAGATCATATCGTTTTTTATTTTATCATTCGAGGCTAACGATTCGCGGGACTTATTTTTCTCGGTCGCAATTTTTTTATTCGCTCCCTGTGAACTCTTGCACCGAAAGATTCTCGTCAATTAGGATTTGAAAAAAAATAAATAAATAAAAATGAAAGAAAAATGTAGGGCGTCTATGTGAACCGGGAATGTGACGGTTCCTCCTTTTTTAATTTCTTTTTCTGCTCTATCTATCGGACAATGAAACGTTGATGTACGCGGTAACTTCATACCAAGTCACGTGAAATGCAACGAGATATTTGAGACGAAAGGGAAAAATTTCTTTTTTTTCCTCCTCGTATATTTGCGCGTATAAAAATTTCCTTTCTTTCCTCGACTCTCTCTTTTTTTACCCGCTCTCTTGCATGTTCGTCCCCTTTGAAGACATTTCTTTTTCATTCCCCCCTTTTGAAATATCCATTTGAGAATCTAAAAGCGCGCGGTCCGGACGAGAACTGGCTAGTGCACTCCCTCCTAAGGGACAGAATTTAAAAATGAACAAGTGAAGAAAAATAGAAAAGTTACTTCCAAACTAAACCATGGATAAAAGTGTTGCTAGAATCGACGTCGAATAACGTCACGAGCACAAAACGCGAATAAACGAACATATCTACAATAATTTTTAAAAATTGAAATATTCGAGCTCGAATTTTCATCCAATATCTGATCTCTATTTTTTTCAACCAAGAACTATAATTATCCTTCTAATTATAGGATTTACAATCGAAGTTAATTTCGTCCATAGAAAATAGAAATTATAATATTTGCTGGACTGCGCGTGGCAAGAAAACAAATTTCTTATCACAATGATATCTTTCGAATTATGTGCACTTTTGCAAAGAGGAATAAAGGAAGAAGTCGATCTCTAGAATCTATTTTTATCACGTGTGGTTAACGTAGCAGGAAGGCCAACCCTTTCTCTCTCCTTCTGTCTCTGTCGCTCTTGGTATCCTTTCTCGTAACATCGATAACCTACTGACCCTGCTTCTCGGCTCGCAATTCCCTCGTACCCATCGCTTCTGCTCCATCTTATTCGCTCTTTTTTTCTTTCTTCTTCGTTTACTTCTTCTTCGGCGATTTTCTCGCAGCACATGTTTTAAACAGGCTAAATCTTCCGTGTGCCAAGCCTTTGACGAGATGCATCGCAGTACCTGTGGAAAAAGAAAACATTGGAAAAAAGTCTTTTTACATTCATGCAAAGTCGCGTCGCATCACTGAATTTTTTAAGCCCGGTGAATCGTACATTTGTCCAAAATTTTCATAAGAGCGTGCAAAATTCATGAAAGGTCTGCAGGATACATTTTTTATTCCAAAACCTTGTTTCATCAACTATTATTTATAAATAACTAAATTATTCATTGTTTAAGCACAACTCAATAATTTAGAGTAAAAAACCAAAAAAGTTTACGAATTTCCAAAATTTTCACGATATTTTAGTTTGATAATTTTAAAATGATATTAATGCTTTATTTTCGCTTCAAATTTTTATTTCTGTATTCAAAGAGTATATTTTTAAAACTAATTCTTCAGTTTGAAAAACTGCATTCTCTCGTTCTATTCTTTTTTTATCACACATAAATCAAGCCCGGGGGAAGATTGTGAAAAGTTGGATAAAGAATGGAATTTATAAGAGACATTGTGATTACGAGAGAATAAGTTGCGATATCGCGAGTGTATCTTTTCTCATTTGTTTTTTTCCTTTCTTTTTTTTTGTTCTCGAGCAGCATAATACTGCAAGCGCTCTCGCTCGGCTAATGTACTTTCGGGTAGGGTAGAGCTTTTTTCCGCCTCTCTCGCATTGCTCTTTTCCTCGTTCGATATCATCACGAATACATGTTTAGTGCTTTATAATGCAGTATTTATCGCGGTGAGGCGTGATGTACAATCGTGTTACGTCATGCACATGGACGCAACAAAAAATCCACACCGTGTGCGTACGTTTCGTTGCATAAGAACGAATGGGAAAAAGCTTGAAAATATTCCCTCCCTCATATTTCTAACAGGTGCATGCGCAAAAAAGTTTCTGTCAAAAATTAAATTCCGTTAAAGATTTTTTGATATTTCACGCCGGGAATAAAAATACTTTCAAAGAGAATTTTTTTTAATTAACATTTTTTCAACAACTCGCTTCGTCTTAGCCCGCAGTGTCGAGTAATTTATTTTTTACTAGCAGGTTGTAGTGTTTCGGCCACTTCGAGGTCTCGCTGTGATTATTAATTACAAAGTAATAAAATTTTTCATGAAAATATGTAACAGCAGAACTTTCAAACCGAATATGAATTTTTTTGAAATTTTCATGAAAAATGAATATTCGAATTTTTTAAAAATTTTCTTGCATAGAAACCTTCTAGAGATAATTACGAACAAAACAAAAAAAATCATCCCAATCGGTCCAGTCGTTCGAGAGTGATGAGGTTACATACATGTGGCAATTTATTTTTATATACATATATAGATGGCGTCAAAGAACATTCGAGGTTTGTGATGCAACGTTCTGATCGGTATTATAGTGAACAATTTCATTTCCTTAATAAAGCTGTCTATATCTATAGCAAATAGAGTTTCAAAGATATTTCAATAAATTCTGTTAATGGTTACTAAGAAATTAAATGCAACGGCTAGATAAATTTGAATTTATTGCTCTGAATTCTAGTTGAATCGTGACATATTCTAATTGGATTTAATTTTAATAGTCAATTCAATGAGATATTATGAGGCACTCTAATTGAGTAGACTTTTGCATTTAATGCATTGCATACTCGACCAGGATATTACAAAACCACCGCTTACACAACTAGAAAACATATTTGTCACCGTTTCAAATCTTGTCACACAATGCACTATATTATAATCACGATCGGGAAATGTTGAATAGTGGACACGCGGTTGGTATGGGGTTCCGCTGGTCTCCCACGTTAAAACGGTTATATCGCGATAATCGATTTTGTTAGAATTTCTTGAAATTTGACATGAATATTCATAAATGGTATCATGAAAAAGTTTTTAAAATTTTAGAATTTTCGACAACGTAGGAATGAAAATATTTGTGTACCATAAGGACCCAAGCTAAAAACTACGATTTTTAGCAATCAATATTTTTAATTTTATGCCATAAAAGCTTTTCAGATTTTACACACGATTTTTAGGACACTTAACAAAGATCTAACGGATTTTTTTCATGAATACTTTTGGTCTTGATTGCCACGATACCGGAAAAAAACAATACTGACTAAATGAGAAATTAATTTAAAAAAAAGATAGTGAAAATAAAATGAAATGACAAAAAAAATGGATTGTCGAAAAGGGTTTTTGAATTTTTTATCAAAATCAGCATCAAATCAAAATCATATGAAAATACCTGAATTTTTATCTTTTATAAATTTATAATTCATGATATGACTTCAACAAAAAATTTGCAAAATGTTACAGGATTTTTTGATTTGTAGTCTTTGTATTGATAAGAAAGTAATTTACAATTTGGTAAATTAGTACGAAAGTTCTGAAATGAAACGCCACATTGTAACGTGACAGACATAAATGATCCTCTCTTTTTAATTTATCACCTTATGACGTTGAGAGATTACCTGTTAGTGTTTTTTCTTGAAAAAATGAATTTGGTCTTCCCATGTCGTATATTTATGTCTTCAACTCGCTATATGTGCATGGCAGTCACGCTGAGAAAAAAAGAGGAAAAGGTACAGAGATGGAAACATTTTTCGCGACATCTTTTTCGCGGGTTTTGTGATTGGAATTCTACCTTTATGCCTAAAAGCTCTCGCGATGTCTCGCTCTCTCTCTTGCTGTCTCTCTTATTTTTCTCTCTTACTTCTTTTTTTCCTCACCGGTGAGAGTAACGTTCTTTTCTCCCAGCACTCGAGAAACAATCGCGTCTTTCATACCATATACACGTTCTCGACGAAAAAAGAAGGCCCGAGACGCCAAGAACCGTCCGGAGTTATTTTTCGCTACATTTTTCTTTCCCCATTGACCTCAACAAAAGCCTTAATTTTTTTTATATTTTCGAAAAAATATTCTTTAGGAAAAAAAATCGTGACACTTTTATTTCTAAGAAAATATTTCACGTATATTTCCTATCCAACCCTCGAGGCATTTTTTGGGTCTTCAGAATAATGAAAGATTGTCAACTGTGTGATATTCGTGGAAGATCCATTTTATCGAGTTTGACGTAAAAAAAATTTCTGGCAAGAGTAAAACATAAAATCTAACTCTGTTTAAATTTGCATTGTGAACCAGTGAGCGCAAGAATCTCAATTTATTTTGTTGTGTTCATACTTTCCGACGGGTGCATCGGAAATTGGAAGCGCAAGGGCGCGTTTCGTCTCTGTTTAAAAACCTTGAGTGATAAATTGTTATGAAAATAGAAACAATAATATTTTGCTGTTTTTTCGTGCTCGTCTGCTGCGTAATATTTTTCCTGGTAATTTTTCATAGAAAACAAACCTATAACAAATAACAAATTTAATTTTCCGTGGTCCAAAACAATCCTACGCGGTCTTCCGAGAATTGAAGTAGAATCATATTCGAATCCCAGTCACGTCAATCCAATACTTAATTTTCGAGTCAAGCCTGTGAGGATTGAAGTTTGAAAATATTCAAGTACCGAGGATATAGGAATTTCAGGATAGAAATATTAAAGCCCTTATTAAACGGAGGATTTTATATGTCAGGTAGAAATTAGAATTGCTCAGGACGAGATTTAATTTCGAACTATGCGGAGGAAAAGTTTCTCGAACGGTCAAAAAAGCAGAAAAAGGATTCCTGGATGACAAAGAATATTGATATCTCTAACTATTAAAATCCGTCCAAATCTCCAGAGATCGAGGATGGGATTTTAACGAGACTTCCGGTTTGAAAAGTTTGAAAAAAACCAACACGAGAGTACTGAAAATTTCACTTTAAAAAAAGAGCAAGAAAATACATCTTCGTAACAAGCTCAAAGTATTTTTAAAGGGAGGATTTCATATCTTAGGAAAAAATTTCATTTGTTCCGAGTCAGATTTAATCTGGAATTACGCGACGGAAAAAATTTTCGTACGCTCGCGAGGCAAAAAAAGAATTCTCAGGTTCCAAATTCCAGGAATCGAGACTTGTTTCTTGTTTCTATTCACGCTGCAAACAGTGAACGTCCTCTATCGCTCATAACAAAGAATATTCGTATATCAGACTGTTCAAATCCATTCAAATCTCCGGGGATCGAGGACAGGATTCTAACGACACTTCCGGTTCGAAACGTTCGAAAAAAACCGACACGGAAGTGCTGAAAATTCCGCGTTCAAAGAATGGAACCAGTAGCACCTTCGATCGCAACAAGCCCAATAATTCAAAAGTAATAATTCTCAGATTGCAGCTCTGGCGGAGATCCAAGAATCCCCCCCGACAATATTCTCAACGATAAAAAAAAACTGTTGTCAAACGTTTACGTACGATGCATCAAAACGCAAAAATGTATACTCATAAATTTGTGGAAAAAAAGGAGGAAGAAAGTTGAGACTATCGTAAATCTAGGAATAGCCTGGGAGTTTTAGAGGTTGAGGGTTGGAAGAAAAAAAAATAAAAGAAGAGAGATGTAGCAAAAGGGAGTGTAAAGTATAACGTTCTCAGTTCTCATACCCTCCGTCTCGCAGTGTCCGCTTCGCTGGAATCGCTGGTGCGTAGCCCACTACCGCGCTCTTGTCCATCCCCGCTTCGCGGAAATTCTCCCGCCGCCCTCCCTCCTCCCACCAGGGGGCCAGTACGTAAGTCCGAGGCTAGGTATTGATTCCCAGTGTAGCGCCGGTAGCATGGCGCGTTGGGTAGGAAGATCGAGAGCTGGGGAGAGGGCGCAACGTGTATATGCGCGTTCACCTATTCATATAGGTATAACAAATGAACGTTGAGCGTTCGCGGCAGCGGCGCACAGCGTCGGGGTACGAGAAAAAGCCGAGGCACCGAAGCAACGGCAGTTTGGAGAAAAGCACGATCGTGGATGGGAGAATACGTTCCTCCTTGCCCAACCAGGCGCTACGAGCAAGCGCTCTAAACTCCTCGCTGTCGTACACTATTTTTTTCCCTCTCCTCTTCTCCACTTTTCTCTCGTTCTCCCTACTTCTCTCGCCATCCGAGATCTTGGCGCTAAACCTAACCCAGCCGCTTCTCCCGCGTTAACGCCGTCTATATGCTTAGAAATGAAATGTATATGTATGAATACGTACATCAGCTAGTACGCGCATATATCGCGTGTGCGCGAAGAGCGTCCGCTCCGAGGATGAGACGACACGAGACGAAGGATAGACGCAAATAAACGCTGAAGCGAGAAGGCTGAGCTTTTGCATCGCTCCGCGCGCGGCAGCGGCATTGCGTCGAACGAGCCTCGCAGAGCGAGCGAGCAAAAGAGAGAGAGAGAGAGAAGAAATTGCTATAACCTCCGTTGTAAATTTC
Organism: Cremastinae sp. B BG-2022a; assembly: GCA_030522605.1. NCBI lineage: Eukaryota > Metazoa > Arthropoda > Insecta > Hymenoptera > Ichneumonidae > Cremastinae sp. B BG-2022a. Next base: position 12,249 of record JAPYYX010000032.1, on the reverse strand, counting down.
AAGTGATGTCCTCGCAACGTACAGAGTCAAGAGCGAGAGTTGGAGGAACGAGAAACGAACGACTTTTCTGAAAAATAGTTCACGTTTCGAGAATCAACTCTCACGAAAAATAACAACGCGATAACTCCGATGCATTTTTCGAAACTTTATTTTAAAATATTTGCTTTAAAAACAGTTTCGATATAAAATAGAGGGAAAACTTTCGAGAAGTGCTTTTCCTGCAATTTTGACTTCCCTCACCTTCGTCGCTGCAATTCTCCGTCGAGAGAAATTCCAATAAAAACACTGAAAAGAAAGAAGAAAAAAAAAAGCGATAATAAAAATCTGGGAATCCGGTCGATGTAATCCAGTGAGTGAAAATGTGTTTCGTCGTTGTACCGTTCTGTTTGGATTTGCGAGGAGGGGACTTGAATTGAATTCTCAATGATTATCGATACGAATGACGTTCGGCGTTGCAGCGATTGGATTGAGGCGAGAGTGACGTAGGAAGCGAGAGAAACAAACACCAAGAGCTCGAAAGTACACAGAGAATACGCTGATGAATTTTTTCAAGCTCTTGTTTCGTTTTATTTTGGTTCTATGTCGATAGGATCTTCGATTAGGATGAATCGTTGATTCGAAACGAAAGGGATTATCCCTCGAGCCTTTCCGTCGATTATTTTCCGCTCAATATCAACAAATCTTCATCTCTACGACATAAGGAGAAACTTTACCGAACTTGAGTGCGTGTGTACTCGTGTGCGAGGAAGAACGGAAAGAAGGAACGAGAGTGCAAGAGATCGATGATAGTGTCGAAAGGAAATAAAACGATTTGAGATATAGACTCATAAACTTGAGAATATACTCGGGATAATGGCCATCCTCTATAAATATAACAAAAGTGAAAAAAATAATCTCCCGATGTATATCGTTCCGAAAGAGCATCTGTTCCAACGATAATGTCAAAAAAACAATCTTTCCTCGAGATAACGATAAGAGACGAAAAAGAACAAAACGAGGAAGAATAAATATATATATACATAAAAAAAATAAGAGACAGAATTAGAGATTTAGAATGCGTTCCGATTCGATCAATTTAAAGAATAACCAAATAAAAAAGAAATATTTCAAATTATATATGTATACACAGGGGATTGTATAAATACAATTTCGACATTGCTGTGATAAACAAACAAAATATAATTAAAAAAAAGGAAATATCACGAGACACCAATTTTCCATTAAAGCTCGAAGCGTGAACACGAGGGAGTCAAAAAAATGTCATCGGTTCAATTTTCTTTTTTGTTTTGTTTTTTTCTATATGAATAGAAATATTTGAATCGCTGACGGGAACGCGCGAAAAATTTACCAGGTACCTGGATATATAGTTCGAAAAAATAAAATGAAAAAATCACAAAAAGAATGAATGAGTAATTGACGATTTTTAATGAGACGGACGAAAACTAATTTGTGCACTTGTCACGGTAAATAATTGAAAAAATACGAGAAAGGAGAAAAGAGACGAATTTATTTTTATATAGATGACCCATTTCGAAATGTATTTAAAAAAATATTTCTATGTATACACGTCTTCTTGACACGAAGATGAGAAATTAAAAAAAGGAGAGGGACGGATGAAGAAAGGAAATTTTTCCACGACGGGAGGAAAAAGCCCAGAGGAATAAGTTCAATAACTTTAATCGATAGAAAACTTGGTAAAAGTACGAAGAAATTGGAAAACGGAGTCGAGAGAGAGAGAGATGCGAGTGTGAGAAATGTTGTTTTCCGTGATGAAAATTCTCCGATGATCGATACGGTGAGAAGAAAGGACAACCCTCGAGAACAAGAAGAAAAATACTCGAAATTACGTCTACGGAGTAGAAAAAGGACTGAAATGTTTTCGAAAAAAGTTTCAACCGGGAATATGAAGTTTGCTGATTCCGTGACTCTTGTCGAGTTGAGCCGAAAATTTGACTTTAAAGGAGAAAATAAGTAGAAACTCGAGAAGGAACAAACGAGAGAACACAATTTTCACGAATTCAACATCCGTATGTTTGCGTGCTCGAAAGGATGGAAAATTCGAAGCGAACGGTGAAGTGGAGGCGAACTTTGAAAAGGCGGGATGGAGAGATTTCCAAGCTATTCCCGACGATTTTTTACCTCCCGGCGAGGTCGTTTCCCTCAGGGATTAAAAATAAAAATTAATAGCGACTTAACGACGTGGCTGGATTGAAAGATTGATCGAATAATGGTAGATAAGGGATGGTCGTCGCTGGGCTGCGCGTCAACTTTCTCAGAATTGTTCGAGGATAAAGCGAGCGGAAGTGTCGGATGCACCGATCTCGAGACCCTTCACAAAAAGCAGTGCAAAAAATATTTTTGCTTGTGCAAGCGGCATGAGATAAGCGTCATATGCATCAACGAGACAAAAAAATTGTACTGGTTCAATTGCAAGAGTGTCGAGGAGAAAATAAATCAGGGATCCGGGGAAGGTTATTATTGCAAATTGCTCAAAATAATAAACGGTGCTCTCAGCACCTGGGCCCAGCGATACATAGACGGCTTGACTCACGCAAAGAAGGAAATAATGTTCAAAATCAACGGATCAGCGAAGAAAAATATGAAGCTTCTCAAAGAAAGCTGCTACTGTCATTATCATCCGCATCTTACCGCGGACGATTGCAATGCAGACTTTCTCAAGAGAGTTGTAAGTTTTGACGAAAAACAAATTTAAGGATACATGGTCTGATCATACCTTGACTAATATCACTTAATCGTAATGAACTGTTGAAATGAGGTCTTTATTTTTCTGATGAAAAGCTTAAATTTTAAATATGTAATTAGGAAGAGTACTTTATAGTACTCCAATGTTTTGTTAATAATTTTCATATTATTTATGTTCAAAAAGTGAAAAATAAAAATTTCAGATAAAATTGTTCGAACGCGGGTATTTTTATTTTTTATGTATGGAAAACAGAAACCAATCATAAACAAAAACGCGAACGAATTTTTAAAACATATTTGTTACTTTTCCACAGAGGATAATTTAAAATTTAAATGGCTTGAGAATAAAATATTTTTAAACCATACAGTGAATCGTTTTTAAATTCGGTAGAGTATTTTTTATGTATGGAAAACAGAAACCAATTATAAACAAAAACGCGAACGAATTTTTAAAACATTTGTTAATTTTCTACAGAGGATAACATAAAATTTAAATAGCTTGAGAGTAAAATATTTTTACACCATACAGTGAATCGTTTTTAAATTTGGTAGAGTATTTTTGAAAGTCTCAAAATTTAACAATTTTTTACGATTTTCTAAAAAAGGACCATGTATCTTTAAAACACATTTTAACAAATGAAAACACGTTGAGTAATTTTTCATCGACTATCTTACTAATTTTATTTTCCACGTTTCTGTTTATATTCGTAGGTTTAATAAAGAGGATTAAGGATTAACAAGAGTAAGGTTGTTTTGTGGTAATCTTGTTTTTACCTTTTTTTCATTAATTAGTTTCAAGAGATTTTCCGCTCCCAGATTAAATCTGCTAAAGTTCCCATGAAAAGTTTCAACGAGGTTGATTGTTCAAACTCTGAAAAAATAAAAAATAATTTTTCACGTTGAGGAGTGCTGAGCGAAGATAACGTTTCTTCAGTTTGAGAATGATGCGTCGGAAAATATGTAATTTCGCACCAAGGTGACTTTTTTGTTCTTCATTGCAATTACAGATGTCGGACGACGACAGAATGTCGCTTACGACCGCGGTGAGCGACGATGATGACGGCGAGAGCGTTATTAATTCACCCTATCGCGCTAAACAACCGGGAACCGCCGCTGCCTCGTTCAATTGCACAGGAGCTGTTCGTAAAGCTGGGTAAGAAATAGAAACGTGGTAAAAAAAGTGTCTCATCTCATACGTAACATTTATTTAACATTTGATTAAGTCAAAAAATAAAATTAAAAAAACAAAACAGTTCATTATGAATCATATTTAATTGTATCTCTTCACTGAAAAAAAAGATTTCCAATGAAATATTCCATTTCCAATGAAATATTTAATTGATTCGTCCATATTTAATAGATCCAACGAAATATTGATTGAACCAACTAATATTTCATTGAAAATCGCCACATTTTTTCAGTGTTTATTTACTCTGTTATGAAAATATGGATACAATGAAGTATGTTTATCGTTATTACAATTATTTGACAAATATGCAACAAATCGCTCGATAACGATCCGAATTTTGTTGACGAAAAGCGTAATTTCATTAAATCCTGTTTTACTATTATTAATAATAATGTTGCTGTTGTTGTTATTTTTAAATAGTAAATATTTGTCGTTTTCAAATCTTAGGTTTCTAAGCGTAAAGAAATGGCTCTTGCGGAAAAAGCATCAGATCGAACTGGCGAGGAAGAGAGGCTGGAAGGGTTACTGGGTCTGTCTCAAGGGTACGACGCTTTTGTTTTATCCGTGTGATTCTCATGAGAGCAGAGCAGTCGAGACCGCGCCGAAGCATCTTATTATCGTCGATGGCGCGATAATGCAACCGATACCTGAGCACCCTAAGAGGGATTATATATTTTGTCTCAGTACCGCTTTCGGGGACGCTTATCTCTTCCAAGTACGTCCCATAGTTTCATTTTTTTAACGATTTTACACTCTCAGTTTTCGGTTTAAAATTCGAAAAATTAGATTAGTTTTTTTTTTCTTCTAAATTTGAATATTAATTAGCAAAAACACCTTACAGGCCCCTTGTCAGGTGGAGTTGGAAAATTGGGTGAACAGCATACACTCGGCGTGTGCAGCTGCATTCGCTCGTCATCGTGGCAAGACCGGAACTCTTCATCTTCTTCAGGAGGAAATATTCCGACTGGAAAAAGCAATCGAATCGGTGAGCTTATTTTTTAGAAAATCGATCGGATCGTTCACTATTCTTTTGAAATTTTGTTTCTTTTTCGCGAAGTTTCAAGTTATTACAGAAAAATAGAAGCTACTTAAAAACCTATTATTTGGCTATGAAACAAATTGGACGATCCGAACGTGATTTAGCGAAGCGAGATGATTTTTTCATGAACTCGTAGGATCACAAGCTGAAGCACATGGCGGATCTTCAGCAGTCGGTAGTCTCAGACGTCGAGGCGAAGCAGCAGATAAACAATCAGATTGTCCTCTGGGAGGAGAATCTCGAGAGACTCCACTGTGAACAATTTCGCTTAAGATGTTACATGGCGAGTTTGCAGAGCGGCGAATTGCCGAACCCGAAGGTAAGAACGGTCGCGAGGAAACGATACTTCTCCTCTGGTCATGAATTTTCAATGATTCGCAATGACGATTTTGCAGAGCCTCTTGACTCACGTCTCGCGAGCGACGAAACAGACACTCAACAAGCTGGGTGTCTTCACTGTCTCCTCGTTTCACGCCTTCATTTGCGCCCGTAGTCCCTCGCTCTTGAACAACCTTCTCGCCGGACGCGGCGCCACCAAGCGGCGACCTCCTCTTCTGTCGAGATCCAACAGCTCATCTAGCCGGAGATCACTGCAAATCTCATCGAGGGATGACGAAAAATCCGTCAAGGTTTCCGTACCCGAAAATCAGGTAAGAATATTTATTTAAAAAGATTATTCTTTGCCACCAAACGTTCTAACCAGAATGAATATCATTCTTATATCAATAAGGAACTAAAAATATTTCCGTTGATCGCATTTTTGAACTGGTTAACGGTCGAACTGTTTTCAAAACACATTTTTTATGTTGAAAACTCCGATTTGTACCTTTGGGCTGATTTAATCAAATTTAAGAAATTTGATCTGGTAATAGAATCTCGTAGTTTGTATGGATAGACGTGTCGGATTCGCTGGAAATCCGATAATACTGAAGGTTTTTATATGCATCTATATCTATTACATTTTCTCAGTAGTATAGTATCAAATGAATTTAGTTGTCCTTTCAATATCAAATCTATTTAAATATTATATTAAAAACAGCGAACGCTATTCAATTTTGCGGAACGATTTACTTTTTTTCGATTTTTATCAATGGTTTTCAACAATGGTAATCATTGTAAATCTTCATTCGCAATATAGTTTTTTGTAATCGTATTGACATTTTAATGGTAGATCGGTGAAATATTTCCATTTGGATCGAGGTTATTTTACTTTTTATTTAAAATTGAAAATTTACTTTGTTTTCTGTTCCACATTCGTTCGAGAGTGCGAATAAAATGGTAACACACAAATCGAGTTTCCTTCCCACAACGGACGTTCTATATCCTGTTCAATTATCGAGATTCGTGTTCCAAATAATACGCGGCTCCCGCATACACAGCCAACGTGTTCGACGCGGAATACTCGAATGGCGATGCCCATGGAGCAAGAGGATCTCAGCGATAATTAAGTTCGATCGAATTACAGGGGCATTAATTGCTGTTTGAAATTTATTGCCGATCGTTTCCGACGCGTGAACCCTTCTCTGTAAATCGTTTCGGATTTCCCTTGACAACTTAAAAATTAAGGGAAAAAATAGCGATCTAATTTCTTCTCTCTAAAATTTCATTTTGCAATTAATCATACTCGTACATTACCAACATAACACTTTTAATGGGCTTGACCTTCGATTGAAATACATTTTGTTCCTGAAATGATTCTGAAAATTTTTATATCCGTATAGTTCATCATCCTATTGGTTTTTAATAAAATAAAAATCATTTGAAACTCAAAAAAATAAAAATGTCGAGTTGGGAGTTATAATACGGGATTCTACCAACACTATTTCATAGAATTTGTTTGTGATGATATAATTAATTGTTTGGAAATTTTTTCAGCTCGTCTCAGTATTTCTTCGCGACGCAATGACCGTTGAAGAATTTCTTGCCAGTGCTTGCAGCAGGAAGGGCTTGAATCCGATGGAACATTTCGTGAGAGTGAAGAAACGAAGGGATATGGAAGATCACAATTACTTCGTACCACACAGAACGGACGCAATCGACACCTACGTTAGTTTTCGTTTTCTATTGTGCTGATTATAATATAAATGATCGTGTTATATATTTCCATTTTATCTAATAAATAAAACTAATTTTTACAGCTTCACACTCACGAGATCGTTGAAGTATGTGCCAAAATCCTGTACCAAGTCGAGCTCCAACGTACGACGCTCGACCAAATGTGGGGTTTCTCCGTCGAGGCCGAACTTATCGAGAATTCGGACAGGCAGGACGAGCTTTGCTGTTACGTCAGCAGGGTCGAGGACAAGAGCGTGGCCATGCACAATGGTGAGTCCATTTTTAGCTTCGATCTTTGTTCTTGAATTATTCACGATATTTGAAAGGATGAAAGAAGTTAAAAAATTCTGAAAATATAATCTTGCTTCATCAATATCAGGAAAAATTTACACATTTCACAAAACGTTTTATGTCTTTGATGGCAATCTGTTTCCAATTTATACGATTCACTGACATTTCCAAGTGGACTGTTGGTATAAAGAGGAAAGGGTCGATCTCGGTATCCTGAATTTTTTTGAACTTTTTTATTCCATTTAATTGTCTTGCACGCTCGAAAAAATAAAAGAAGGCGAAAAACACCGAAGGAAAAAATTCGTACGGTCTGACGCTCCGATTCCGGATAGAAAATAATTTACCTATCAGACTCGAAACGTCTACTGGATATTCATTGATTTTCCGTCAGTCATCGCTTTTACAGCTACAGCTACAGCTCGCTGCTTTCCAGGGAGAAAAGTCCTCGCGTTTTCCAACTCTCGCTGGATCGCGCTTCGCTGAGCCGTTCTTAACATGCCTCCCTATGCGAATATATTCCAGTCGTGCTTACACACAAAAAGGCATATATAAATATACACGTTTATGTTAGAGAAATCGAGAAGAAGACTTTGAGGTATTCAACGGAGGGTGGAATGCTCGAGATAATTTGGATCTGACGTTATCCTCGAACGTGCATTTTATTATGATAGTTATAGCTAGATATTATCATAAATATGCATGGAGGTGAAAAATTAGGCTTCGTGACCAGATTCTCGTATTAATAATTAATAAATATTTTGAGGTCCCACTAGCATAAATGTTTATGGATCCAATAAAAATAAACAAATCAATATAAATCGAAAAAAATGTAAATACATATTGCGTACTCTTCAAGTGACTTTGATTCAATATTTTTGCATTTCCAAAATTTATATTGACAAATTGAAAAATTATTAACAAGATACGTCTAAATGAAATTTCATATAGAACATTGAAAATAATACCAAAAATAGCAAATTTTTTAAAAGTCGGGTAATGTTTATTTTGCAGGGATTATCAAAAGTGACGAGATTATGGTGATAAACGGTGCAATCGTTAGTGACCTGGACATGATGTATCTTGAGAGCGTGTTGCAAGAAGAATTAGCGCTTTGCATGATGATGCGATCGTCGAGAACTGAACCTCCTGATCTCTCAGGTATCATGCGAGTTACTGATGACATTATCGAGAGCCTCGTCTGCCCACCACCGCCGACCGATCCTCCCGTTATCAGCGAAGAAATGATAACCGGACTAATTGTCCCTGCACCAGGATGGAGTAAGTTGTTTTTTCACACCATTCATATACATATTTAATTATATTGTATTGTTGAAAAAACGAAAAGACAATTTAATTGTTTATTTGTTTATAAAAAAAATCATTTCAATATGATCTTTAGGTAAGGATGTTATGATGCAAGACTGTGGGCCAGGTTCTCATCTCGAAAATGGCAAACAGACATCTCGCACAAATTCATTTGAGATCGAGAATCTGTTGAAAACTGCGGAACAAGTCACCGGCATTTGTCGCTCGCCCGGCGAAACGAGGAAATCCAGCCCAACCGGAAGCGTCGTCAGTTCCCATTCCCAAGTATTGACACCGAGCCGACAATTGAGCGACGCCGAAAAACTCAAAAAAGTCATTTCCGAATTGATCGAGACTGAACGAACTTACGTAAAGGTGAAGTTTCTTGAAAATATTATTTTTTAATTGTTCTTTCAATGTATAAAGTAATGGTTACTAGATTATGAAGCATTAAAATGACTTTTAATGAAATTTTAACATTTAAAATTTTTTTTCAGAATTTAAATAATTTATTGGAAAATTATTTGGAGCCTCTGAAACGCGAAACTTTCCTCTCAAACGCCGAAATAAACGCACTCTTCGGTAACATACAAGAAATCATCACGTTTCAACGTCAATTCCTGCAGAGCCTCGACAACATCATGGAAGCTGCGGTAGATTTTAACGATTACGACGTGCCGAGTAAATTCAAGGTAACTATATTTTTTTCGATTTCTAATTACTCCATGATAATTAAAAATTATCGTTTGGTATTAATTTTACATTTTTTTCGCACAGAATGTCCTGTTTGCTGTTGGAAGTGCCTTCTTACGTTACGTGAATCACTTCAAGTTGTACAGCTCGTTCTGCGCCAGTCACTCAAAGGCCCAAAAAGTTTTACATCCGAGTATGTTTACAGAAAATGTTTTTGTTATTTTTTTCTACATTATTTTCATGATAACCTTCATGTTCTTTTATTTTTAGACGAAGGCAATCAAGCTTTACAAGAATTCTTGCAAGCGAGAAATCCGCGCCAGCAACATTCGTCAACACTCGAATCTTATCTTATAAAGCCCATTCAAAGGATACTCAAGTATCCATTGTTACTGCAACAATTAAAAAATTTGACGGATGAACGTAGCGAGGAACACCAACATTTGAATGGTACACAAAAATTCATTTAAAACGTTATGATTTCTTATGATGATATAATAATGAATAAATCATTGCAGAGGCTCTTAAGGGCATGGAAAAAGTAGCTGAGCATATTAACGAAATGCAAAGAATTCACGAAGAATACGGAGCAATTTTCGATCATTTGTTCCGACAACATCAGAAATCTTGCAAACAGGTAACCTGAACAGTTATTTTTGCTGATTTAATCTTTAAGATGTGATCGAACCATATGTATTTTGTATACGACTTTACCTAACAAGCTTATTAGAAACATTAGACGTATGTATTTACATTTCTCCTGTTTTAGCCAATTGATCTCAGTCCTGGTGATTTGCTTTACTATGGTGGCGTCGAGTGGCTCAATATTTCCGATTTCCTCGGAAAAATAAAGAAAGGTCTCGAATTGCATGCGATGTGTTTCGTCTTCAAATCAGCAGTTGTGTTCCTATGCAAGGAAAGACTGAGGCAGAAGAAAAAACTCATGGTGAATAGAAATGAAAGAGAAATAAATTATTATATTCACTATCTTTCAAGACAATGAGTAATTGTTTTCTTTCTTTTGCAAAATTTACAGGGAGTTTCGACAAAAACGAATTCAAGTGAAGTAGAAATAATTCGTTATCAGGTACTGATACCTGTGACCGAGGTCCAGGTACGGGCCAGCTGCGCCAAAGACATGGATTCGCACTTTCTTTGGGAATTGATTCATCTTCGTAGTCAATTACAGAGACGCTCGGAGAAAGTTTACGTTCTTTCGAACAGGTACACCCCACTGAAGCAAAAAGACTTGAATTTCGTGACACTTGAAATGTTTGATAACATAAGTTCTAATGTTTATAACATTTTCTTATTTCCAGCACGACTGACTTCAGGAACGCATTTTTGAAGACGATACGTCAAATAATTCGAGAATCGGTCCGGAACATGAGTATCCCCTCGACAAAGCCGAACATAAGTCAACCGCCGATGACGCTGTCGCGAATGTCGACCGGACATGTTGAAAAATTTGAAAAACCGCCGATCTGCCCGAGTCAGGGACAGAACGGGAACAACGGTGGACAATCGCAGACCGGGGCCACTTCGAAAAAGGGAACGAAACAGCAAATGCTCTCGAACACGCTCAATTCGAAAAGAAAGTATAGCCACTCGAAGTCAGCACCCGATCACGAGAGCTCCGAGGACAAAGAATCCGAAGAACCGCAGAACAATCAGCCGACTTTTCGTTCGAGAAGCAAAACCATCAGCGATACCTCAGGTTCGGTTTTCATTCAACATTCACTCCGCTGAAGCTTCAGTAGAAAAAAATAATTCTGTTTTATTTCTTCACGAATTAGCAAACAATATTTCTTTGTTAATTCTTGCGACTACACATATATTTTCGCAATCTTCAAACCGATATTTATCTAGAAAACGTTGAAATCCCACGTCGAGAATTTTTGCTCTTATTTTGTGCATGAATAAGGAAAATTAGAGGCACTTGGCTCGAGCACAGAAAGCTCGGGTAAAATGGTTGGTAATTATTGGATGAAATATAGTACAGATCGATGGTTGTGTTCAGGAGAAGTAAAAATGGAAATGGATTCGGGTACCAAGTCGGAGGGGGAGGAGGACTCGCAGGCTTTTTTAGGAGAAAAGAAGACGAGTTTGGGAAGGACGCCGAATCATTTGACGCTAAGCACAACCTCGACGATCTCAGCCGGAAGTACGGGTAGCCAGGCACGACTTATACAATCGTCCCATCATCCTGAACATTATCAACCAATTGCTGTCAAGGAGCTTGGTAAGAAGCGTGCGAGATTGCCCAAAAAAATCAAGCATATTTATTAAGTTTTTTCCGTTTGCCAACAACATTAAATAACTTGTATTCTTTCAAGTTTAAATTACATTTTGTTTACTGAAGTAAGATATGATTTTTCAAATTTATTTGCAAAAGGATTGATACTTGAACAAATTGTTTTCAATTCCCTTACAGTAGAAAGTATTATCTTTGAGTACACAACCCAAAAGAAACTTATTCGACAAAACTTTGATTTTTATTCCTCGTACATTTTTTTATGTCGAGTAAGTTTTTTCACCTTAATAAAAACTCATGTACGTAATACGAGTATTCAATAGAGTTTAAATAATAAGTAAACAAAATTGCATGCACTACTAATCGATAGGCGTCGACTTTTCGGGTGCTCGAAAAATTGCCCTTACAATTTTTGCACGCTCTTACGGCACGTCCCTTGCGCAAAGAAATAAAATATAAGCAATGATAACGATATTTCAAAGAATTCATCTTCAGTCGTAAGAGTATTTTTTGTGCCTTGTCTGAACATTTTCATGATCTATTTCATCGTCTTGTCATCATTGTACACACTCTCACGTCATTCTCATCGCATCGTTCGATCATCGAGTATCACGTATATTGTCGGTGACACGATAAAATATCCGCGGACAAAATAACCGCGACAAAATAACCGCGATAAAATATCCTCGGACAAAAAAACCGAGTATAAAATAACTGCTG